>JASEVX010000011.1:9096199-9283699 GCA_031761405.1 Serripes groenlandicus
GAACAACAGTTGAAAGCCGCGTAAAGCCGCGTACAAACAACTAAAGTTTGACAAATAAAGTCAATTAAACCTTTCCCACATTCAATCATTTTCGAACCTCTCTAGGGTAGATTACTTTTGAAAACATTTTGGCCAATGAGAAATGTTCCCCTTTTGTCATCATGATTTAAACTGTATTCAATAATAATACCTTCATTTACAGAAAGTAACCATGTTTTTGCCTAGATTATTTCAAAGTTGTCTGCTGTGTATTTGTTGTATGGGGGTAATATTTAATGATTTCATGCTAGAATATATATCTTGTTTAACACCTGTAAATAATCAGGTTAGTATTACCTGCTTCAAGCTGATGTCATGAGGACAATTGGTTTTGAAAAATTTGGACTCTGAAAGCAATTTGACCCATCATCATTATACCAGTGATTTGGTACTGGTGGCAGCTGTTTGAAATCACCACTTACTGTAAGCTAAACAAAATATATATCAGAATTGTTTGGTTGTTGTTTCACATATTAATTAAATTCCTTTTTTTATATCCCAAAAAGCAACTACTTTTTATCACTCTGCAGCAAACACATTTTGGAAATTATTCTGTGAATTGATTATTGAATGAAATCAATTGCAAGCCAAAATTACAGTCAATAGTTATCCCTTTCCCAAACACAAAACAACCACAGATGAGGAGGTTAAAATTGCGTTGAACACCTTGTCTTTTTTATATATAACACATTAGGGAGTCTATTTATAGTAAAACGTTTTTTTGGGGATTCTCCGAGTTTTCTCATACGATAACATTACGGGCGTTATTTCTATAGCATATGGACCAAATACAGACTATTTGTAATAGTTAAGCCAGGTATTGCATGTTTATATTTTTAATTCTATCTAAACAAAACTCGGACGGCTGTAGTGAAACCCCCATTAGAAAATGATTCATTGTGTGGACGAGTTTAAAAAACTTTTTATGAAATGATAATGAATGTAAGATTCTTTTTATCACATGACGTAACACAAAATCCAAAGCTGTTTTTATTTCGTCAGTAAACCTTATAACAATGCCGCTTATAGTCATGCCGAAGTCATAGGTAGCTTAGTTAAAGAGTTTATTAAAAGTTAAAATAAATAAACACTCATGAGATATTCTATTAATCACATAATGTGATTTATGAGGTGTATATCGATAAAATGTACTAACACTTTGTATGAAATGACAACTCATGTAAGATCCTATATATATGTCTCAAATATGTCATTTTTAAAAATCAAAGTACTGAACTTACTGTAGGTAGAATTGTGATCGGTTAAGTTGAGATGCAGAAGTGTATATAGAAATATTTACCTAAAAAGAATACCCGCCATGATAGATAAATAATTATACATCAGGCCAGAATTAAATATTTCCAAGATGGTGCTTATTTAATGATCATAGTACACAATAGCTCTATGGAAATTCCACCAGGAACATTTATGACATCATAGTGTTTCCCTATGTATTGACTGTACTGAACCAAATGATGCATTCAGAGTATGCAAGCTATTAATACAATCCATTAATGTTTACAATGATATCAGTAAACATAGAAGTATAATCTACCAAAACAGTTGTGTTTTGAATGATTTTCCGATTGTTCATCTCCAGATTGTACTTTACTTTCAGTATCTGTTAAATGAAATTGATTGTAAGCTTCTATTTTGACAGAACACATGTATAAACATAAATATATTAATATAAAAAGACCTAAACCAAAAGCAATGTAATCATGTACAAAAGAGTTTTGTATCTCCTTAACAGAGGGCGAGCGTGGACCTGAATCGATCACCTGAGTGATGGCTAAGAGTAGAATATGTGTAACTGCTTATATCGGAGATAATTTAATCAAACACGTGAATGAAACTTCTAAACGTGGACACTTCAATTGCAATTTATCAATAAATGACATTTGTTATGATATCAAATCTTTGAAAAGTTTAAAGAGGACTTCCAAAGTAACATTCCCATGAAGTTTGGTTTTGCTTAAAGCCAACAGCTAATGTTACCACTTAATGTGATGCAGCATAGGCAGCTATCTTTTCAAACCAATCAATATTGCTTGAACAAATTAAGTAGAGAGTCACTAAAGAAACATTTCCGCTAAATTACAAATGTATCTAGACATCAGAAAAAAACTTGAATAGGAAAGGAACTAATTTGTCATGTTGCCCCTTTTCTGTTGCCGTCTGGTTGTCATGTTTTTTAACCAATCAATACGGCTTAAGCAAATCTTGTAGAGGGTTACTAAAGGAAAAATTGCGCTAAATTATCTTTGAATCCATCTAGCGGATTCAGAGAAGAATGACAATTTTACAGTTCAGGCATTTTACTCCCTTCCTGCCGCCGCCGCAATAAAAGTTGTGTTTATGATTTATATATTTTTACACATTTTAGAGAGAACCACCAACAAAGGAACATTCCTGTGAAGTTTTGTTGAAACTTGCCTAGTGGATTGAATTGAGATGTCATTTGATGCTTAACGTATAGTTTACCCCTTTTGTATGCCGCCTAGTACATTTAACTAAGTAACTGTATCAATATGGCATAAAGATTCATGAAGAGGGTCACTGAGGGAACAAATAAAACAAGCAATTTCATAAGAATACTTTTAAAATATTGTCAATTTGCCATTTTCTGATGCCGGCTTGCTCCTCTTTTTTTCAACCAATTAATATGACTTGAACAATTTTCGTTGAGAGCCACTGAATAAACATATCTAGTAAATAACCTTGGAATCGGACAAACATTTTAAATATAAGGCAATTTATTCCTTTTCTCAGATACCGCACAAAGAAGAGTTCTAAATACATCTTTGAACATAAATATATCTGTAGGTGCTACCTATTTACGAAAAAACGCAAGATAATTATAAACAAAAATTAAAGAGCATACATTGGCCATACAAAAGGATTTATAAGTAATTGACTAGACAATAATAATGTTAATGTCATGTTTCTTGCATTATCAAAACATAATTGGAATTCGTATTGCTGTCGTCTATTATTACGAACAGAAAATAATCGATCACCTTCATTATGGTAAAGAAGCAAATAGATCAGCCATTTTCTGATGCCACCTGGCGACTTCCTTTTTCAACCAGTCAATACGACTGGAACAAATTATGTAAGGGGTCACATTTCTGCTAAATATCGGAAATACATTATGAACGAAAAAAACCATTTATGGGCTTTTTTCGTAAAAAGAAAAGGGACCGTCCAATTAGCATACCTCGTTTTTTCCTCCAGTGGATAAAGATGAGATGTCATTGGAAGAATAACGTTCAATTTTCCCTCTTTTAGATGTCACCTGGTTTCTATTAATTTCACCCAATATATAAGACTTTAAACATGTAGAAAATGAATAGTTCTGCTAAATCATTTTGAAATCAGACGAGCATTTTCATAAAAGTGTAGTTTTACAATTTTGTCATTCTGCCCATTTTCTTTCTCCACCTGATGACCGTGTTTAACAACAAATCAATGTGATTATATGTGTAGAGAGTTATAAATGATAACAATATATCTCATTATATTGGTATCAGACAAGCTAATTCAGAGGAGAATGTTTTTAAAAATTGGGCAAATGTCACGTTTTCTGAGGGCGCAGCAAGTTATCCGTAGAAAATAATGAACCGCGCAATTTCTTCTTTTGCCACAATATTTCCAAATATTTCCAAAATCCGTCTACTACAGAGGCGTCGCAAAGGGTTTGTATGTGGTTAAGGGTTGATATCTCAGTTTGAATTTTCTGAATATGTTAGAAAAGCATAGTATACAGTGTTGTAAAAGGAGATGTTTCTCTTCATGGACAATGCCTCCTTTTGCCACAATGTTTTCAAAACTTATCTGCTGCAAAAGCATCTGCAAACAAAAACATATTTGAATATCACAAACAAATCTTCTTTGTCAGAAGATGTAAATACTTTTAAATTTTGCGTAAATGATGTCATGAAATTACATCAAACGCATATCCTGTACTGCCTTACACAATTACAAAATAACATTCCATATCCTTCACTACTTACCTCAACTGATTGACGTTTTAACCTTTTTGTCGCATACAACATATTAGTAAGAGACGACATAGGAGGAACCTCTATGAATAAAGCAACGAGCAATATCCCCATTTGCCACAATGTTTGGAAAATTCATCTGCTGCAAAGGCACCAGTAAGCGTCTGTGGTTGAAATGGGGACATTTATTGTAAGTTAAATGGAGCACGGGCGTCTGTATTTTCATTTGAGAAAATAGGGAAAAGACCCACAAAAGACCGTGTTAATATACTACAAATGGTCTGTAACGGGAACGAGGTATAGGTATAAGTATCACTTATACAGCCTAACTGTGACGCCGGCATTTATAGCGACGTTTGTAGATTTGATAACCTTGTCTGAAACTACGCAACGTTCATCGCGGTTAGTGCCTGGATGGGTGACCCGCGATGGATTAACTCCAGTACACCTTACAAGTGGTTGCAGCGGTGGGATTTTCGGTTGATATCACCATCATCCCCGGATCCCGGTGGTTTCCTGTGATGTAACATAGACTCCGCTCTGGTGTACTGCTATTTTTCAGTTTTGTAACATCGGGTCGAAGTCAAGAGAAAAGAGGGGGAAATGTAACGGGAACGGGGTATAGGTTTAATATCACTTCTACAGCCTTACTGTTCAGCGACGTAGGTAGAGTAGTTGACATTTTCTTGAAGTTAAGCAACGTTCATGGCGGTTAGAGCTGGACGGGTGACCCGCGATGGGATAACTCCGGTAGACGTTACATAACTGTTTACAGCAACATAGTCCTCTTTAGGTGCTTTCTTATTTTTCCTACTTTTCTCAAAAGAAACAAAAGTGTCATTACATTACTACATTTTGAACATCACGTGTCGGGACTGTGCAGAACCGACAAACTATCGTGTTCCCTTCAGTTTTATTCATTGTCGTTCATTTAAAATATCATTCCTTGAGGTTAATTAAAGTTAAGCAACGTTCATCGCGGCTAGAGCCTGGACGGGTGACCCGCGATGGGTTAACTCCGGTACACGGTACATAACTGTTTACAGCAACATAATCCTCTTTAGGTGCTTTCCTATTTTTCCTATTTTTCTCAAAAGAAACAAAAGCGTCATTACATTTCTAAGTTTTGAACCTTACGAGTCGGGACTGTGCAGAACCGAGAATCTATCGTGTTCCCTTCAGTTTTATTCATTGTCGTTCATTTAAAATATTATTCCATGTGGTATATTAAACGCGTTTAGGCACTTTTCCTTTTCATTTATTTGACTGAAGGGTGAGTCAGGTGCAAATCAATTCTCTTTGAATTTGATGTAAATGATTTCATCTATGTGTAAAACATATAGTAAATATCAAACAAGTATGTACAATTTACAAAACGTCTTTACGAGAAGAAAAAATAAAATAAATATTGAATGTTAATTTATGGATCCTATAATATAAACAATGATTATAACAATTGAGATTTAAAACCACAAATTTCATCGGTAAAATACTCGTGTATATACAATATAATAAATATATTAGTGTATGTATACATGTACCAATATCAAACTATATAACTACACAACACATCTATATCCCACAATTTACATTGATGACGTACTCGTGTACATATATACAATTATTCAATCAATACGAGATGATGGTGATGAGAATTATAATTGTGTATATGAAGATAAGACCACATATCTATGCAGTCTGATCTCGGTTTACTTTTACATTTATTTTAATTTTTAGTGTAACAATATATTTCCCTCACAATAGACTGCATAGTTATGTGGTCTTATCTTCATAAACACAGCATGGTTTAACTTATACAATTAATGCTACAAAGACAATGCAAACACACTTTATAGTCACGCGCTGTCCCTATTGAACGGTTTTAGACTGACTTGTGTAAACATCTGTATAAATCACTATTTTATGGAGAGATTATGTTTGTAGTAGTTTTACTCGGTCTTGTGTTAATTTTTTTCGAAATGTTCACAAATAACAAATGGAGATTGATTGATTTGGGTAAACGCCGCTTTCAACAATGTTTAAGCCATACCAAGGTGGCCAGTCCAGTTACCCATGTGTCTACTGGCTTTATCACATCAGTACTCCACACATCAGTCTTTCCAAGCAACTGGCTGCTTTAACACATATACTATTAGCTTATTTAAATGACGCTTGTTGCATTGACTTTTGGAGAACGTTGGAGAACGTCGGAAAGAATGCTTGCCGAGCCGAGGTTCGAACTCCTATCCCCTGTATCGGCTATGTTTAAGGATGAAATAAAAACTTAACCTAAATACGGTTGTACCGTTCATCTTAAGCGACGAGAGCTCAGTCGGTAACGACAAGGGTTATCAAACCAGAGGTCGTGAGTTCGAATCCCGTCTCTGCCACTGATTCTTTCCAACTCTTGACAAAAGTACTTCGTAGCGTTATTCGTCTTCCATCAATAGGCAGAATAGACGATGTATGAAGGTGAGTCAATTGCATGTGAAGGATTTTGTGAGGATAGCTAATACAGTAGAGCCAGGTAACACCCTTTTAGTGAACTGGCCACCATGATATAACTGAAAAACAACTACAATGACGTTTAAGTCCAATCAATTAATTTTACACTGCCAGTATCCACATTTATAGTCTTTTACCCCCCCCCCCCCCTTTCCGACATACAGCAAATCTGCAGCAGACGACTTTTTAAACAGACAGGAAAAGTTATGAAAAATCAGAATAAATGATGTATAGATATTGAACAGAATTGATAACATAGTGGCAAAAGGATAAATTGCTCATGAAGAGCAATATTTCCGTTTTCCATAATGTTTTTAAAAGTCTTCAGTGTCAGAGGCTTCAGAAGACGTCTGTATGTGGTAAAGTGCTGATGATGTAGAACCTTTTATTTCCTCCGTATACAGTGTCTTAGTATGTCTCGAATCATAGCAGTTTTTCCCCCTACTCCAAAACACTGATTTCTTAATTTGTATTGTTTTACAATATGTATGTTAAACTATGTATGTTTATCTGTCTGTCTGTCTGTCTGATTTTTTTTTTTTTTAAAAATCACAGACAATGGAGGCAAATGTTACAGGTGAGAGATCTATGAACTGTTAAACCTCGTGTTTAGCAATTCCCTTTCTATAGCAACCGTACTTTTAATTTCACAATTCCTTATTTTTTGCATAAATGATCTTATAATTAAAGATCATCTGTGAACAAAGACCAGATTGTGCTCTTCCAATGGGTGGTCTTTAAACAGAGGTGTGACTGTATATGTATACGTAATAAACTATGTATGTTTGCCTGTATGTCTGTCTATCTGATGATAGTTCCATATTCAAACGGCCGACAATGGAGGCAAATATTTCAGGTAAGAGAACAATGTACTCATGTTTCATTCAAGTCTGTAGGTGCTTGACACGGTGTCCGGCCAAAAGCCCAATCTGTTATGTTAGCGATTTGTTTTCTGTATCGTTCTTGCTTATTCATTCGTTCACACAAGTCACACATGGTTCGTTGATAAACCGTTTTATACGGCACCGAGTAATACTGGCTTTTCCTTTTTAATAAGTCGGTATATAATGCTTCTGAAGTGGAGACATTTTTCAGATATATTGCCAATTCTTTAATTGATTTAAAGTCGTTCGTTATAATGTAGGTATTATCTGGAAGGATGTTTTTTCTATCATTGTTACGCCCACCCCGGACAACCATGATGCTGTCATAATTAAAATTACCGAATAGTTTTTCAGTAAAGTACTCGTTACAAATGGCGTTCTCGAATGCAAAATAGAATTTATAACCGTTTATAATATCGAAGCAGTTATCATGTATATACCTCGTACCACATTTCCATGGTTTTCCACAAGCACCGAACGAGTCTAATACTAAATATTTTTCCAAACTCGTTACAAATTGTTCTCTCTTTGCACGTGTTGGGCAGTGTGAGTGTACAATCAATGCCGTTTTATTTTTCAGGGTGAACACCTTTTTGAAGTCCCTTGTCACCTCGTCAGGATGTTTTCTTATCTCCCCATATGGTAAATAGATGTCAGTATTGGATTTGTCATATGTCATCGTCCAGTTAAAGCTCGAAACCCAGTCATTTTTAATTCAATGACCCCCTTTTTCCATAAACGTCGCCGGGGCCTCATTAGCCGCAAAGATCCACACTTGACCAGGTTTCCGACGAAAGAAGTCCTTTGGCTTTACCTTGCGACCATCAAATATCACCGCATCACTTGAACTCACGTTTAGACTTCCAGATCGCATTCGACAATTGGAGAACCGACATGACTTGAACCCATTGAAAGCTTTCGTCTCTCTGATAGTTTCCACCGGAGGATTGTACCACGCGATTTGATAGACGTGGTTTCCGATCTGAAAGTTTAGAATTCATGAATCAAAACTTTCGTGCGCCATCCATTTTGAAAACACACTACCCAGGCGAAAAACTATGGTATTTTTCAATGAAAAACCATGGTATTCCATGATATATCATCACCGTACAACCATGGTATACCATTAAAAACCATGTTATGTTAAATGGCACAATAGTTTATAACCATGGTTGACCATGGTCATCAATATCCATGGTTTATCATTGAACACCATGGTTGACAATGGTCACTGATACCCATGGTAACCCATGAAATACCATGGTTGACCATGAGATACCATGTTTAAAGTTTATAACCATGGTTGACCATGGTCATCAATATCCATGGTTAACCCTTGAATACCATGGTTGACAATGGTCATTGATACCCATGGTAACCCATGAAATACCATGGTATTCCATGATATACCATCACTGTACAACCATGGTCTACCATTGAAAACCATGTTATGTTAAATGGCACAATAGTTTATAACCATGGTTGACCATGGTCATCAAAATCCATGGTTTATCATTGAAAACCATGGTTGACAATGGTCACTGATACCCATGGTAACCCATGAAATACCATGGTTGACCATGAGATACCATGTTTTCTTATTACCTGTTATGACATGGCTGAATACAATGGTAGAACCTGATGACCATTAATTATTTCTCGTGAATGAACGAGGACGATTCCGGATACTTACGATCTATACTTAACCCTTTCGCACACACACTACAAAACAAACGCAGACGACTTTGAAAACATCTAGATAAAAAGTGAGCATCTATATGAATGGAAGAATCTTTACTGAAAACATGATGTTAAGAAGACCAATTGCTCATTTCCAGTTTCTCCTTTTGCCACAATGTATGCAGATGGCGTTTGCTACGGATAAGTTTACTTGTCAGTTCATGGGCGGGTTAAATTGTTCGCAAGTTTATAGAGGACATGTTGTTGAACGACATAACTCGAACATATTTTGACACTCGAAGAATCGTCTGCTTAAAATATAAAACCGCTAAAATACTAGCTACATAAGTGTTGATTTTGTTGAGTGTTGTATAACCTCTTACTGATACCAAATCATAATATTGTTTGTTTTTAGCTATATTGATTCCGTTAGAGGAACTTTCAGAGCAAACTGCATTTTCTGGTATTTAAAGAAACGTTCAGTGCGGGATAAGGGTGACCTTTGATTTGATCCCATGAAACGAAAAAAGGTCGAGCAGTGTGTAAGTTTTCTTTGCTTATGTGTTAGTTCTAAGAATGAACTTAATTTGATACAGGTTTCTGTGTTGTTGAATGTTTTTGAAAAGAACCACATAATGTTTTAATGGTTGTCTATGGAAAATGAATTACTTCCCTTTCACCTTAATCTGACAGCCCTGATGGATGATATCCGAAGCGTCTCGCATGATTTACCTCCGGACCATCAGGAAATTGTATATCTGTTTCCTTGTTGAACACATATATGACAACGGGAAGAGGCTAACCTCTCCCTGGTCTTGATTGAACGAGCTGCATTCAATAAAATTCAACGTTATAGATAACAATTTGCGGTTTTTTCAAACTGTAACAAATGTCAAAATACCGATGATGTCGTTGTAAAGAAAGCTAGTTTAAGGTAAAAATAGGATCAGAAAACTAACTTCAACTGGAATAAACCTGCTAAGTATGCGTGTATCTATTGCGATGTTAATTGAGGCGTACCAGCAGTTTTAAAAACAAGATATAGAACGTCTCGACTGAAGTATGCACGGGCAGATTACGTCCCATTTTAAGTACCCTGTGCCGATCATAGCGTTATAACATGGGAGGTAACCCATCTAGAGCATGTGAAGCCGCACGCATTATTTACCACCGGGCAGCCATGTAAATGTCGTAAGCAGTACATTGGAGAGAAAATTATAAAAGCTGTAAGCTGTTTCTAACAATATTCTGTGTTTTCTTTTTCTTTAAAAAATGTTTACAGTTTCTGTAAATTGTGTTACCTATGTAAATGTATGATAACTAAAAATAAACGGGCTGACAAGTGACAGTTGAAGAAAAAAAAGCTGAATTTTAACAAAATTCCTATTGGGCGAAAACGGATGGTTCAATTTTCAATATGGAACAGTCAACTTTGTGAAATCGGCAGTAATAGACTTTAACCAGAGGTCGAGATAATGAAGGGTATACAGGTCTTGGTTTATCATCTAATCAAATCCTACCGTTTTGGTACTGAAATGCATCGATTCATTTAGTCGCTTAATTTTTAATAAACACAACATAGGGTTATACATAGGGTCAAATAAGTTTAGAGTTTAGAACATGCATAACGCCTCTTATTTTAGAGCTCTGGTAGACGAACAATAGCATCATGCCTTATACGACGGTTTATAAACGACAAATATCATCGTGCCTTATAAGACGGTTTATAAACGACCAATAGTATCGTGCCTTATCAGACGGTTTTAAAGTGAGCAGAAGTATCGTGACTTATAAGAAGGATTATAACTGAACTATAGTATCGTGGCTTAAAAGACGGTTTACAAATGTCCAAAAGTATCGTGCCTAATAGGACGGTTTATAAATGAACTATAGTATCGTGGCTTAAAAGACGGTTTACAAATGTCCAAAAGTATCGTGCCTTTTAAGACAGTTTATAAACGATTAATAGGATCGCACCGTAAACGACGGTTTATAATCGACCGATAGTATCGTGCATTATAAGACGGTTTATAAGCGAAAAGTAGGATAATGCCTTATAAGACTATTTATAAATAGTATATCTAAGCATTACCTGCGGTAGTTTACGGCTGCTTCTGTTGCTTTGTTCTGCCTCTTTGGATATAAAAAAAATGGAGCTGTATGGGTACCTAAACCAGACATTCGCACCCGAAATTATAAGGCCTATCAGCACCAGAAAGGAGAGAAATTCTATCAAAAGAAAACATGCATAAACATTTTAAAAACATGTTAATGTCCAATACGTATAAGTACATAAGTTAAACGTATATCAAAGTGTCAATAAAACAATAAAACTATTTATTAAACATATTAGTCCCGAATACTTGTTTACATTCCGAGTCTCATCTTTTTGCCAGGCAGAGGCTAACCAACAAGCCATATCAGAACAGACCATTTGGATTTGAACCTTCGACCTCCTGCTACAGAAGCGAATGTCCTTACCACTAGGATATCGGTTGCGGTATGCCAATGTTAAGAACAAATGATCTACCCTGTTCACAGTTAGTACGTTTCATTGTTTCAACGGTGGTTGTGGAGTATACTTTATTGACGTCGCGTGGAAACGCGGTGTCTGTATTGAATATGTTTTAATTTTGCACCATGGGGTTGCGTAATCAAAAAGGTAGCAGCCGACATCATAATTGTAAAGAAAGCTCTGATATATGTTTTAAAAAAACAATCTTTATGAGTGAATGAATTGTCTGATTTAAGAACAAACAAGATACAAGATACATATGTCGTCTATCGTTTATTACAGAACTTTTGACAGACTTAATGGCTATTTTATAACTTTTCCCATCTTCATAGGCTACGCATTTGTTATGCTTTGTTCAGTCTTTCCGTTAAGAAAGAAAACGTTTATCCCAGGAGTGGTTGGACTCGTATGACATAAATAATCAAAGCGCTGAAGGCACTGCATTTGTTTGGGTACATAAAACTGTTCAAACATTTGCCTTTGCATAGATATGTGATTTATGAACTATGCATTGCTTATAAATATTACAACTTCGGGTAAAAGATTAAATGACACAACCGTTAAGATTAAATGCCATTTTTAGTTGTCTATAAAAATAAATCATGAGACATACATGTGAATATTGTACTTAATTACCAAGTTTCAAAAGACATGTAAAACAAATGGATAACCGTTATGGCCCCGACTCACTTATATAAGTATTTACAAATATTTGTTACAAAAAATATCACAATTGACCAAGGGTTTTCTAAAATCTTACTCAAAAGCTTCCTGCTTAACAAGAGGTCCTTTATGGCTCAACTGAAATAAGCACTGTAATACACAACAAGACAATTTTTCTGACAAAGATTCCAAATGCAACCTGCTGAGTGCCCTCTGGCGGCCATGTTTTTCAACAATCAACATTGCTTGAAGAAATCTGATAGATGGTCTTCGAAGAAACATTTCTACACAATTATATGATCGGCCTGACACATTTGGAGGAGACGATTTTTTAAGTTCTCACTATAGCCATATAAGGCAAATTAACCCCGCCAACTTTCGGCCATGTTTTTCGACAAATCAACATGGCTTGAAAGAATCTGATAGATGGTCTCCCAAGAAATATTTCTACAAACAAAATGAAAATTGGCCAAATACTTTAGGAGGAGAAGATTTTTCAAGTTTACACTATAACCTTATAAAGCAAAGAAAAAACCGCCTCCTAGCGGCCATGTTTACGGAACAAACAACTTGGCGTAAAGGAATCTGATAGAGGGACACCCAAGATACATTTCAACAAATTATTTGAAAATCGACCATACACTTTCAGAGGAAGAGATTTTATATGTTTTCACTTGAGCCTTATAAGGCAAAATAGAACCGGCCCCTGGCGGCCATGTTTTTCGACCAATCAACATGGCTTGGAAGAATCTCATAGACGGTCATCCAAGGAATACTTCTTTAAAATAATTTGAAAACATGCTAAACAGTTTGGGATAAGGATTTTAAAGTTGTTTTGGTTTCGTTGACATGGAATCCAGAATTCTACATGAATCACAACAAATTGAAGGAATCTGGTGATGTTATTGAGAGGATGCTTTCTGTGAAGTTTCATCCTAATTGACCTACTGGTTACTGAGGAGAAGATGTTTACGAACGACAGACGCCGAACAAAAGGAGATCACAATAACTAAACCGTCAGCACTTCGTGCCCAGGTGAGCTAAAAAAGCAACATCTATCAAAATGAAAGAGTAATTGAAATCACGTAGAAAACATTTAGGAAAATGATAGAACTAATATTTCTTTCTCTTTTTCTGTTGATTGAATCATGCTTCAGACTTCAGAGGCTTTTGAATTAATTTGCATTATAAATGGATTAAATGCTCCAGAGAAACAAATAACAATTTCGAACTGTAACTGAAAGGAATATTTTAGAATATTCTTCAAAAAACATCTCAGAAACATGTTAAATATCTAAGAAGGAGTTATCAACAAGGTTGGTCACAGAAGGCAAACTGAGAAATTATAGGGTTTATTGCTCAATTATGTATGAAATATTCTAAAATTAATCTGAACTTCACCATACTACAAACTACAGATCTACATTTTTTTAATATGACATTTAAATAAGTAAAAAACTATAACATACATGTGTTAATACAACTTATTCCACATACTATAGATTCAGATAGTGTTGCTTAACCAGTTGCCACATATACACGGTTTATGACGTTTCTACAGCGGACAACTCTTGAAATCATTGTGATAAAATGAGAAATTGTTCATTATGAACAATGTCACCTTTTACTACAATATTTTCAACTTTATTCACTATTCTTTCATAAAAGTGTTAAGGTTGTTTAATAAGGGAATGGTTTAACAATATTATAATTCATCAATACAGTTGTTCTCTAATCATTTGAATGTAAGCTGATTGTGATATTTTCCTCTCTATTGTTTGTCAATTTCCTTTCATCATGTTTGTGTTACTCATCACTTATTGACCTCGTTCTTCGAACTTTATATCCAGAAAAATGTGTTCTTTGTTCAATTTTCAATATGTCCATATTATCTAAATTTAAATCAGATTTGAAAGTAAAGCAAATTAAACTCCATATCATAAAGCCTATCTTCCTTTTCTCAGCGATAGATTTCTTGCTCAGACCTTACACTTGTTTATTGTGCTTGAATGCCAGCCAAACGTCTTAAGGATTGTGTCACTCATTATTTGACATACATGTTTCCTGAAAAAGACAAACAAAAGTCATATAAGAAATTGTCACAAAATACACCAGCGAGGGTAGCATCAATCTGAAACGACTATAATTAGTTGTCCAGTTTTTGTTTTATGCCTATAAATATTCAAAACACGCTCGATACAGATTCGATAACACCTTTTCAAATACACCAACATTTTATCAGACTACTTTCAAAAGATTTATGCAAACATGTGGAATTATATAAATGAAAGTTTAATCATTGCGTAGAAGTGAAATATGCTGGCAAAGGGAAATTCTCCTTTTGTCACCTTGTATTCAAAAGTCATCAGCTGCAGAGGCATCAGAACGCATCTATATGTTGGAAAGGGATAATAACTGCTAAATTTAAGATCAGACAAGGCATTTGGAGATCTGGCTTGTTATAGAAAATGTACCAAACATAATACCTACAGCATGTGCACAAAGTTTGATGAAAATCATATGAAAACTATGCAAACATATCGAATTCCTCTATAAATTAAAGTTTAATCATTGCATCGAAGTGAAATATGGTGGCAAAGGTAAATTCTCCTTTTGTTACCGTGCATTCAAAATTCGTCGGCTGCAGAATCATCAGAAAGCATATTTATGTGGGAAAGGGATGAGAACTGCTAAATTTAAGATCAGACAAGGCATTTGGAGATCTGGCTTGTTATAGAAAATGCTCCAAACATAATACCTACTAAACGTTAACCAAGTCTGATAAAAATCAGATGAAACTATTCGTCTTAGAATGCGGACAAGGTCAATTTTGTATAATTCAATGTTAAATATCAAAAAGGGCTTTAATTGGTTGGCTGGTTATGTCATTTTGCCCAAAGATTATGGCTATTATCATGTTCACCAAATTGGTGTAGATCTGAAGAAAACTAGTAGAGTAGACAAGGCTTGTTTGGAAAGTTGAAGTGTTGCCTTTGGTAATTTGACAATTTGCCTAGACATTATAGCAACAAACATTACATCAAGTATGTGAAGATGGAAAGAAATAAATATTGACTGAGAGATCAGACGAGGCTAATTTGAACAATTTTGATTTTTTTTATTGATTTTGGCTAAGTCACTAAAAAAGCTGACAATGTCAGGACACCAGCCAGTTTCCCCGTAATCCAGTCCTATGGGCGAATAACAATTGTTGTAGTAATATCTTAACACTTTCCAACATATAGATATATCTTTCAGATGAAATTATGGAAAATCTCTATGAATGAAAGAAGAATTATGGAAAAAATGTAAATATTGTGCCAAAAGAACAGATTGCTAAATGAGTTTGTCCTTTTGACACAATATTGTCATAATCATCTGCTGCAGATGCATCAGAAAGTGTCTTTTTGAGGAAAAGTGTTAATACTATGAAGTTTACTAAAGAATTATTGACGGTAAAAGAGGTACAGAATAATATATAATATCTATGATATTTTAAGAAATTGTCTTCGGCAACAGTTTACAACAAGTAGTTTTTATTTTAGTAATCTTATTGATTTATTAATTAAGCATCATGTTATATTTATGTGTACATTTAAAGACATTATACTCAATACATAGGATGCTATTATCAAATCCAAGGTTACTTTTAGATTCACTGTCATTTGTGTGACAAGAAGACAGACTGAATCTTAGTTTGTGTCACATATTTAATTTTTACTAAGAATTTAAGATAATATTGCTGCAGTATATTTATAACTTCACGTTTTTGAGTAAATATTAAGAAACAACAACTTTCAAGAGCTGTCAGAGGACAGCGTGCCTGACTCTTTCGTGCCAATAAATCAAACCTTTTTGGGTGCCTTTAATTTGTAGAAAAAACTCAATCCAGGTGTAACACCAACGTTGAGGCGAATAGTATAACTAGCCTTTTTTCTTCGAAAAGTAAAGCTGAAAAATATATCAAGTGACAAAGTTACCTTAGTCAAAATCTTAGATGTATGCTCAAATAGAAGCAACAGTTCATATTCCTTATGTTGATAGGAAATAACAATGCTTCAATCAGCCGCTACAAGGGATCATTCTTATAACAGGTTTCCAGTGTAGCCCATGATAACACCACAACAAGTTGATTGATATCAGGAAAAATAATCCACTCTGGTACATGTACGTCCTGTTAAACAAATGAAAAAATATTTCATTGTTAGAATGGAAAACTTAAGGTTAATTCAGGGACAAATACAAAGTACATGTATCAATTTTCCTCTTTTTATAATTTATATCAAATGTCTATATCCAGGCATCTTTGTTTACAAAAGCAATTTGACTTCATTCATTTATAACTTGTCACCACATACAAAGTTACCTGTAAGTGACTAACATATATATAATGCATAAGTAAGAATCTAGGATAAATGTGCATGCATAGCATTATTTTGAAATTACTTGAAACCCCCTGTGCTCTGACTCATGAATAACTTTGAAAAAACGAAATACAGCAGAATCTATTAATCACATGCAGTTGACAACACACTTCACATTATACTGCCTCATTATGTTTAATACCACGCACTACAGTAACAATGCAGTCATTTCATAATTCATTATTTCACTTTCATCCGATTAGATTACATCATACAAGTTTATAAACGAAGTAAAGAGACAGTTAACAGGCAATTTCAACAAGACATATACATACCTTCATCGTTCATAATCTACTACGGATATTCCATGACCAAGTTTCCAAGCATCGATTGTGTTGTATCAAATGAACCGTGCATGTACCTAAACTTCAATCAAAGGTTTATAAATATACATTCTGCTCTTTTATATGCAAAGAACTAGGTTTATTTTGGCTGTGTACTTTCACCTTAAATGATGCAATAATTCTAACAGCCGGAATAACGGCAAATTATACCACGGATAGTTACGCATACCGTTGTATAATAGTAAATTATAGATTCATAAATAGAATTCGACGATCACGATTTCTCTACAAATGTGTCACTCTCATTTTAAATGCATATAACACCGTCGTGACAAGACACCAAGAAATATTTTCTATTTTGTTTTTTATCTACATTTCAATGTGTGATTGAAAATTCAAATGCCGTATCTGGAGCTGAAATCCGAAATAGTTCTCCCTGTAGCAGTTCACTCATTGTGATTTATAAATCTCTCCGCGTTCATTTTTAAAAAATACAATGTTTCATTTCATTTCCAATTTCTTTTGTAACTGCAGAACGAGATTATAACACTAATTTAAAATAGACATTTAATTCTTACATATATCGTGATATATTTAAAAGGTAAGCGCATGTAACTGAAACTGCATTTATGGCGTATGAATCAAAACATTTGACTTAAGAAATAGAGGCTCGAAATGCCGTCTATATCTGTCAAATAAAAACCATAATAATAGGTTGAATTAAAATGTGCATTTTAATCGCAAATGCCAGAAAGAAAAGGGGAATTTTATCTTAAATGCCTTATGTACATTTCTAAATACCCAACAGGTACTTCCTGGTAAGAAATGTGAGAAGTGATAGTTAAGAACGTGGTAGTTGAATTGAGTGCTAAAAGGCGTCCAGATATACAAGCATGTAAACACAATAAACATCTGAATTAAATAAATGTGCAAAAGTAAATACATAGAAAGGCAAATTGTATCCACTAGAGGACGTTGGATTACGGGAGGTTGAGGTAAATTTCTGAAGCAATGAAATGCGTTTCTCGGTCTCAAAGAGATAAAGTGAAAGCTGACTTCTTATTCCCATTGGTCAGTACTTATCAAGATACTAGAAACTGCCGCTAATGGGGATAATGAAACTAAAGTCACGTGTAACCTGCGGCTCCAAGTGCCAACTAGAGTAAATTCAACGAATACATAAAATATTTCATGTTTGCATAAAATGCCATTTATGTTTTGTTCAATATTGACGTTAAGAAATACAACGCAGATCCCAGGAGCAGTTGTACTTATATGACAATAATTAAAAGCATAACAATAGGTTGAGTGAAAATGGGCATTTTAATCGTAAATGAAAGAATGAAAAGGGTCATTTTTATCTTAAATGCCGAATGTACATTTCAAAATAAGATGAACATATTTATGTCATATCTGGGCGACAAAACCCCGCCAAGAGCGCAGCGCCACCCCGTTCAGAGGAAACCGCGCCTAGGAATTAAATGAACCACCCCAGAGGAAATGTATGTAAAAAATGCATGTAGAACTATACAAGGGAAAAACATAGTGAACCGACGAATCAAAACAACAAATAATAAAACAAAAAGACATCCAAAGGACTTTGATTAAATCTATGTGCTTGAAGGACCTCCTGTTTAGTAGGAGTGACTGACAAGACTAATCCGGCTTCGAGCATCATAGGTAAAGTGCAGCTGATAGGGTTAACTTTAGTCAAGAAGAAGTCATCGAGATGTATTTTGATGCTTAATTAAGACAGATTAAATCGTTATCAATTGTGACTTCAAGTTAAGTCGAGTGTAAAACACAAAAGAAAGTTTCATCCAAGAATTATCTACTTGAATTACATGTATCTCAGATATTAAATATGTGTGTTAACACACAAGCAAAAAGATACATATATAAATAAATACTGAAATTGTTGAGAGCATGTTCTTTCATAACTTGTTATTATTAGAGAAAATAAACTGAAGTTGTGCTTAGATTAATGAGATGTAATCAGCTAATACTTCAAACCTATCGCCAAGAGTCTATCTAAAACAGTTCCCCATGAAGAATGTCATAATATAGCCTGATTTGATGTTAGTAGCTTTGTAACGAATATGCAAATTAGCATCACCGGTTCGAAGTGATGGTCTTTGGGTTAAATATATAAGACAAGTGGACCCCTTCAGGGTTGAGTATACTTTTCGCTGAAGGGATCTTCTGCGTCTTTAAGCCCGGCACGTTACATTGGTGGCAGCGGTGGGATAAAGACAACTGCCATATCGGAGTTGCCTTACCCATGGGTTTCCCAGGCCAAGACTCGGGACGAGTCTTCTCGGAGTGGGAAGTATTGTAACGAATATGCAAATTAGCATCACCGGTTCGAAGTGATGGTCTTTGGGTTAAATATATAAGACAAGTGGACCCCTTCAGGGTTGAGTATACTTTTCGCTGAAGGGATCTTCTGCGTCTTTAGCCCGGCACGTTACAGCTTTTTGTTGAGCTTCTTGCTAATTTAGCTGCAGAAAACTGTTTTTATTTGAGTTCATCTAAAAACCGTTTCGAAAACCTCGGCAGGGTAATTTATAATGTAACAAGCCAGGAAATCAATTTTAACAGGGGTTATGGTTTTGTATTCATTTTTATGTGGTGGACGGAGCGGACCCACTTGTAGATTTGAAGAGACGGTCTTTATTGGTGTTTTTGTATGAGAAGGCGGCATGGGGGCCTTTTCAATATCCACATATATGTGGGAGGGAGCATATATGAGTGTTGCATATGCGACTGTTGTAGCGCTAGCAGGTTTTTTCCAGAAAGCATCTGTTTCTGAGCTGATCTGGTACACGTATCGATAGCACACGTGTGTATGCGTTCCAAGTTAAATTAAAAACAATTGGATTAAAACTTTACTGGTCATAAGCGAAATTCGGATTTTCTGAAAGCTCTTGGAACTATCTTTCTAGTGGTTATAGTGTCAATGTGTTTTGTGAAATATGGAAGTTTTAAACGCCAATAAAAGTTCACACAGTGATAATGGACAAGCACATGTATATAGTGAGTATATTACCGTGGTCAGCGATGCGGACAGTACATGTTTATCTAATGATGTGTGGACAATAGCGGATTACCGTAGTAGGAACAAAAAGCGCGCCCGTCTTAGTACAGGAGGTTCGGGTGGCCACAGTTTAACGTCAGATCAGAAACTTGACCTTATTCTTAAAAACCAGACAGCGCACGACTCCAAAATAGTAGCACTCCAAATTAACATACAAACTGCATTGCAGCTCTCAAGTAAAGTGCCTGAACTTGAAACTTCATTGAAAGCCATTAATCAAAGGGTGAGAGTTCTTGATTACAAGTCGCTCGATCTTGAGGCTAGAAGCCGTCGGAACAACTTAATTTTTAAGGGCTTCCAGGAAGAACGTTTTGAAAATTGTGCTTGTAAAATCTCAGACTTTTTACAACAACACCTTCAAACAAACCGCACGATAACAATCGATCGCGCGCACCGCCCCGGACATCATCGCGGAAATTACACTCGTTACATCATTGTACGATTCACTTTTTACAATGATACCGAAGCCATACTGTCACTTGCCAAGAAACTGAAAGGGACCAATTATAGTATCAGCCGTGATTTCCCTAAAGAAATAGCAGAGGCACGCCGCATGCTCTGGCCAACTTACAAGGAAATGCGGGACAAATATTTCAATGATGATGTCAAAATGATATACCCAGCCAAACTGATCCGAAACGGCCGCACTATTGTCGATCTTTTCCCAGATTGGAATACGATCACTAACATACCCCGGGTTAACATGACTGGTGTTGATGTCGCAATTCGTGAGTGTAGAACTATAAATCACTTGAAGGTATATAAACCCAGGGATACAGTTGAACAGGATAAATCGAACAAAGAAGACATTAACGTCAAAGATAGCCATGCCTCTACCCCAACGACAGATGGCCGTTCCAAACCAAACCAAGCTAAAAGGCCTACCCCAGCGCCACCTTCTGCCCAGAAGAATATGGACCAAAACCCAGATTCACCAAACAGAAATGCAAACGATGACAGACAATCTACAAGTACTCCTCGCGAACTGGATTTTACATAGGACATCGAGGGGAAAGCCTGTAAGACTACAGCTAGTTTAAGTAGTAATTTGTTTAAAATTGGTAGTTTGAATGTTAACGGCCTAAAACGTAGACTTTCCTATCCGGAATTTATTGACTCTTTAACATCTTTTGACATGTTTTGTGTTCTAGAAACCAATCTAAGTCAATACGATTTAGTTGATGTTACAGGATATCAGTTTTTTGGTAAGCATAGAATTACTAAGTCAGCTAAAAAATCAGGTGGAATTGGTGTCTTTATAAAGGATCACTTGTTCAAAGTTTGCAAGTCTATAAGTACTAAACTTAATTCTGATATTTTGATAGGAGTAGTATATATACCTCCTTCTGGGTCTAAATACTTCGAAGAGGAGGATTTGTTTGTTTGTTTGTTTGGAGTTTAACGCCGCTTTCAACAGCTTTGGTCATATCACGGCGGTCAGTGCACCTACCCATGTTTTCCTGGCTTTCCCACACCTGTACTTACACAACATTCTTTCGAAGCCACTGACTACTTTCTCACATAGATCAGAGGTGAGAGGCAATGGAAAACATCGCCCGAAAGAACGCGCCGCAACCGTCGAAGAGGAGGAACTGTCATTACTTGAACGAGAAATCGCAGAGATGAGTGACGAGTATTCGAGCACTTTACTAATTGGCGACATGAATGCACGTACGGTAAGGCTAAGAGATTTTACAATTTCAGATAGTTTTTTAATTGACCAATTTGCATTCGATCCTGATACTGTGGATTTTTTCAATCAGCACACCGAACTTGAAAAGTTAGGCGTGCCGCTTGAACGAATGTCATGTGATGACAAACCAAATTCCCATGGAACATATATCATTGATATCTGCAAAAGTTCTAATCTTTTCATTCTAAATGGCAGACTTGGCAATGACACAGGCATCGGTCATTATACATTTAGGCAGACATCAGTTATTGATTACGCAATTACCTCTATAAAGCTGCTCAAATTTATCAAAGAGTTCGACATTGTTGAAACTGACCCGCTCTTTTCTGATGGTCATGCACTACTAAATTTGTCATTTTCATTTAATAATATACACCGACTAAATATAAACAACAGTAGTGTAAAAAGTCGACAATGCCCATGGGACTTTAAATGTAAAGAAACATTTATAAACAATATTGACACGACAGTGTTAGATAGCTTAGTTGGTTTACCAGATACTAATAACAGTATAAACTTAATAAATGATACTATAGCCAAGACGTTTAGTTTATCAGCACAACAATCTTTCCCGGTCCGTAAATATGCGTCACGTAGGTCGCATGATACAGTTTGGTTCGGAAATGACTGCCGACGCGCACAGAAAAAGTTCTTAAAAGCTAAAAAATACTACAATAAAAATAAAAATGCACGAAGTTCTTCATACTTAAAATCTACATGTAAGAACTACAAACAAACCATGAATAAATATATTAAGAAACACAAACATAAGCTACAGAGCGATTTCCGTGCGCTCCATAAAGATGAACCAAAGAAATACTGGAAATTGTTAAATAGTCTTAAAGGTAAAACTAAAATTGACGAACCGAGTATCGATAAATTCAACGATTATTTTAAAGAAATAAATACTAATCATAGTGATTCTGTGAACAATAACGCTGATGGTGATGTTGAACCTAACCTCCAAACGAACGATCTTTTTCCTGAGAATGAAATTCTTAATTCAGCTATCACAGCAGAGGAAATTTCTAAGCATATAAACAAATTGAAAAAATCCAAGTCTCCATGTCCGGCAGATAGAATCGTCAATGAATATATCAAAAATACTGAAAACATAATGATTCCGCATTATCTTAACCTTTTCAATAAAATTCTAGATACAGGTATTATACCGGAATCATGGTCAAAAGGTTATGTCATACCAATTTACAAGAAGGGTGATTCTTTGGAACCCTCCAACTACAGACCAATTACATTGTTAAGTTGCTTGTCTAAACTGTTTACCTCTATACTGAATACGAGAATTGCTGCATTCTTAAAGGAATATGATTTATTAAATGAAAGTCAAGCCGGATTCAGATCCGGATATTCGACCTCTGATCATGTGTTTCTTCTCCATAGTCTTATTGAAGTTGTTAAGAAATAAACAAAAAAGTTGTTTTGTGCTTTCATAGATTTTGCAGCAGCTTTTGATTCAGTCTGGAGAGCAGGGCTGTGGCAAAAAATACTCACGTCTTCCGTCAATGGCAAATTCTTTAGGATCATATACAATATGTATAATAATATAAAATCCTGCATCTTTGTAAATGGCCAATCGTCTAATTTTTTCCCGTGCAAACGTGGACTTCGCCAAGGTGAGAATTTGTCACATGTGTTGTTCTCGTTATTTTTAAATGATCTGCAAAATTCCCTGGTATTTCTAGGTGCAAATGGAATAGATTTACAGATTGGCACACCGCAACAATGGCTTAAACTACTTATCATACTTTATGCAGACGATATATTGATTGTCTCTGACGATGAGAAAGATTTCCAAAAAGCTCTCAATTCATTTTCTGAGTACTGCAAAACATGGACACTAAATGTCAATCTAAATACAAGTAATCTGGGGATTTGAAAACCTAGACATATTGAATATAGTTTACAAATCCTTCCTAAAGAAAATATGCAAAGCAAAGAAAAGTACTCCTACTTACATGCTCTTTGGCGAATTAGGCATAACACCACTTGATATCATAGTTAAAACACGAATGATCGGCTTCTGGAACAGACTCTTAACTGGCCCAAATTCTAAGTTGTCTGCTCAAATTTATCGTTTTATGACAAGCCATCAAGGATTTACATACAAATGGCCCAAATATATTAATTCAATTTTTACTGAAATTGGCAGCCCTGGGGCCGTATTCACAAAGCTCCTAAGGAAAAAAATATTCCTTAAATACGGAAATTTCCCTCAAGTTTCACCATTTTCTCCTTATCTCTAAGGAATTTCCTAAGAAGCTATTCACAAAACTCCTAAGGTAAAAATATTCCTTAAATCGGTCCCTTTTTCCCTTAAAAGTTAAGGAGCACTGTACCATGCCTTAACTTTTCCCCTTAAAGTTTTTACATGTTTGTGTATGCGTTGTTGGTCATAAATAATATTGAATATCGCATAAAAAAATGAATGCTAAGATTGCGTTAAGAAATGTGACGTATCGGTGTCTTTTTCGCTGTACATAGACAAAAACAAAAAGTCGGAGGCGATCTGTCGAAATCTGTGTCAGGATGAGTACATTTCTTTTTATTATCCCTGTGTCACCAAATAAATTGCTTATTAATCCTCATAATTTGACAGACCTTAAGAGAATAAATCGTAAAACTATATTTCAAGGTGGATTTATCAGTCCAAAATGATCAACTCGGTGGGACCTTACCCCACCCACAAATCCGTCACTTGCCAAGTGTCAAAATGGAAAAACGTGTGTGCACGGTTTGATTGTTTAAAATGCACACTAATATTTTATTGATAGTTTGTTACAGTGTTACACATGTTACTTCATTTGAACAGCGAATTAAACTGGCATTTATAGTAATAAACTAGTAAATCGAAAATGTGTTTTGTTTTCATTGTTTAGATAATAATGGTACTTTTGACAGGATGAAAAGCTGTTAATATGAATGGAAAATTAACACACATTATGTAGATCTATATAAACTACATATGTTGATGTGTATATGATGCTTTCAGCTTGTTGATGAAAGAAAAGAAATAGTGAGAAGTTAACTTTAAGAGTAAAACTTGCAGACAGAAAATAAAGACAAAACTGAAGACATGTTTATATCAGTGTTTAGACAGTGTTTACTTGTATATGTATCACATTGATGTGAGTATTTATATAAGATGTGCGGAAGTATATCAATGAAAAAATCATAACTGATAAAGACAAATTTTGAGCAAAAGTCAACTTTTGAAAAGAAATTGAGAAAAACAAGAAATGATCATAATTTCACTTGACACATTTTTGTCCATAATTTTTCAAAGTGGTCTGCTGCAGATGGTAAGCTTTAATGTTAATTAGATTGGAAACTTAATCATGGTATTACATTTTACCTCATTTTTGCAAGTTTAACACGATTCATGTAGTCTCAATTTAATGTGATTGATGAGGAAAATGTATTAATAGAAGGATTTATATAAATATTTCCATGCAAACAATAAATAATATTTTTGCTCTGTTTTTAGCCCTTTCCCTCATATAAACGCTTTCTGACGCCTCTGCAGCAGACGGTTTTTTGAAAACATAGTGACAAAAGAAGAAATTGCTCAAAACGAGCAATTTCTCCTTTTCCCACAATGTTTATCACTTTTAGTCATAGGTTATCCATTCAATTATAGAGATTTTCTATGTTTGGACAAAATAAGTTCAAAGTCGTCTGCTGCAGATTTGTCGTATGAGGGAAAGGGTTAAGTTAACATTTCCTTCATACAAATCACTAAATCCAGCATATTCAACCAAGTTGTTAAAAGTATAGAGATATTGCACAAAGTTACTATTTATGCTTTACAGACATTGGACATGTATTAATACTTTAATAAAAGTGCATTAGGCCTATTTAGGTTTGTTTTCTCTGAAAATGCTGTTGCAAGCTTAAATATATTGTATAGATTTTGGCAATGGGTCGCAGTTAATTAACATTTAAGTTATTCTTCTCTTAAATAAGGCCTTAATGTGTGTAGCAAACTTAAATTTTACTTGATGTTGATAAATTGGGTTATATCCTGTTGTTGATTGGATCTTGGACTACTATTCCCTGATTAGATGTCATACCAGAAAGAAAACAATTGATCAACATGACTATCATTCTACTTTTCCTCATTGTTTTCATAATCTAATTCCAAAATGGGGTAAAAAACGAAATGGTTTAAACTTTTTGCTTTGTTTTGTATACAATCATGTAGCAGACTAACCATGCTGTGTTTTTTATGATATAAATTGTTATAATTAAACTATATGAACTTTCTAATGTACTTGTTTATTTTTGGTTTTATAGCTCAACTCAGCACAAAGTACTGAAAGTGAGTTATTGTGATTGCCTTCTGTTTGGTTTGCATACATCAACATTTAAGTAACCAGTGTGTAAATTGGGATGAAACTGCACAGCTAGTAATTTCTCTATGTTTTCCCAAAAAATCATTAAAATAATTTGTCTTCCAAATTGTTGTGCAATTTTCTAATTGAAGAACATGGCAGTTTGATTTGATCATTCAAACAATCTTTTATAGCCCTTTCCCATATATACAATACGTGTTTAAAAACATGGAAAATCTCATATGTTTGCAAATGCATCAAAACATGTCCACATGTGGTAAAGGGTTATGTCCATCTACATTTTAATTATTACAACAAAGTTGTAAATGATAGCAGTTTCATGCATGTGGTTATGTAAAGCATGATACAGCATTCTTGCACCAGTACTCAACACAACATTCTTCCAAGGCAACTGGCTACATTCCCACATATACTATTAACCATTTCCCACATACAACACATCGGCAGCAGTCCACCTTGAAATCATCTAGACAAAAATTCGGAAATAAATAAATGAAAGTATAAAAATTGAATAGATTTGAAAGCATTTAGACAAAAGCAGAAATTGTTCATGATGAGTTATTTTGCTTGTGCCACAATGCTTTCAAATGTCATGTACTGCAGAGGTGTCTGAAAGCGTCTACATGTGGGAAAGGGTTAAGCACATTTGTAGTAGACGAATGACGCTAGTCACAATGAGTTTCGTCAATTATCGGAAAGAATGAATGGCAATCCGGGAAATCGAACTCAGGACCCATATGTCCAATGGAGTGATAGCCCTCATCGTTCCCGACTAAGCTTCTGCGGCTTGGCAACACTATTGTTTAGGATGAGATGTTGTTTGAAGTTAAATAACAAAGACTGACATAGATTATCTCAATGATTCAGATCAGAGGAATATATTGATTGATTGGGGTCAATTAAACGCCATTTTCAACAATTGTTCAATCATATCACCGCAGCCAGTTCACCTATTCATGTTTTTCCCGGCCTTCTCACACCAGTAATCCACACAACAATATTTCCAAGCAACTGGCTGCTTTTCCTCATAGACTGTTAGTTTATTGGTGGAAGAAAAATGGCGCTTGTCACAACGAATTTTGTCAAACGCCATAACGAATGGTGGATGAGCTGGGGTTCAAACTCACAACTCCTTGATTGACAGCCCGCTTTTCATTAGCGACTGAGCTACGGGGCTCGGCGCCAGGGGGATATTAAACTTTTCACAATTCTTTTTTACAATTTTAGCATAATGATTTGAATAACAAAGGAATATTTTTATAAAAAGCTACCTTTTTATAAAATCAACATTTGTCATCGTATACTGAATTGCAGTTTACTATTATTGCAAAGTGCCCATCAAAACTTAAAATTTCATTAAACAAAAAAAAAGAAATTTCTATAGCTGAAGATTCAGATTTTGCATTTAACTTTAAGTCAAATCGAGGTTAAATTTTGATTTGAATTAATTGTGTACTCCTTCAAAAATTCCTTTTTTTAGATGAACACTATGCAGGAATAAAGTGTAAATTTAGCATTGATATTTGCAAATTGTCCCAAATTCCAGACAATTCAAGAAAGAGTTGACATTCAACAAATTATAAATATTGAACTGCATGACAGATACATATTCAACCATGACGTTTTTAACTTTGTAACAAGGTCGATCTAATGATAAAAACAAACAGAAATCAGAGGTTAACAACTCGTCATATAGTTCCAACAACTGGGAAAACACGAATTTATGCAGAAAAATAATCTCTAAACCACTATGACGTATCTACTTTCGTCCAAACATAATGAATAAATTTAATTCTGACGTCACCCATTTTCACTTAAGGAAAAACTAATATTCTTACCTAAGGAATTTCCTTAGGAGCTTTGTGAATACGAACTTAAGGAATTTCCTCAGCTAAGGGGAACATCGGGTATTTAAGGAATTTCCTAAGGAAATAACTTAGGAGCTTTGTGAATATGGCCCCTGATATTTGGCTATTTCAATCTTCGGTCACGACAAAGTCAATTAAGTACCTTGTTCAAAGTATATTACTTGATCAAATGAAACAAAATTGGAGCTCAAGTATGCAACACTCTAACAAAGGTTTAACATATTCATATTTTAAATCAGAATATAAATAATATCAATTATTGGTATATTTTACCCAAAATTTATGCGTTATCAATGTTTCGTTTTCGAACTTCAAATTCAAGGATCCCCGTTGAAACGGGCCGGTGGATTAAAACGCCATTACATGAACGAATATGTGACTTATGCAATACTAACGAAGTTGGTTCTGAAAAAACATTATCTCATGTCATGTTCACACTTCGACAATGAGAGGTCTACATTGATTAAAAATAAATACATGTCAAATACTCATCAATGTTTTTCAACTTTACTAAACACAGATTCCTTACAAAGTTCATGCTTATTATTATGAATAAATTCCGATAGAAATTTTCCTAACCAGTACGAAACAAGATTGTATTGTAATTTTGATGTTCTATGTTGTTGTTTTTGTTTGGTGTTTTCTTTTTTTGTTGTGGGTTATATTTGGTGACTTTCTGTTTGTTTGGTTTATCTCAAATTGAAATTTCAATGTCTAACAGTAATATGAGGAAACTAGGGTGGTATCTTGTGATATTACCTTGTTTCCTCAAACACATCGCAGAAATGCTAAAGTTAAACATTTAAGTAAGAACATATAATGACATTAATACACTAACAATGTGTCGGCTTTCCCCAATGTTATAAAGTCGATACTTTTTTTGTTTTATATTTCCCTTTATTATACATGTATTTGTATTACGGGTAAATAAAAGTTGAAATTGAAAAAAAAATGAAATTGTTATTGTTCTGAAAGGGCTAGTTTGGGCGGGAAGGTTAGGGGGCTGGCTGTAAAGAAGTACAGACCATAAGCCAGAATTCCGTGTGGACCCTGTCATATGGAACGCGTACTGATTCCCTCAACATACGAAACTGGTTATCGTAGAAGAGAAAATCCATGTCACGGCGGCGTTGGGCTATGTATCTTACTATTTCCCCATACTTCATATGTTGAGGGGTTGTTAGAGGGAGTTTAGTTGCGTAAATAGCGCAGAAGCGTAGACAAGCAGAGGTCCATGATTCGTTATTTTCTTGGACTTTGATGTAGGTGCTAAGTTTATGTTAGAGTGCTTATCCATTTGAAGAGTGTATTACGTTGTGGTTGTTATTAGGCAATCAAAGGCCCATATCGATACATTTGTGTTTCCAAATCTCTGTCTGTAATGATTTCTTAATTTGTTGATTCATTCGCGAGCTTATAGGCTCGCCAGATTGCCAAGAATTACCTTGCTCCATTAAACTTGAGCAATGTTTATTAATCACTGCCGGGAATGAAACGTCCTCCTCTGTATCGTAATTTGAATCGTCCAAACTAGAACTGTTTTGTTGGGAGAAGTCTTGATGCACAGCTGTGTTGTATATACAGTTAATGTTTGTTGGTCTTGTGGATGTGCTTGGCGTTTGTTATATATTTTTGCTGCGTCTAGATGAACCCATGATCGGTGGCCGTATTATTTGTATTAGATTGAACAACAAGAGGCATATATGTCTGTCCCCTGGTAGGAGGAGACCGTTGACGTTTGTTGCTGCATTTCATCTGAAATGGGAGTAAATGTGATTAGAATGACTGTTTATTACAACAAAATGTATTACAACAAACAAATTACACACGTCATGACCATTTGAAATGAAAAATGAGTGTAAATCGATAACATACAGAACAGGGCACTGGGCATAAATGATGTAACCCCGTTAAGCATCCCTAGTTGAAAACCAAGAAGCGCTTGGTTTTACACAGGGCGCTGTGCAAACAAATTATATGAGAAGATATGGTACAGAGCGCTGTATCCAAACTTAAAATGTAGCCTATGGTAAAGGGCAGCAAAGTCTTAGTAATAGCCAAGTCACAGAGCACTGTGATATAGTAGCAAACAAAGGGGTCCAGATTACTGTGCCGAAAAAATGAAGGGGGTGCGAGGTTACATCGAAAACTTGAAAAACAAGAAAGAAACCAACCTATACATTGGAATCAGCAATGAATTGCCTAGACTGGCGATTTGAAAGAATGGAAAGCATATAAGTTTAAAACAAAGCAAAAATCATTGCAATGTTAAATATGAACTTATATACATAATATCATAGTTAGAAATCTAACAGAGATAGAAAAAATATAGTACATATCTTAGTCTAATGTGGAAGAACAGATGGATCGTCTCAGGATAGCGACGGTGGCGGCTCTCAAGTAAGCAATCAACTTCCTCTGACCTGACGCAGACAAATGACAGCCATCTCTGTCGAAGACTTTTTCCTTGGTAGACGGTGACCAAAACACCTTAAGCCTCCAGAGATAGGTGCGGCCTTGGTTCAAATGATGTAGCCCGTTGTAAAGTTCAGTGATGGTTTGGTCTACTCTGGTATTGAACCAATCGACCTTTACGGGAAGTCTCCGAACAAAGGAATGTCCATGTTTATGTGTGAGGATGTGTAACGTCACCGATTTGTGTTTTGTTGGTGACCTACACAATTATGTGCGTCGAGTCGAAGGAAAATCACGAAATTAACACTTAAAACCGTAATAAAATCGAACCTTTAGACTGTCTAACAATCGCCTAAAACGCAAATTAATTTCTGAAGCAATGAAATGCGTTTCTCTGACTGAGATAAGGTGAAGGTTGACCTCGTATTCCCATTGGTCAGTACTTTTCGGGATACTAGAAACTGCCGTTAATGGGGATTAAGAAAACATGTCACGTGTAACCTGCGGCTCCAAGAGCCAACTAGAGTTAACTCAACAAATACATAATTTTTTTTATGTTTGCACAAAATACCTTTTCATACATTGATTTACAGGTCTAACGACCCGATTCATCAAAGCTCAGAAAAAAATTCTTTTTTCCCCAACTTCATAGGTCACGTTTTTAAAACGTTCCTCCCCATACTGTTTGTTCATTTAGAGCATTGTATTCTTATTAAATGTTGACTATACATGTGATTTTTTTTTTTAATTTCATAAACGCTCAATTTTCATTATAAATATCTTTAAACTTGTTAGAATGACTTTGTATTTTTTGTTTATATACTCCCGTTTTTGTTATCATACCTCCGCTAAATTGGAAGGAGAAATAACGTCCCCTTCTCCTTCCAAAGGCTTTGTCACACTTAACTTATAACTAGAGGCATTACACCTTAAGTTAATATCTGCTAACATATTAACACCTATGTCTTTTTTTATCAAGAAATAGATCTAATAAGAGCCGATTTAAAACCGTTTATTGGTAAAGATTAAGAAACTTCAGCTTCTATGACATATTATAGTTGCAGTCAACGTTAAGCAAACTATAAAACAAATGGTTTCAGTACTAAACTTGTCATTTCACGACTAAACTTCACATGCTGAATATCACATAGATCTTAGGATATAAAACGTCAAATCCCTTCGTCAAAATTGATTCTTTCTGCACTTGATAACCTTTAAATATAGCCAGGTGAGCAATATAGGCATATATGGGCCTTCTTGTTCAAAATAGTGAGATCCAGTCTGTTTGCACAGGTTATTAAAATGTACTGATCTGCATTTGTTTCCTTCAAGTCATGCTTCAAAATCATGACCAGCGTCTTTGATGCTTTGCATGAAAATTCGTCTTGTTTCTCCTTTACATACATATATATTTCACAAATTACTAAAACGCATCCAACCAATATTTTTAAATAGAGAAGACCCTTCGAAAAAGTAAATTGATTAATTGGTGTTTTACGCCGCTTTCAACAATGGTTAAGTTATATAACGGCGTTTCATGTGTTAGTTATCAGAACTACTTGTTCATTTATTCTGACACAAGCCAGTTAGTCGTAATGCTAACCTCGAACCTTGAGCACAAAAGAGGCAGCCATTAATACAAATGTTAAAGTATTTGGTATGACCCTGCCGGGGATCGAACGTGTGTCTTCCCGCACCCGAGGCGGATGCTCCCACTACACCACAGAGGCGGACTAATAAAATAAATGAAAATAAAACAGTGTTGCTGTATTTAAAAATCAAAACATATATAACAGTTTGGGATACTAGTGTATGGTATGCATTCACTAAATAAGGCATATTCGTTAAAAAGTGTGACGAACAGAGTTAACAATAATTATAAATAATACATACGAAATGTTTGAAAGAATAGTATGTCTTACTTTTTAAACTGTTGAAGCACATCGTAAGAACCATTTGCCTAAGTTAAATATCCCGATTTCACACGTTATTAATTATTTTGTCGACGTGTAAATGCACTTGCACAAATATGATAAATGATCGTTTTATTTCTATATATATATTGTCTCTCGCCTTTTAGTTTTACACTAATACAAGGTTTGTAAACATGTGGGATTAAGTTTTGCCTCCAACCTATAATAAACCGCCTACAGATGTATTACATTAACCCGTTCCTACATACAGATGCATTTGACACATCTGCTCCAGACGGCTTTTGAAAACTCAGTGACAAACGGAGAATTTGCTCTAAACGATCAATTTCTCCTTTAGCCAAAATGTTTCAACTCTTTGAAATAATAAAACCCTTTCATGATTTTGTCAATATATTTTCGAATTCGTCTGCTGCATATTGTTTGTATGTGGGAAAGGGTTAAGCTTAGCCCTTTCCGACAGTCAGCAAATCTGCAGCAGACGATTTTGAACACATATAGGTAAAATACATAGAAAACAATCTATATATATAATAGTGTAATTATCGAATAGGGGGCGAAAACCATGGGACGCATTGCTTATCATGAGCACATTTTGTCAAAATACGTTCAAATATAATGCGCTGCAAATGTGTTAGAAAGCGCATGCACGTGAGAAAGAGTTGAGAGAGGATTTATAACATGATATTTTATTCATCATTATATATCGCAATGCATGAGTTACATGTACATACAATGCAATTATTTTTTATTTAAATTTTATTCTTCCGATGAAATTTTGATTACATTCCCGGTAATGTTCCTTTAAATGTCCAAGCTATTGACCCCTTCCTACTAGCTGACACAATTTGACGCAGAAGAAACATTGCCAACCCGAATAAACCGAACATATAAAATACAGGTGGTTTGACAAATGTATTAATTCACCCCCCTAGTTTTTTTGTAATATCACATTTAAAAAAAGATTTATTGTTTCAAGAAATGTATATGTTATATGAAAGTGAATGCAAACCTCCAAAGAGTTTTAAAGGGAAAAAGTTATAGATAATTAAACAACAAAAGTAAATGGATTTTTTTCAGTGAAATTACCGACTTTGTATGCAATTCAATAGGAATATAAGTTACAATACACCAAAAAAGATCCTTCTTTGTTTCCATGTAAATCGACCAGTTTCAGTCCTCGATTGTCACACTTTCTAAGCGTTTCTCATGTAGAACATCCTATATCATTTCCAGTGCATCCTATACACGTTCACAATGCATTTAAACTCAATGTCATATATTCAATACATTCTGGTGATGGTATACACTCATTTCTACACAAACAAAGTTTTTTTTATGGACTATAGTACTGTAGATCAGCAAGTCAGTGGATGTATTTATCGTAATTTGACCTAAAGGGTCACTCTTGTGTGTATAAATGCTCTTTTTATTTATTTTTATATATTTGATCATCTAAGAATTTGTTCTTTCCAAATCTGAATGCGAACTTGAAGTATGTTAATAAATAAGAAAGTTATACAGTGAGGATTCGTTATACATTAAACGACTTTAAACACTGCAGCAGCAGTATTTCATTGGCTTTCTATTAATTGGAATTGTTTCTAACAATATCCTGTATTTTCTTTTTCTTTAAAAAAAGTTTACAGTTGCTGTAAATGGTGTTACCTATGTAAACAAATGTATGATTAAAGAAAATCGGTCTGTCAAGTGACATTTGGAAAGAAAAAAAAGAAGTTATTCCCTAATTTGTTAAACGTCCCTTCTTATTTCTATATAATCGATTATCGATTTTTTTAGTCATCGGCAAAAGATATTGTTGCATATGTTTTGGGGAAATCCGGTGTCTTAAAAGATCCAATGGAGTTAAATTAAAATTAAAATTGCTCCAACGAATTAGTTAATCAATGATTTTTTCCATTTCAACCGATTATGTTAGGAAAACCTTTGCTCATTAATATGATATTTTTAATATGATTCTATGATTTTTACAATTTGGTCCCTTCTTAGATTGTGTTGGGCACCCAAAGATACATTGAAATAAGCAGAAGCTAAACATTATTCTGCTTTATTAAGGTATTTAAAAAGATCCGATCGCTTCGCTTCATTTCAAACAGTGCAAGATGCAGATTTGTTTTTCTTTTTCATGTGTACTAATTCAAAGCGTTATTTTACAAATAGATTTTGGTCCTTTTTGAACATCTATGTAATTTTCTTAGAAAGGTGAAATGCTTGTGTATAATTGTGTTTGCGGTATTGTGTCATCTCAGCAGGGTATCAATACTTCCCCGAGCCCCATTATAAATATAATCTTCAATCACTGCAAAACATTTGTTATTTTTGTATACACGCATTGGTGTAGAATCCATAGCAGTACTCATTTTCGTCAAAGCCTAAATAAATAAATATCAAAGTTTTCACTCTTCTTGAATAAACCGAGACCAGGAATATAATAAAACAAAGCATTTCATGACCCCCCATAAATCACTCTAGCTTATCAAGCCAAGCGGACAACGACAGATACCTGGTAAACTAGCTTATGTAAACTCCAGTATTACTAAGAGATAGAGATCGCTCGAGAGCAAGATAAGCTCCAAAGTTGGCAATGGAAGGAGCAAATCAGACAAGCATTTTCATAAGAATTGAGGTTTGAATTGTTCTCATTTTGTCTTTTCTGAGGCTATGAATGGTGATTAGTCACATGAGGATCTAATCAAATTATTAGCCTTTCAGCACATGTAGACATACTTTGACGTATATGAACATCAAGCCGAAATTTGTTGTAAACAATGCTAATGACGAGTTATTTCTCCCATTGCCACTATGTTTTGAACATTGTTCAAGTGATAAAATGTTCATTTAGGTATTTTCCATAATTCCGCCTACATGTGTTCTAAATCGTGTGTTGTAGATTTATTTGTATGCTGGAAAGGATTAACGTGTACTTGAGGTGCGCTCCGTGAAAACATTGTATTTGTATTTTTCTTTCCGTGTAAAGTTTATGAAGTTTAATTAAACCTGCACACATAGCACGTGTGAGCAGTGTAGTCTCAGATCATTGTGAGCATTTATCTGTATTTGGATCTACACTGGTCGATTGATAGTCACAAATGGTTCTAAGAAACGTTATCAACTTTCCCCCATATGTATGTTGATGTATTTGAAGCAGTCGACTTTTGAGAACAATGTGACAAACGTATATATTGCTCAACAAACTACCTAACCCTTTCTTACATGTAGATGCATTTTGCGCATATGATGCGACGTTCGAAAACATTGTGACAAACGGAGACATGGTTCAAAACGAGCAGTTCCTCCTTATCGAGATAAGTATCAGACAGACAGATATACAGACAGATTTTTTCAAGCAATGTTGATTGGTTGAAAAAACATGAACGCCACAGCGCACTCTGGAGGTTGCATTTGGAATCTTTGTCAGAATAATTGTCTTGATGTGTATTACATTGCTTATTTCAAGTGAGCGATCTAGGGCCACTATGGCCCTCCTGTTAAGCAGGAAGCTTTTGAGTAAGATTTTAGAAAACCTTTGGTCAATTGTGATTTTTTTGGTAACCAAAATTGGTAAATACTTAGATGAGTGAGTCGGGGCCAAAATGGTTATCTATTTGTTTTAAATGTCTTTTGAAACTTGGTGATTAAATATAATATTCACATGTATGTCTCATGATATATTTTTATAGACAACTAAAAATGGCATTTAACTTTAACGGTTGGCAAATATTTGAACAGTTGTATATGCCCAAACACATTCAGTGCCTACAGCGCTTTGATTAATATTGTCTTTAATCTCTTTGAGCCAACTAACAAAGTAGATACAATCTTATCTGTTGGTGTTAACAAAGGGAATATCTGTTTCACGTTGTTTTTTATTATTATAATGACGCCTTAACACGACTTTTATCTTTTTATCTTTTTACAATAAGCTTCGTTTTTGTTACTGCACCGTATATCTAGTTTTATCTATTTGATTGATACACCAAATCACTAAAACAGCACGCATTTGAGCTGTTCCGCGAGAAAACCAACAGTCTGGACGCGGAGTAAAGTATCGTCCCAATTAGGCTAATCGTGCAGCACAGGCTCACCCGTACAGACACTTTTCGTCTCCTGTTTTCTGTTTCAGGAATCATTATTGTATACCTCTATCCCCCTGAGACGGAATGTGTCGGCCAGGATTGGCCTGCGCGGATTGTTCAGGCTCGTCTGGGTCGATACATTCCGCAGAGTCCATAATGTTGGTTTTCTCGTGAAACGGCTCATTTGCATAGTTCTTTGAAGTAGCGACTTCTTTCACTCTAGGTCGAGAGTTCGAACCTATGCTCCGCCAGTTTTTATTACCCATGATTGACAAAAGTCATGAATAGCTTCATTCGTCTCCCATCAATGGTCATTAAAGTATATGAGTCGTCCCGCGAGAAAACCAACATAATGACCTCTGCGTGATGTATCGAACCAGATCAGCTAGCGCAGTCTGCTCAGGCTAATCCCTGCCGACACATTCCGTCTGAGGGGGATAGAGGTATAGTGTTATGCCTTCTGAAACAGACAATTCAGAGGAGTCGAAAAGTGTCTATCCGGGTAAGCCTGCGCGGCATGCCTAGGCTAATCCGCGTCGATAATTTACGCATAGTCCATATTGTTGCTTTTCTCGTGGGACGGCTCATATGTGGGACGACAGCAAGTTGCCAGAAATGACTGTTTTCCTGAGAACTGGTGTGAGAATGCCAGGCAATACACGTTCGATTAGACATTGTATAACTAAAAAGCTGCGGGCTGTCAAGGCAGGGATTGTGAGTTCGAGACAAGCTAGGCCAACATCATTTCCGACGTTTGACAAAAGACACTGTGACAAACGTCAATCGTCTCCCATCAATGGGTTACCAGTCTATGTGGAAAAGCAGCTAGTTGCTTGGAAAATATGTTGTGCGTAATACTGGTGTGAGAAAGCCAGACAACAGATGAGAACGTAAACTGGCCGCCGTGAACAATTTTTGAACACGGCGTTAAGCCCGAATCAATTAATCGTTTGGATAGACAGTATGAGCTTTTCATGTTCCAGCCAGTAAAAACATAGCCTTTCCCCACAACTCGATTAGGGATGACCCTTGTCAAACATATAGACGCTTTCTGACGCCTCTGTAGCAGATAATTGTTGAAAGCAAAAAGATAAATTGCACATTGTCAGCAATTGCTTCGTTTTCCCAAAAATACCTTCAATATTCGTATGTAACTAAGTTTTTGTTTGTTTGTTTGTTTGTTTGGAGTTTAACGCCGCTTTCAACAGCTTTGGTCATATCACGGCGGTCAGTGCACCTACCCATGTTTTCCTGGCTTTCCCACACCAGTACTTACACAACATTCTTTCGAAGCCACTGACTACTTTCTCACATAGATCAGAGGTGATGTAACTAAGTAGCTATAACGGAAACGGTTCAACCCTTGCCCGCTTGCAGTCGCTTTTTGACGCATGTGCAGCAGACGGCATTGGAAATCATCGTGACAAGAGTTAAATTGGCTTATTTCCTGACTTATTTATAGTGACCGATTTCCTCTTTTTCCCCAAATATTTCAATTAAATATTTTGTCCTAGATGTAAAACAAAATTGTTCGTTATCATTCATCTCTTGCATGTTATTCAAAATGTGTCCGGAAGGGAGAAAGAGTAAAATAATGTCCGTAGTAAAACGTTTAAATATGAAAAGAATTAATCGGAAACGTGTTTGAAAGCATTTTGTGAAATGGAGGAATTGCTCATTGTCAGCAAAAAGGTCCATTTTCAACAATGTTTTCAATATTCGACTGTTATAGTATCACGGAAAGGGTTCCGCTTTTATGGAAAGGATATGACCCTTTTCCGCTTACAGACGCTTACCGACGCATGTGCAGCAGACGACATTCGAAACAATCGTGAACAAAGGAGAAATTGCTAATCGTAGTCAATTTCTACTATAGCCACAATGGTTTCCACTCCTTACAATAATTATAATTTTATTTACAGTGATTTGCATATTTCTCTATATGTATTTTAAGTCAACTGTTGTAGACAGCATGGTCTACTTTAACTAATAACACTAACATTGAGGTCAATCGTAGTTTAGAGTGTGTTTCACTCGTTAAAACTATTTTCTCTCATTAATGCAAGCGGATGGTTTTTGGGATAGGGTCGTTTCGCCACTATCCCATAGCGAAGCTGCTTTCGAAAAGTCGGATTAAAGCTGCAACCGCAGTCCACATGTGTATACCTACACCAAAATCGAGTTATGATTGGTTATAATCTGCCTTTTCAACGATTTCATTGGTTCGACCGAATCACGAAACCCTCCGCTTGCATAAATTTATGAGACAAAATAGTTTCTATGAATGAAACACACTCTGAACTATGGTTGACCTCAATGTCAGTAGTGTGAGGTAACGTCGACCGTTCTGTGACCCCATTAGTTTACAACAGTCGACTTATAGAGAAATGTGCAAAGCACTGTAAATACAATTATTGAAAGGAGTTGAAACCATTGTGGCAAAAGTAGAAATTGCCTACGAAAAGCAATTTCCCCTTTTGTCACAATGTTTTCGATTGTCGTCTGCTGCACATGCGTCTGTAAGCGTCTGTAGGCGGAAAATGGTTACATCCTTCCCATGGAAGCGGAACCCTTTCCGTGATACTATAACAGTTCGAATATTTAAAAAATATTGTTGAAAATGGAGCTATTGCTGACAATGAGCAATTCCTCCTTTTCACACAATTCTTTCAAACACGTTTCAAATTAATTCTTTTCATATTTAAACGTTTTACTATGGACGTTCTTTCCCTCTTTCTCCCTTCCGGACACATTTTGAATAACATGCTAGAGATGAATGATTACGAGCAATTTTGCCTCTCATCAAGGGGAAAAATATATAGTTGAAACCTGTGTGGAAAAAGAGGAAATGGGTCATGATAAACAATTCTGCAGCCGTCTGCTGCACATGCGTCAAAAAGCGACTGTAAGCGGGAAAGGGTTGAACCGTTCCCGTTATAGCTACTTAGTTACAAACAAATGTTGAAAGTATATTTACAAACGGAGCAATTGCTGACAATGAGCAATTCCTCCTTTTCAAACAATGCTTTGAAACATGAATCAATTTGTTTCTATAACCTAGATAACGAAAACATTTGTCTACAGTTATTATTTTAACCTTTGCCCCTTTTAGACACATTTGACTAACCTTAACAGATGAATGATAATCAACAAGTTTGTCTTTTTCCACAATGTTTTCATCACTATTCAAAATCATACTTTTATTAATTCAGGTCAATAGTTATGCCTTAGTTCAATGTTGTTTGCTGTATATTTAGTCTATGTGGTCAAGGTTAAGGAATACTGTAAACAAACTTGTTACAACATAATTCGTCCAAAGAGAGAGGTCCTACTGTGTATACATGCCATGAAATAATGTTACAAACGGTCTCACCGCTACTGGGGAATTGTTGGTAAAACAGGTCGCGTTTTGTGTTGAATATTCTCATGTGTCGCTGTATGTAGACCCTACTAGGAAATAGAAATTAAATCTACAAATTATAGATAAGTTAATTTCAACATTGATTGATTGGGGTTTAACGCCGTTTTTAACATTTCTTCAGTCATATCACGGCGGCCAGTTCACCTACAAATGTATTTCCTGGTTTTCTCAAACCAGTACTCCTCACAACAATCTTCCAAAGCAACTGGCTGCGTTTCCACATAGACTTAGCCCATTGGTGAAAGACGAATGACGCATGTCGCATTGACTTTTGTCAAACGTCGGAAAGAAATTTGGCCGAATTTGTCAACACATCCGAGTTATAACCGCAAGGTCATTATTTATTTTATAATTGAGAAGCTTCTAGCGATTTTGGGACTAACATTATAATGTATATGCATTTGCGTTAATTTAAGACTCAACGTTCATCAACGTGTAATATAGTCCTAGATGTATCTGTTGACAAAAATAAACTAGAAATATAGTCTAAATAGGTTTTTGAAAATTAACCTTGACGGTCCGGTCCCGTTTCGGAGATACAATTAAATTGCAAATACTTTACAAATACCATAATCTAAGCTGACGTGTTTTGACGCATCGGACCAGTCTTCTGTAATCAATACTGTATGAGTTGTCTCCGTCTGTAAAGCTTGGAGGTATAATCCGGCGTCCGGCCGGCTGTCTGCCTGAATGTGCATTCGTCCGTCCGTCATGGATTGCATGTATTGGTTAACACGTTGTTTCTGTATGGCAGATTTATTTCAAAGTGGTCACAATTATACCCGTGTGATCAGGAGAACGGCAAAGTACTAGGTACATAACTCTGGTCTGTTTTTTCAGTTTTCTCCATTTTTCCTTATTTAGTTCAGCGATTGTCTCAATTAACTTTCATTGTATCAATTTCAAACTTGGTTTGTAGGTAACTTATGACCTACAGATTTGCAGTGCACCATAACCATAAATTTAGCATGCTGCGTTTGGAGTGTGTATATTTTTGTCTTTCAATGTTCTCACTTATTATATGCAACACATGCGTTCCGTGAAGTTCCCTTTTTCGTTAATGAGTGCTTCCCCAAGCTTTGTACTTCGTCAAATCTAATGTGTTTTTTAGGTGTAAACTCAATTTTTTCATTTCTTCCGTTATTGTCTCAATATATGTCCAATATATCAATTTAAGACTTGGTGTATAGGAAACTCAGAGCTGCAATTGTGCAGTGCAAAAGAAACATAACTCTATCATGCTTTCGATCGTCTTTCATTTATCAGCATGATTACAATATACATTGTGGATCTTTAGTGATTTCTGAACTAGAAATATTTTAATTAAGGGTAGCTGCTCGGGTTTTTTTTGTCAATCTTTTGTCCTTCGATATTTTGTTTATAGAAGAAAAGGGTAAAACTTTGACAAATGAGGTATATGTTATTGGCAGGCAAAATGTGTTGCTTCAAACATTTTTGGTTTGGTTTGTTTAAAGGTCATTGTTTCATTGTTTCAACGATGTTTGTCCATATGATCTATGCCATATGTTTTCAACTTACATATGCCCCCTATACCATCAGCGCTTTCAGCGCTTTGATTCGTTATGCGGTTGAACAAATGAAATAATTGTAAACCAGAATTTCGCGGATGAAGACAAGTGTGTTGCTTGGTTGAAGCCGTTAGTCGAACACAGTTATCAGATTGCTATTTCATCTTGGTCTTCAGTGTTTGTTCCATGTTCTTACATACGCACTGAACATAGCTTAAATTTGATAATTCAAAAATGTATTAACATGACCGAAAATGATGAGTTCAACTGAATAGGGTATTTGTTACTTGAAAGTCAGCCATATATAATATACAATAGACATAACATTAGGATAAAAATTCAGATTTTCACTGTGATTGTTATACATTTTGGCTTAAAATATATCTTTGGGAATTGGTATAAAAAGGTGGGGAGAGGAGTAAACATGTCGTTTTTCAAATACCGTCTACAGTGTAGCCCTTTCTGTGATGCAGACTTCATAGTATGCCACAATCACCACACAACTTTAATCTCTGTTCAAGATCATACTTCACGTTTTATACAAGTGTTTGCTAATATGAGCCGTCCCGGGAGAAAACAAACATTGTGGACTCGACCCAGATCAGTCTAAGCTCGCCGCGCTATTCGCCTCCTGTGGATTTTCTGTTTCAGGAATCGTTACTATATACCTCTATCCACCTGAGACGGAATGTGTCGGTCCGGTAAAGCCTGATATGGGTCAATACAATACGCAGAGGCCATAATGTGTGTTTTCTCACGGGACGGCTTATGTGTTGATGTCAGAGATACGGGAATGAACTAAATATGATAGCTGGCCTAGTTGTGTCTGTCGACTTGGGTAGCATTTTCCTTCATACAATCAATCTGCAGTTTCGAAAACCTTTTAGTAAACACATGAACAAAATATATATAACTGAAAGCAATATTATTAAATAAACTTTAAAATGTGGCACACAAGGGGAAATTGCTCATTATGAGCATTAAGTTTTTTCCTTTTGACACTCTACTTTCCAAAAAAGTCTGCTGCAGAAATGTGTGACCATGTGAAAAAGGGTTAATGAATTATGTTTTGCATCCGTTAACTCTACATTGACGTTAAACTAGTTTGCCACACTTCTTTCGTTTGTAAATAATGGGTACCTCAAATTATAATACATGTAGACAGACAGATTATGCTCTGATGAGACTGTGCGAATGTTCAGGCTTGTCTTCAGTGTTCCGAAGGCAACACTACTCACCTGCAAGGTCTGATTTCACTCTACTTATGAGCCGTCCCGCGACAAAACCAACATTGTGGACTCTGCGTAAAGTATCGACCCGGATCTGCATAAGAATACCGCGCAGTCTTACACGGTAAACACTGTTCGCTTCCTGTAGATTTTCTGTTTCAGGAAACATTATTCTATACCTTCTTTGCCCTGAGGCGGGCCGATACGTTACGCAGATGCCAGAATGTTGGTTTTCCCGTGGAACAGCTCAAATGTTCTTCGTGGTGATGATTTTAGAACACTTGATTCTTTTATACTTGTTTACGTGATTCATAACAGTTATTTTATCAATACTGCTTTTACCGCCTCTGCAGTATGAGTTTCGAAAACATTGTGAAAAATGAAGAAATTGGTCTAAACAAGCAATCTCCGCTGTTCTCCAAATGTTTAACTCTTAATCATCTTATGTTCAAGATATAACATATTTTTCTATCTTTTTTGTTAATCAGGCAACACGTAGGATAGCAATTCTAGTATTATGTGTTTCATTCGTGTTATTGAATACTTTATCTTGATGCAGACGTAGTTGTATCGCTTTGGTGTTTTACGCCGCTTTCGGTGACTGTTCATTTATATTACGTTTTTTTTTTTGGGGGGGGGGGGGGGAGATGGGTATTGATTGATTGGAGTTTAACGCCGTTTTTAACAATTCCTCAGTTATATCACGGCGGCCAGTTCACCTACTCATGCATTTCCTGGTTTTCTCACACCAGTACTCCACACAACAATCTTCCCAAGCAACTGGCTGCTTTTCCACATAGACTTAGCCCATTTGTGAAAGGCGAATGACGCATGTCGCATTGACTTTTGTCAATCCTCAGAAAGAAAGTTGGCCCAGCCGGGATTCGAAATCACGACCCCTGGATAGACAGCCCGTTTGGGGGGGGGGGGGGGGGGGAAGTTACCATTACTACTGGTCCATTTAACCTGACGTCAGCCAATCAGTCGTAACGCTTACCCAGCAATCTTGATTTTTCGAGGAGTTTTAATCGAACCCGCGACATCCCGCACCCGAGACGGACGCTCTACTACCACACCACCGAGGCGGTTTAGATTTATGTCATTCGCGTAATTACATAAATAAATTTTATGTCTACATTACAGTATTTATGATAATGGGGCCCCCCTTTTTATCTGGAGCAGTAACTCTCCACTGAGTGTGGGGGAAGAGAGATTGTTGTTCTGGCCACCTGCAAGTCACGTGATGGAACAAGCTCCTTCACTTCTGAGGATTGCGTAATATGACGAGTGTCAGCCTATCGCTGACCTCTGTTCTTGTCTATACGATCTTCAAACCCTCTCCCACATGCAGACATGTGAGCTATTATTACGATTGCACATTTAAATAAATCAAAGCGCTGAAGGCACTGAATTTGTTTGGGTACATAAAACTGTTCAAAATTTGCCTTTGCATAGATGTGTGATTTATAAACTATGCATTGTTTATAAATATTACAACTTCGGGTAAAAAAATAAATGACGCATCCGTTAAAATTAAATGCTATTTTAGATGTCTATAAAAATAAATCATGAGACATACATGTGAATATAAATTTAATTTCCAAGTTTTAAAAGACATGTAAAACAAATGGATAACCACTATGGCCCCGACTCACTCATCTAAGTATTTACCAATTTTTGTTACAAAAAAAATCACAATTGACCAAGGGTTTTCTAAAATCTTACTCAAAAGCTTCCTGCTTAACAAGAGATTTTTCAAGTTTTCACTATAGCCATATAAGGCCAAATAGCCCTGCCCCCTGGCGGCCATGTTTTTCGACCAATCAACATGGCTTGGAGGAATCTGATAGATGGTCTCCCAATGAACATTTCTACAAAAAGAATTGAAAATTGGCCAAAAACTTTCGGAGGAGAAGATTTTTCAAGTTTTTACTATAGCCATATTAGGCAAAAAAAGCCCTGACCACTGGCGGCCATGTTTTTCGACCAATCAACTTGGCTGGAAGGAATCTGATAAAGGGTCAGCCTAGGAACATTTCTACAAAATTATTTGAAAATCGGCCTGACACTTTTGGAGGAGAAGATTTTTTTGAGTTTACACTATAGCCATATAATGCAAAAAAAAAACGCTCCTTGGCGGCCAAGGAACACTTCTTTAAAATAATTTGAAAATCTGCCAACCAGTTTGGTAGAAGAAGAATGTTTAAAGTTTTTTTATTTTCGTTGCCATGGAAACCATAATTCTGCATAAATCACAAACATTTGAAGGAATTCTGGTGAGATCAATGAGAGGATGCTTTCTGTGAAGTTTCATCCCAATTGACCCACTCGTTACTGAGGAGAAGATGTTGACGGACGCCAGACGCCGGACAAAAGGAGATCACAATAACTAACTTTTAGCACTTCGTGCTCAGGTGAGCTAAAAAAGAAACATCTATCCAAATGAAAGAGTAATTGAAATCATGTAGAAAATATTGTGGAAAAAGGCAGTACTAATATTTATATGAGCACTTTAAAAGAAACATGCTTCAGACTTCAGAGGCTTTTGAATTCATTTGCATTATAAAAGGATTAAATGCTCCAGAGAAAACCAATACCTGTGCCGTCCGAATTTTACTCTACAGTATACACCTAAGCTGGCCGCTGTTTCCTTTAAAGGGTGTTTAAGCTTGCCAAATCAATTAAGGATGCGTGACCATACACTGTTAATTACCATTGTGTACGAGTGTCATTCCAAACAAATTATAAATGTAACCACTTTTCCCAATAAACCTATCATATACATGTATGTATTTGTAACTTGCCGGGATGTGTCGATACCGTCATGGTACAGTGTGATATATGCACAAATTGGTTTCACAAATCTTGTGTTAATGCACCTGTGGATATTTCGACAACAGATGCGGACTTTAATTGTAACTTTTGTTAATTATTTGGCTATTATAATGATAAGATATGTGATTAAATTGGCAACATTTAAGTTTTTTACTTATAACAGCCTTCAAATACAAATTTGGTTTATACGACGGTCAAGAAAGGTTATGGGAATTAAGAAATTGTTTAAATAAGCAAATTTTCCTTTTCCCACAATGTTTTCAATATATGTTGCTTTTTACTGTTTACACAGCAAGAAAAAAACATTTAACTTATTTGTTATAGATTAGTTTTATAGTTGTATATATATATAATAACTAGAAACAAATTAAGATTAAAAGTGTTGTATATATATATATACTTATTGTTTATTTGTTATTTAAATTGTTCTGCCCCTTCCAAGTACCCTACAGAATAGAATGTTGCATGGATCATTTGCCTCGTAGTATGGCACATGGAAAACTGTTGAAAGTTACAAAGTAGAAAATGTAGAGGCCCAACAATAACTAGAACTCATGACCCTTCAATCGATTGTAAAGGAGAGGATATAATTGAAGCAAAACCTATGGCTAGTTACTAGCAACCTATTCTATTCTTGCAATGTTTTCAAATTTCGTCCGCTGCAGATGCGTCAAAAGACATTTACTTGTCGGAAAATCAATCCATCAATTCTCTTTATTGATATCTATAGATATGATATAAAGAGGAAAGTCGTTAAAACACTTTACAAAGAGATTCCATTTCAGCATGATCTCGATTTTTGGTTTAATCTATATCACTGATAAAAGCAATCAAACACATCACATTTACAAAGAAAACCCCGGATATGATCATATGTAATAAATTATACACATTTGCCCATCTTTAATTAAACATTTTTTACAACAAATCATAGCGTCCGCAGATTTGCTCTATATTCTATTGCGTCCGCATTTTCCCTTCATATTGCATTTGTCCGCATTTTCCCTCTATAATGTATTTGTCCGCAGATCGCGTCCGCACTTTAGACCCTCCCCCCATACCGTTGTATTTATAAATAGAATTCGACGATCACGATTTCTCTGCAAATGTGTTACTCTCATTTTAAATGCATTTTATGACGCACATATTTGTTTTTTTAATTCTTTATACTATATTTATATGGCCGACAAGGCACAAAGAAAATATTTTCAATTCTGCTTTTATCTACATTTGCAATGCGTGATTGAAAATTCAAATACCGTATCTGGAGCTTAAATCGGAAATAGTTCTCCCTGTAGTAGTTCACTCATTGAGATTTATAAATCTCTACGCGTTCATGTTTTAAAATACAATGTTTCATTTTATTTCGTAATTCTCTTTGAATATAAGAACCGCATAAGAAAACAAAGACGATATAAATATATCATTATTTCAAAAATCGTGATACATTTGAAAAGTAAGAGCAAGTATTGAGTACTACTTTCACGCGTATGACATTTAGGAACTTTTCCATAAGACGTATGGCTTCAGAATTGCAGCTACTAAATTTGTTTGTTCCAAACAAATAAAAACTGTGATTTGTGTTTCAAATCCACATAATTTCCGTGTTGTTTTGATTAAGTTTTAGACCCGAATTTTCACCAAAGTATTCAATTATTTGAAGTGCTTTGCGGATCTCACGTAATTACACAAATACATTTTATGCCAACATAACAGTATTTCTGGTATTGGGGACCCCTCCTTATCTGGAGCGGTTACTTCCCACTGAGTGGGGGAGCGATTGTTGTTCTGGCCACCTGCAAGTCACGTGACGGAACAAGCTCGCTTCACTTCTAAGGATTGCGTAATATGATCGCTGACCTCTGTTCTTGTCTATACGACCTTATAACTGTCTCCCACGTGCAGACATGTGAGCTTTCATTACAGTTGAACATTTGATATTATTAATACTGTGATTTGTGTTTATAGATGAGCCTATCTACACAATTCCCGTTTTGTTTTTGTTAAGTTTTAGATCCGAATTTTCTTCAAATATTCAATTATTTGAAGTGCTTTGCAGATCTCAGTCTCATTGTGTAGGAATTGAGTAGTGTCATCTGCTAGTTACGGTGTTCCGTTAGGGCCATCGTTGTTTTGCGGTTTCGACCTAAGGTCGACAGTACGATAACGCGATGCGAATGTGCGAAAGCGCGATGCGAAACTGCGAAAACGCGATGCGACACTGCAAGACCACGATGCGACCACGACCACGACGCTTTCGCATCACACGTTCGTACTATCGCATCGCGTTATCGTACTATCGACCAAGGGTCGACAGTATGATAACGCGATGCGAAACTGCGAGACCACGATGCGAGGAGGCGATATTAATATCGTACTTTCGCATCGCACTTTCGCGAGTTCGCATCGTGTTATCGTACTATCGCATCGCATCTTCGCACTATCGCATCGCGTTATCGTACTATCGCATCGCGTTATCGTACTATCGACCTAGTGTCGACAGTACGATAGTACTATCGCATCGCTTTATCGTACTATCGCATCGCGTTATCGTACTATCGACCTAGAGTAGAAAGTACGATAGTACGATAACGCGATGCGACAGTACGATAACGCGATGCGAAATCGCGGAAGTGCGATGCGAAAGTACGATATTAATATCGCCTCCTCGCATCGTGGTCTCGCAGTTTCGCATCGCGTTATCGTACTGTCGCATCGCGTTATCGTACTATCGCATCGCGTTATCGTACTATCGCATCGCGTTATCGTACTATCGACCCTAGGTCTGTTTTAATGTAACCTTTCTGATCAGTGTTGATAATCAAAGATAAGACTGTTTCAACGCGTTTTGGTAAAACACGTGATGCTATTTTTTTATCAACATTTAGGAGAGAAATTGGACTCCAATTTTCAATGTTTTTAGTGTCCCTTTTTTAAAAATCAATGATATTATACTATGTTTTTGTGTATTTGATAAATTTCCTTTGGAATAGCTATTATCATTATCGTTGTGCATCATTTTCGGGACTTTTTGTTCAAGTTATCTCAATTATACGAAAACGAACCAAAAATGGTTTGAGATTTTTTTTTTTTTTTGATTTCATAACCCATGAAGCTTTCTGAAATGAAACTGGCAAAATCAATAGGACGTAAAACACAGATTGAAAATTATTGTCTTCTAGTCAATTATTTTTAATTCTAAATCGATATTCAAGGTAATGAAAGAACTGCGTAATTTCGTGTGATCTAACATTTTTAAGAAAAAGCGAAAAATGCTTGGTTCTGTGAATGAAATATTTTGCTCTCGTTCGTCAAAATAGCCGACTTGTACCGTACTAAACAAGGTGAACTAGACGCACGCCATATACGGTAAAGCGCTTTACAGACACAACGACAAATTGCCGTTTGAAGCCTTAAATTTCAATGTATCCCGAATAATGACGAATATAGACGTATCTGGTGAAATATTGAAATAGAAACAGCTCCAATCTATCGTCTAAAGTGTTGGTAAGTAGGCCTAACATTATATTGTAATGATGTCGGCAAATATACAGTTTAGCGAATCTGACTTGGTATATATTACCAAAGTTGCATACCATTTTTAATTGGATCCATTTGTATAAACATGGGTCAACAACAAATAAGAAAACATTAATACTGGTTAGTACTAGTTTAAATATCCTATAAACACTTTATATTTTTCAGATACATGCATATATGGTCAATGCTCACACTGCATACCCAGCTTGTGATTTTGTTTGTTTATAATTTACCCTTTCTCATATACAATAAATCTGCAACAGACGACTTTGAAGTTGTCAACTTCAAAAGATAAAAAATCTCTAAATGATAGTATGAATATTGAATAGAATTTAAATCATTGTGACAAATGGAGAAATCGCTCATCATAAGCAATTTCTTCATTTGCCGCTATGATTTCAAAAGTCGTCAGCTTCAGAGACGTCAGAAAGCGTATACATGAGGGAAGCTGTTAAAATTTTATTTAATTATAAAGGTGCATGCACCAGACGCTTATAAAATCATAGAGTAAGTACATTGTCAATGTCCGTGACAGGCGGTTGTAATCTGGATTCCGCTGGGTACAGCTAAAGTAGCTACACTAGCTATCGCACGAGTCAGCAGTACATTAAGAAGCAAAAACTCAATAAAAAGAATTTGTAGACAAAGACCATGACTGTATTCATAATAAACTAACTAACCGAACACTAGGTCATGTGCTATTAAAAGCTGTTATTAAAATGGTTGATCCAGTTAACAAAATCATAATGTAAATACCGCTGTATTGCTATTGTGAAAGAGAGGGAGTCCCGTGTTATCGTCAAGCTTTTTAGAATTGTCCATATATATAGTAATTTATCTAATTACACGTGAAACTGATTTTCAACAATTGAATATATGAAGAGTAATTAAATATTTGTTCGCATTCCACATGTGCATGTCACATTCCTTATGTAACAAAATCCATCAAGAGGCTTGTGAATTGTTCCAAACTTAACATGTAATCACATGAGTGTGGTATTTCAATGGGTAGATGGCCAGTTGAACGCAATGTCACTGTAAAGGTACATACAGAAAAAGAAGAAGACGTCTTAATTCCCTTCTTGGAATGAGGTTCTAAAGCCAAACCTGACCTAATCAGGCTACATTGCACCTAATTTAGTGACCAATTATATACACAAAACTAAGAATTCCGAAATTTCTGTAGCCGGTGATTTTTGACTTTTGTGCTAAGGGTGGATAAGCTTAACATTCAAGATTTCATGAAGGGAAGGAAACAACTTTCATAAGCAGAGACAATAGAAATTTTATGGATCTGTTAGTTACTCAGCGTATTCATGTGGAGCGGTCAAATTTGTGACTACAAACATTTCAGCAATCTGAAAACAGAACTAAGCAATTGCTCATGGAGAAGAATAAATACAATATGATTGTGGACAGCAGTATTGGGCAATTTTAGAGTAGCAGTAATTGACGAGGACACTTTAAATTAGATAATTTTGATTAACACTCAAACTAAATATTTTTATTTTTATTATCTATTGACTCATATGAAATAAATCCCAACATAGCTGTTATCATTTCACACATGAACCAAATAAACTGAACATTAAGCAAACTTTTAATACAGCCTTTTCTCAGATAAATCAGTCTACAGCAGACTTATTTGAAAACATCGTCACAAGACCCTGTACAACATCTATCAATTGCAGTGTTTTTTCTTGCTGTTTTGTGACCAGGGCCTGCACCCTTCCAATTGCGAAAATAGTGTCATGTAAAATGTGATGAGTCAGATTTTGTGAAATGTAGACCTACTGTTGTGGAATAAAGACGTGTTTTTTTATTAACAATCGAAAACATTGTCATAAAAAGAGAAATTACTCGTAAGGATTTTCATATTGTGCAACAATGATTTCAATGTTATTTAATCTTCATACGACAATTTTGCAGCAGACGACTTTGAACATATTTTGTCAAAAAATAGAAAATCTTTATAATTGATTAGATAACCTATGACTAAAAGTGGAAAACATTGTGGCAAATGGAGAAATTGATCGTTTTAGGAATTTCTTCTTTTGTCAAAAGGCGTCTACTACAGAAAGCGTCTATATGAGGGAAAGTTTTAAAGTTATAAGTCTTCTGCATGTGGGACAGGGTTAAACAGTACTTCTTACTTACAAGTACATAGACCTTTTTGGCACTATTATTTAATATCTCGACAAATGATAGGATAATGTAATTTGTGAGAAGATGGCTTTTGAAAACATATCTGCAAATGGAAAAAATGCTCAAAATGAGCAGTTTCTCCTTTTACCGCAATCTTTGCATGACGTCACGTTAAATGGACCAGTTATAATGGTAACTTAACCGGAAAAGGACGTGATATAACTGGACAGTCACCGAAAGCTGCAAATGTATAAACACGAACTTGTATTTTCAAATGGATAGGTAAACAGAAAATGTTCATTTTATTAACTTTTAATATTACTTTCAAGTAGTTATATAACCGATAATCTGACTAAAAAAGGGTCCGATAATAATGAACATTTACGATCTGTTATTACTATTTTAATCTACTATTTTAAAATTACCTGAGCAAATAATGTTTCATGGCTACCGATAGCGGATTGAGGTCCATAAATGTGGCCCATCTGTTTACAGTAAAACATTTATTCTTGATCATACTTTAGTGTTTCATAATCACGTCAGTATGTGCATGAGGTGTGAGTTATGAGAATATCAGAACAAAATAGGCGCAGTGTCAAATTTAACGGATTTATTAATATGATTTATAAGAATTTGGTGATCTTTAAACATGATGTTATTTTGATTTTTATCCTTTGTTTGTTTCTATTTTGATCATGGTGTAGTTTGTTTATACAGTAGTTTAGTTATATCATGACGTTTCTTGGTAAAATACCAGCCCTGATAACGTTATGATTATTCATAATATGGGTGATTTTAATTAAAGCAAATGTTGAACATTAACCCTTTCACAGATGAGCCAATTTTGCAGCAGACGACTTTGAACATATTTTGTCAAAAAATAGAAAATCTCTATAATTGAAAGGACAACCTAAGATTAAAAGTGGAAAACATGGCAAGAGGAAACATTGCTTGTTTTGAGCAATTTCTTTTCTGCAACTATGGTTTTTAAAAAATATGTCTGCTGCAGAGAGGTCAGAAAGCGTCAATATGAGGGTAAGGGTTCAACACTTAATTTCATTTATGAACAGACAGTTACCGCCTCCTGTAGATTTTCTGTTTCAGGAATCAGTACTCTATACGTCTATCCCCCTGAGATGGAATGTGTCGGCCCGGATCTGGGTCAATACATTATGCAGAGGTTATTATGTTTGATTCCTCGAAAAACGACTTATATCAAGTAGTTATATATCTGATAATCTGACTATAAACAGGTTCAACAACAATAAACATGTGTGAACAATACCATGTTAAGCTCGCCAGCTGAAGACGAAGTGATCAATGTGAGTTATAGTGATTGCCCTTTGTCCGGGGTTCGTCGGGCATCGTCTGTCAACATCTTCTCCTCTGTAATCAGTGGTTCAATGAGATTTACAGAACGCATATTCACCAAAATTCTCTCAAATTCAAAAGTCTCTTAACCGCTAATTAAATAAAAGTATATGATTTATATTTTGGTCAAATTATTTCCAAAAATTCAAAATCTACGACCATCTACCGACTTGATGTATGTATTTCATTCTGATAGTTCAACAGTTGTTATTGTTCATACTCTTTAATCAGTCGTTCAGTAATTCTTTACACAGTCTCACTAATGGTTACCGACCCAACTCATCAAATACGAACATCAATAATGATCTTGCAGAACCTGTTAAGAAGTTTATTAAAATATCTGTAGTCATAAATACAACAAACATTTGATCAATACAGGGTACCTGTAGTTGCCGTCTAACTCTATATGTAATTATAGCGACAATAGACAAATATATGTCATATGAACCTGTTCAAATTAAACTTGATTTATCGGCGGTACTGTATAAGAAGTTACCAACGAATATCTTGAATGTATTGTTATGCGAAGAAGAATAAGATAGCATTCAATGAGTTCCTATATTTATATTGACGTCACGCATAATAATTTCTTTGTCTCGTTGGAAGAGGTGTATGAGATATATCAGATTATACTTTCCATTATATACACTGTCCTAAACATAACTCTAAAATACTTAAAGTATAAAGTATGAATCAAAGAGATGAATCATCAATTTAACAAAATAATTGTTTGTTTCGATGAAATATCAATATATAATTCCATTCATGAACAACACCAAATATTATATTTTCACTCATGAGCTTACTTGTGCAAATACTACTGTTTGTGATATATCTCGATGTTATGACGATCAATTAAATTCAATGCGTAACGTTGAATGATTAAAATATAACATATGTAAATTAACGCGTATGTATTTTGTTAAAATGATTTCACCGGATGTATAGCAATCTCTTAAGATCTATAACATATTTCAAAAACTTTTTGGTAACTCACGAAATATAAACATATACGAGTACATGTGTATTGCTAGCATGCTACATCCGTAGGTCATATATTATACGAGTTCATGTATATTGCTGGCATGTTTTATCCGTCGATCATAATGTATACGACAGCAAGATAGGTGAATATGTATATTGATATAACAGCGATGAAACAATTACCTTCCTGACAATACTCTGGCATGATTAAATCATAAATATGTATAAATACAATTAATTGAGCTACTTTTTTAAGGTTATGGTTAGTTACATATCCATACAGCATTCAAAAATAGATCGTTCTAAGAACTGGCTAGCAATTCTCAGTTAGTCCGAAATAACCGTCGTCAAATAAGGTTGTAGTGCTGTTACGATAAGCGTTATAAGTGAAAAGGACGCCCCAGGGGGTAATGTTTGGACCGTAATTGCGAGGAGACGTACATTTGGTTTGGTTGATGAATACTTCGTTATTTTATTGCATATGTATTCCCTGCCAGCTGATGGAGAATCCGGGTAACGATTCTGGTACCTGTCACATGTCAAGCCAGTATTCCCTTTCACATTACTAGTACGATATACAACAGTTTCAGAGTTTAATCGACTGGTTCTACGAAAACCAACAAAAGGGCATCGGCAACCGCGTCCAATGAAGATCCATATCAACTTGCGAATCAACTCAGTTAGATTTTGATCTTTAGTTTGAAACAAAAGATTTCCATGGTAGGGTCATACCAAAGACTTTAATCAAAGTACTGAAGTACTGAAGGTAGAATTGCAATCGTTTAAGAAGAGATACAGAAGTGCATATATGAATATTTATTTTACAAAATGTTGACGAACAGACAGACGGAGAGACAGACATCGCCAATCTATAGACCGGAATTGCTAGAGCAATCCGGCCAAAAATAAAATAAAATCATCAATTTTAGCAGTAAAATCCTGCCAAGAAGTAATGAATTGAGAAAAAAATGTGCTGAGAGGTCCATAATTTCAAGCTTGCTAAGATTTGGTCTGTGCAATGAATGTACTAATTGAAAAATGGATTGTTGACATGTATTTTCTACACCATCATTGTAATGTTGTTTATCATAAATAAAATTATTCCTTTTTTTAAATAAACTGTTAATCAAAATGTGTGTCTCAGTGTTGTCTTCTTCAGCAGTTTGACAGAAACAAAGCCTAAATCTGAAATTGTGTCAATGTGTTATTTGTCAACTCTGTCCCATAAGTTTTGCTTGTGATTTGAACTCTCATAAAAAAAGCACGGAAAGGGACAACTTTCCCAACTTTGATTAAATATGTTTTCAATTAAATTGTAAAAAATCTTTTTCTTGTTTTTTGAAAGTTTTGTCATTATTATTTAAGACGGACATTATATACTAGAATAGCCAACTGACTATCATTTGAAAAAGTGTTTCTTATTTAAACCTTTCCCACTTGCATACGTAATTGCAGCCGACGACTTTTGAAAACATTGATGCAGAAGAAGAAATTGCTCATAACAAGCTTTCCCCTTTTGCAACAATGTTTTCAACTATATTCAATGATTACACTTCCAATAAATGTGATTTTCTGTATCTTTGCTCAGATCTTTTTTAATTCGTCTGCTGCAGAGTTTTTATATTGTGGGGTGGGTTGTGATTTGTTAAAGGGCAAGCAGGATTGGGAATTGAGTGTTGCACTTATCCTAATGAAACACTCGCCTGCCTGTGCATGTTTTAGCTTAACTTAACTTGTTAATGTTCTTTCCATCATCAACTTAGTCATCTGTTAGTAATCAACTCTATGAACGAAATAATCGCGTCAAAATCTTGAATCGCGTCAAAATCATAACGAACAAACTGTCAAAATCTAATTTTGAACTGTGTAATACAAATTTAGAATAAAAGGATGAATCAGTTATGTTGTAACAACCAATATCCGCGGGTCATTTACCTGATTTTGGCCGCAAGAAATGATCGATTTCTTGCAATATTTATTCGTTATTCGTTCTGCCTATTATAATCAAAGTATTCTAAACGCTTTATAAACAAGTGATTTAAAGCGCTCAAATCATTTGATGAAATTTGTTTCTTTAGACGCGGACCTTGTCGAAAGCACCTATCCAAAATGCAAAAGTCATCGTGGACTGAGAGAAAGAGAAAGAAAAGGCTTAGCAATGCATACTATCTTTATGAATAAGGACATGAACGAATATGTATGGACTAGCGCCTAGAATTTCGTACTAGCCGATCCTTCATTCCACTCGCTTATGCTAGCGGGCGAGTGGATGTTTACATCTCTGCCGAGAGGGAAAAAAGGGTTACAATTTACAAAGGGTAATTGCGCGGTGCAGTGCTATATTGGCGTAGTGATATCTAAATAATTGTGTACACTTTAAATATGATATTTACACTTACAAGACTTGTTATTTTCTATTATAAGCTTGAATAATCGGATTTTTTTTCGTTACTCTATGTTTGCTTTTGTGAGCATTCGTAAATTAGTCAAACCAAAAATTGCACTTAATTGTTGGTGGTGAAGGGCATATACATCACGTGACTTCAAACTCACTATGACTATGGCAGCCTCTGCGCATGCGCAAGTCTACCAAAAATGATAGTTATATCTGCCCTCCTAAGTGCTCAAGGTTTTGGGAATATCATTCCGATTTACTGGCTGGTGTCAGGATAAATGGACCATAAGTACTGGTAATTTACCTTGGGAAACACCGTGATATAACTATTTTTTCTTAGAGCTGCGTTAAACACCAAACAATCAACCAATTTGAAAAATATTGCACGGATAATCATACTGATGAGTAATCATTTACTTCTTTGATAACATGATCTTGTATTAATCTATTTCAGGTGATTTTCATCAACGTGAACATATTGTTGTCGATATAGCAAAACGAGCCTGGGTGTGAACTAAAATTCCTGAATAAGGTGAAAGGTGAAAGGTTGATTATTTCACTCTGACCACGTGTGTGTATGTCGTAATTGTACAATGGAGGAGAATGTTTTTCGCTTTTTGAGCAGAGAGAACACCAGTCGCGTCTTAAAGCATGAATCAAAGAACGGGCTATTTGAGTGCCTTAGCCAGCATATGTTTTAAGTAAATTTAGAGGACTTTCAGAACATGTTTAAGTCTTTCATGCAGAGAAACAAAGAGAAAGTGCTCTTTAAAAACATTCTTCAACTTTTAGACAACACCGGAACCGTGCCTATGAAAAAAGACGAAGAAAGTGATGCAGCTTTCAGAACGAGGGTAGACGAATGTTACGATAGCATAACAAACACGTGCACTGATATCCAACCCTACAGCAACTTTCTGCATGTGTACGTGTTTGCGATAGCGACCTTAATTAGTAGACCAATCTTTATCCTGCATGAAGATGAAGCCGGTGACCTGTCGTGGTCCTATTTTCCATTATTATACAGTCACACGTGTGACATTGTCAGAGATGAGCCCAAGTACACCGCTCATAGATACATTACCATGTTCTTTTCTACAGACCATTGCTACATGATTGATTCATCCAGGTGCCCAGATCTAAAGCCCACATCCCATGGATGCATTGGTGTGTACAACAAGCGCCTGAAAGGTAAAATTTACAACAATCACATTAAAACCAAACTTAAACTTCGCTGACACATTAAACACTAGATGGCCCTATGTGTCAGCTAATACAATTGTTGTCTATGCAATCGTTATGTATCAACAAGGTTAATACTCCATATAAGTAAATATCTTATTATAGTGGCATGTGTATAACAAAACAAACGTTTAACCAAATATGATAATGGGAAAACACACGTCCCCATTGGCCTATATGTCACTGTTAAGAAAAAAGATATTTACACAGTGAGTACATTTCACTGTTCCACCTAATAAATGTAATAAACGAGATGAAGAAAGGGTGATTGTATAGGATATGCAAATGTCCGGACGGCTGTTTATACAGTTTCGTCATACCCAATATATAGTGAAGTATTTAGGTCTGGTTTCAATAATATTAATTCGCCACTGGGTCATATTAAGTCTAAGCCGCATGGATTATACTTGGTCACTATGCCAAAGTGAAGTTAAATAGTGTTAACACTCTGACAGCCACATTTTCAACCTGAGCATATCGAGACTTTGTCAGAATGATTGTCTTTACAATATATAGGCTAAGTAAGGTTATAGGTCATGTCCGGTAAAACAAAAGTTCACAAGGCCAAATTTTAGAAACAATTGTTAACACTCTGAAAATATGTTGAAATACTGTCAGAATGATGGTCTTCGTAGTATCTAGGCCATATCTAGTTCAAATGGTTGCATGCTCGGTCAAGACGTAGGTAAATATGCAAAATTGAAGGGAACTCTTGTTAACACTAAAGAACATGCTTCTCTGAACGCAAAACGAGTGTTAACGATTGATTATGAGATCGGTAGAACTATATGACTTCTTTTTTGAAAGTGATTGTCTGATTTCAATATGATAATTTGTGTTCTGAGAATTTCCTCCGCTACACCAACTGATTAAGTTGGGTGAAAAGCATGACCCTAGACATTATCAGAAATAGGCCAAAATGACAAAACATAAAAAGTATTCTCCTTGGAATCTGCATGTATGCTAAAAGGATATTTTATATACATACTCCTTATACGGCTCCCTACATAAGTTGTTCCGTTCAATCCATATTGATTGTATTAAAAGTTTGTCCATTCGACGTCCATCAGTAAAGAGTTAAAAAAAAGAAATATTAACATTCTTCCTCTCACGAATCTAACTATGCATACAGGAATTTAGCATACAACTAGCGATCACTTGAACATGTCGTTACCTCGATGTTTCTTATGGATTCCGTTTGAGTCGAGTGAACACGAGACCAGTTGAACAGAGGCTTGAAAAGCGTTGATGCAACTTCAATTCGAACAGCGAAGATTCAGACACATACTCGTCCCTGTTAAACAAATCATGAAATACGTCGGGTTTCATGTGATGTTGTTAACTGTTATCACCAGTCTTATTATAATCCCCTCGCGACGAGGTCGACGAGGGTACATGTATATAGAGTTTCACCCGTACAACGACGTATCCGATTGTCATGAAACTTCATAAAATTGTTAGGATAAGTAGTGTACTAAACAACGTCATCGCACTAGCGACTGTATTGCTCATCCGATTGTTATGAAAATTAACACACATGTTAACAAACATCGCCTCATGTATGTGTTTGCGTTTAAACGACGTAGATCAATGGTCAATGCCAATTTGACCATTTTAAGTCACTACTTATCGATGTCATAGCTCTGGCAATATTATTTCTTATCGGATCGTTATGACACTGGTTGTTAACCTGCATCCCCCTCATGTACGAGTTTGCGCTTCACCGAACTAGCTTAACTGCCAGGGGGGTCACACTGAATTTTACTACATGGGTAGTCTGTGCGAAAGGACGTCATTGCTGTAGCGAGTTTATTTCTTATATGATTGTTATGCAACTTGAATAACATGTTCACTAGCATCGCCTCGAGCGTTCCACCGACGTATGGCAAAGACAAAGAGAACATAATATGTTCGTTTACAATGACGTCATTAATAAAGTACCTTCATTTGTGGACGGAATTCCTTCATAGTTCATATACTGGTTCAGTGTCAAGAGACGGGTTTCCGTTTCACTGGTTTATGTCACAGTGACTAACATACATATCTATGAAAATACACTATGAGGGGATTTGTATCGTCGGTGATGCTCTTATCATTATAATTATAATTATTATTATTGTTATTTTTATCATTAATACTATATCGCTATTTTACAGCCATTTTAAACGGTGAAGATATCACTCAGAGCTGTGTCCTACAGATAACACAACGTATACAAAAAACAGAGGAACAATCGAAACTGCAAGGTGCATTATCCGTGGATATAATGACACAATCTATGTACGTATACACTTGTATTCTATACCCTTACTATTACTCTAAACAATGGACCTCATCTATACCTTTCTGAAAAGAAACATTTTATAAATTCCTTCTCAGCCATTTTGTAATTTGTTTTAGGAGAGCATGCGTGGAAAGGAAAGTGTAGCATAGTTTAGATTCGATGTACATATACCACACAATAATACGTGATTGTACAAATAAGTCAGGTTCAGGTTATTGATTGATTATGGTTTAACACCTATTTCAACAATGTTTTAGTCATATCACCTACTTATGTGGTTCCTGGATTACTCACAGCAGTATTCCACACAACAGACTTACCAAGCAACTGACTGCTATCCCATATAGACTATAAGCTCATTGGTGGAAAAAGAATGTCGCTTGTCAATTGTCGGACGGAATGTTGGCCGAGCTAGGGATCGAATTCATATCCCCTGGATAGACAGCCCTCGTCCCTACCGACTGAGCTACGGGCCGCGGGAGGGTAACTTGTCTTGAAATATAACAAGAAAAGACACACAATATAGTCTTCGATGAACCCCAGCTCGGCCAACATACTCTTCGACGTTTGACTAAAGTCACTGTGATAAGCGTCATTCGTCTTCCACCAAGGGGTTAACAGTCTATGTGAAAAGGCAGCTAGTGGTTTATGAAGTATGTTGTATGGGATACTGATGTGAGAAAAGCCATGGTGTGGTCTTATAGTTTGATCTAAACTTTTAAAAAACCGTTTTAAACAGTTAAATGACAAACATTATTTCGTGCAAATAATATAAGGCCTATGTTTTTCTTCCGTGTCGAAGCATATTTGTCAATGACATATAAAACACTGCTATATTTGACAAAATCACAAATTGGATTGATTATATTTAGACAGGTTCAGATAACTTTGTAAGACCACATAATACATTCATAAGGTAAAAGAAGATAATTATGAACACAGTTCATTACGACCACTTTTTTTTTATATAATTAAATGAGCCGAACCACGAGAAAACCATCATTGTGGACTCTGCGTAAAGTATCGACCTCGATCTGCCTAAGCATGTCGCGCAAGCTAACCCGGACAAACACTTTTCGCCTCCTGTAGATTTGCTGTTTTAGGAGTCATTACTCTATACCACTATCCCCTGAGACGGAATGTGTCTACCCGGATTAGCTTGCGCGAATTGCACAGGCTGATCTCGATCGATGCATTACGCAGAGGTCATAATGTTGGTTTTCTCGAGGGACGCCTCAAATACCATTTTAATAAGCCAGTTAGCTAATCCAGTTATTCTACCAATTGAGGGCGTATGTATTCCCCATCATAGTGCACCATTTGTTTCAGCAAAGAATATAACAAAACGCACAGAGTAACCCTTCCAGAAACGTTGTTAAATCATAGACCAAACAGAGAGGAGTTTGTGAAACAGCTTCTTAAGAATACACATCTGTTGAAATGTTTATTTAAGGTGAGTGGTGGTTTGTTGTAGTTAAACGCATTGTTTAGAAGAGCTTCTGTATTGATATTCAATACAACAAAATAGTTAAAATGCACTATACATAAGAGTTTATCTGTGTAGGCATGAACTCAAACAAGAAATATCTTACAAAAAGATAAACGGCGATCAATATGAGAACAACACTAAGAAAAGGAACATGCGCATATTATTTTACTTGAATATAAGAAAGGTTCTATGTGTTTACAAAAGGTTTATCGGCCATCTCCATCCAGCTATAGTTTCTATAAATAGATTATCAAGGCTGAGAATAGGCAACATGACTAGAGATCTCTGAAATTCATTTCTTAAGGAAAAAAATTAAAAGTAAGTATGCAGAACATTTTATTTTAAAACTTTATCTTATTAGTGCTTCTCGTAGGATCTCCAACTTAACTATGAACCAATCAATACGTTTCATTTCCTTTATTTCATTAAATACAACATTTGATTGGTCTACAATATATATCATTTGTTTAACGTATAGGTCAAAACTGAGGTTAAACAGCTATCGCCGAAAAAGAATATTACTAATTTTGATTCCGTGTGGCCAGTCTGTAAAGAAGGGAGGAATTGCTTTGTAATCTTTCCGTCCGTCTGTCTTTCCATCAGGCTTTGCCTTTATTGGTGTAAGTTGTATTTGTTTATCGGATTCATTTCAAACTGGACAGAACCACCTCTGGTGAAGTTACAGAGCGTCCGCCTCGGCTGCAGGAGGTCACGGGTTCTATCATCGGCCGGGTCATACCAAAGACTTTTAAAACGGTAGTAATGGCTGTCCGCGACATGGGGCCCAAAACGTCCGCTTATGAACCTCTCTTCCTTCTGACTAAGTAACGTGTATTTTTCAGGTATCTGTGGAAAACGAGGAAGGTCTCCAAATATGGAGTTCTGTTGCAACACAGGACGGTAAATAAATGCATTATTTTTCATTGATAAATTGTCAATGTCGTAATTCATTTAAACGATATAACATGAAAACAAACATTAGCGCATTTGAGTCGAATATATTTAACTTGTATAATAAAATTTCTATAGTTTTTGAAATAAATCATTTTGTAAAGGAAGCTGTCTGTATAATTCAATATTGTAAAAGTTCATTTACAAAACATTGTAGATAAGGTCAATATGGCCTGAGAAGATTGCTTCAGTTGTAATTGCAATCTACTTTCTAAATGGATTCAGATGTTTTGAAAGACTCAAGAAGATTGTTTATATGAAGTCTCGACACAACTGAGCTAGTGGTTACAACAAAATCAATCGTTTAAGCCAAAAAGATAACGCCTGTGCAGACAGTTGGCGAACAAAGCGCTATGTCATAAGCTCGATTGGACTTCAGTCATGGATATAGTCATCCAGAAACGAATATAAACAAATATATTGTCGTTTTGAAATGTCAATATATGGCTCAGGAGATGGATTGGTTTGTCTCGTATTGTCATTTGGTTATAAATGTTTAACAATTAGTTTAAGCTCACCTGAGCACGAAGTGCAGGGAAAGTTTTATAATTACTCATCGTCCGCCGTCGTCGTCTATCTGTCCATTCACGTTTTCTCCTTCTAAACCAATAAATTTAAAGGAATGTTCCTTCGGTGGTCTCCTTTCAAAACTGTTCAATTAATTGAGCTCTATGCAGACCTTTGATTGTTGCTGCATAAGAAAGAGGAAGAACTCCTCGTGTCGAGAGGTAATAGCCTGTTTTGAAAAATATCTTTCCCAATTCTTCATTGGGTAACCCTCCAACAAGTCGTGTTATTTCAATCCATCGACAAACATGACCATTTGGGACGGGGGTTGTTCACCTTATTTGCATATAGCAAAATATTTAAAACCTGTTTGTCTAAAAATACTGGTCTGATTTGAAACGTATTTGAGACGAATGTTACCTGCATTAGCCTCCAAATTCTGTAAAATATATTTGGATCATTTGAAGTGATAGCCACCAGGGAACAGGGCTTGTTTGTCTTTAAATATTTAAAGCAAATACTTCATCAGTCTTCGTGACCAAATATACTTGCACGATTTGAAAAGATTTTGACACAAATGGGATTAAGCTGACCCTGTCGCACGATCATTAAACTTTGTTCGATACGCCGAAAAGCATTTGTGTCAAAGGCTTTCGGAATATGTATCGAGTAAGAACATTGAAAACTGTTTATGTTTTATCTAATCACATGAGCAATATATGACAAGCATAGTTCTCTTGTCTTAAATTACTGTTGTAATTGTTAGTGTTCGAGTATGGTCGTTCGTCGTCGGTTAAAAATATCATCTCTGAAAGTACAAGCCCAATTTTAAAATAATTTCACAAGGAAATTAGCTTAAATTGAAAATCTGTTGACTGATTAAACCAATGGCCTAATTTCTGAATATTTTCACAATAGTGTACTTATGCTACCTACCCTCTATTAACATTATTTAAAAGATTCTGCTCCGATACTAGAATGGCCTCTTGATTCAAAAAGTAAAGACTAATATCTCCTCCGTTATTGACTGGCAATATGTCAAATTGTCATCCCTGAAACTACTTATCCGATTTCAAAATAATGTTTCGTAGGTGACCTTCCTCTGACATTGTTCAAGCTGTACCGCTCTGATGCACACGATGGCATCCATAGCTTAAACATCTCCTGGTATCTCCTTTTTAAGCATTTGATTAAAACAGGATTTAACATAAATTTCTTCTTGTTAACCCTCTAACAGAGACTGTCCAGGCTATTTTATTTGTGTGTAAAGTCTACTGTTTAAAACATTGTTTGTTGAGTGGGCAATACAGGACCACCTTGGTCCTCTTGTAAAATTATGTCAAGTTCTGTTCCCTGTTGGACCTATCAGTCATAAGTCAAACTGAATTGTCAAACGACGGAGTTTGTTTACATTTTAGACGCCTGGAATTGTATTCTCCCCTTTGAAAAACTAGCTTCACATATTTTAAAAAGATTGGCATACAACTTATAGCGTTATTCTTTATTTTTCAAGCAGATTTCCTGCCATTACAATTTCACGAAAAGCTACTCCAGTTAGAAAACTCAATTCTTGAGTTACGAATAGACACTTCAGAATTTGTTTCAAAATGTACAGCAGTTACACAAGAGCTTAGCGAGAGAAGGGGCAGGGTTAACAAAGCTGTCGTAAGTGGTTCTGCTGTCGGAATAGTTGGTGGCGGTATGGCAATTGCCGGACTTATCCTTACCCCTTTTACATTCGGTGCATCATTGGGACTGACCATAGCCGGGGCTTCTCTTGGGGCTGTAGGTGGCATAGTAGGGGGTACAGCACGAGCTATGGAAGGAGTCAAACAAAACATCAGCATCAGAGAAATCACTGAAGTACAAAGGGAAATAGCTGATCGGGAGAACAATTTCGTAGAACGTATTCGTGATATAGAACTTATCATTGAAAGGAACTCGAAAAAAAAAAATTTGGACCACAGTGTTGAAGGACCGGGTATGAACCGAAGGGGGTTTCTTGCTGTTGGTTCCGCGTTTAGGTCCCTTCATGGGTCGGTTGCAATAGCTTTAGCAGCAATTCGTGTTGGTGCTGTCGGTGCCACAATTGCAGCATCAGTTCTTGGACCATTGTCACTGGTGTTTGACATTGGTTTTCTGGCAGAGGCTGCGCATGATCTACGGAAAGGTTGTAAAACGGGAGCTGGACAAATTCTTGAACAGAATGCAAGGGCTATTGAAATGAAGGTGACATTTTTCGCGTGTATGCTACGTGGTATTAAATAAATAAAAAAATTGGATTATTGACTATTTTGCTACATCATAGCTTGACATGATTTGTTCATTGGTTTTTTAAATTAAAAAAAATATTATTAAAGGGTATTTGATTATAATAAATTGACAGTGCTATTTATGAATGCAAGGTCCATCGGAAGAAAATATAGGGAAGCTATCACACAACTTGGTATGTATATAGAGGGTTGTTAGGATATAATGTTTGTGTTTGTTTGTGTGGTGTTTTACGCTGTTTTCAAAACTATACGGAGTCAGTACTACTGGTCAGTCAGTCGTAATACTAACCCAGAAAACATGTGCGTCAAAGATGGGAAACCATTAAAAACAATGTTTAAAGAATTTGGTATGCCCATACTGCGGACCGAACCTGCGACCTATTGCATCCGATGTGGACGCTTTACCACTACACCACCGAGGTGGTAGGATATCATTTACATCATTAAATGTCACTTTAACTAGAACGTGTATATCATATGTCAATATTCTGTTTGTCTAGTTAATGCTTTATACACCTTTCTTCATTAACGCAGTAACCTTGAGATTCATCACACATCTATCTCATCATCTGCAATTAATACATTGAAATGTGGAAAAAGCGGAGGCGAAGATTTACTGATACCTGAAATGTTTATATAATTTAAAGAATCACTTTCGCCTATACTATGTGAACTATTTAATGTTATGTATAGCAACAGTGTATATCCCTCTAACTGGTCTATGGGAATCCGCTGTGGTCGAGTGGTTAGCGTCTGGGATTTCGAAACCGAGTGTCCCGAGTTCGATCCCCAGTCGCGGCACTACGGTCATGGTGGAGTGCCCTTGCGTGACTGTTTCGAATGCTTAAGCGAAGTCAAACAAGGCGAACCGAGATCACCGTTGTTGTTTTTTCACTTCATCAATGATTTCTATGAGAATGTTATTACAAGAAATAACGATTATTTCAATCTGAACAACATTAAATCATTACTGTTACTTTTTGCAGACGATGCAGTACTGTTTTCATACACTAAAGAAGGCTTACAATCCTTGATTCATTACATAGTTATTGTAATAAGTGGGGTCTGAGCGTAAATACTAAAAGAAAACATTATTATAGTATGTAACATTGAACGTCCAAGTATTGATCATGAAAAGGTTTATAACGGAATGCAATTATATACAGTCACAGCTATTACATAATTGGGTACTACATTGTTCTACAATGGGAAGTTCTACATGGCACATAAAAGGTTATCTGAACAAGCTATGAAAGCTAGTGTTGCAATGTATTCTTCATTTGGGCAAATCTCTTTAAAGGTTGACGATAAATTGAAATTGTCGATTCTCTTATCTTACCGATTTGGAGGTATGGGTAACTTATGGGGTCTTCATAAAGCTGATGATGTAGAAACAGTACACCATCAGCAGCAGTATACGGAGAAGTTGGAAGATACCCTTTACTAGTATTACGTAAGATAGCAATTATTAGATATTGGAAACAAATAAAAACATGTCCTAAAACGCTTTCATATAAGGTTTTTGACATGAAAGATTCACAGGGCAATATTGTAAATAGTTACATTCAAAATTGGTTTTCAGATTTAGATAATTCTGCAACAGTACAATGTTACAGATCTTTTGAAAGCCATTTTGAACCTGAAAAATATCACAATTTGGTTAATAACAATAATTACAGAATTGCAATGACAAGACTAAGATGTACATCTCACCCTTTATTAATTGGGGGAAGAACGATATAATAAAATCCCTAGGAACAATAGAATATGTAAAAGGTGCAACTTGAACGTTATCGAGAATGATTATCACTTTATTCTTATATGTCCTATGTACCAATTTACTTCCAAAATATTATCATATTTGGCCATTGCCGTATAAACTTAAACAATTAATGTAAAAAAGATAAACTAAATATATTAACACATTTTTAGAAAATGCATATATATATGGCCAATACAAAACGCGAATCTAAAACGGTACCATGGATCGATAGAAATCCGAATAAGGTGCTATTTTCAATTAACAAAATAAACCAATCTAAGTTTAGCCTACCTGTACTTATTAATACTTATTAATACTGATTACAGATTTCATCACGTGTCATCTATTGAAACTATACTATATGTATTGTTTTACAAATGTTTATTATGTATATGTTACAACAACATGTAAAATGTATTGCAAATAAAGAACTTGAACTTTGAGCTTTGAACTATTCTTCATTAACGCAGTAACCTTGATATTTAGCAATCATCTTTCTCATCATCATTATCGGAATTGCTGAAGTAGTCCCCTCTAATGAAGAATCATTCTCGTATTTACCCAGCGAGACAACTTACACAAGAAGAGACATGAATGTATTCGTTAAAGTCATTACAATTCGCGCAACAACTTCATACTCGTAGTCTGATTGCACAACCGTTACATTTCATACTCGACTGTAAGGATATTTTCTAAAGAAGTTCCATTACCCAACCGATACATTTAATACTCGACCGTAAGGGTATTTTCTAAAGTAGTCCTATAACGCAGCCGTAATATTTCATACTCGACCGTAAGAGTATTTTCTAAAGAAGTCCCATAACGCAGCTGTAACATTTCATACTCGATCGTAATGTGTATTTGCTAAAGTAGTCCCATAACACAGCCGTTACATTGCATAATCGACCGTAAGGGTATTTTCTAAAGTAGTCCCATAACGCAGCCGTTACATGTCAAACTCGACCGTAAGGGTATTTTCCAAAGTAGTCACATAACCTAGCCGTTATACTTCATACTCAACCGTAATGGTTTTTTCTAAAGTAGTCCCATAACGCAGCCGTTACATTTCATACTCGACCGTAAGGATATTTTCTAAAGTAGTCCCATAACGCAGCCGTTACATTTCATACTCGACCGTAAGGGTATTTTCTAAAGTAGTCCCATAACGCAGCCGTTACATGTCAAACTCGACCGTAAGGGTATTTTCCAAAGTTGTCACATAACCTAGCCGTTATACTTCATACTCAACCGTAAAGGGTTTTTTCTAAAGTAGTCCCATAACGCAGCCGTTACATTTCATACTCGACCGTAAGGGTATTTTCTAAAGTAGTCCCATAACGCAGCCGTTACATGTCAAACTCGACCGTAAGGGTATTTTCCAAAGTAGTCACATAACCTAGGCGTTATACTTCATACTCAACCGTAAAGGTTTTTTCTAAAGTAGTCCCATAACGCAGCCGTTACATTTCATACTCGACCGTAATGGTATTTTCTAAAGTAGTCCCATAACGCAGCCGTTACATTTCATACTCGATCGTAAGGGTATTTTCTAAAGTAGTCCTATAACGCGGCTGTTACATTTCATACTCTACCGTAAGGGCATTTTCTAAAGTAGTCTCATAACGCGGCCGTTACATTTCATACTCGACCGTAAGGGTATTTTCTAAAGTAGTCCCATAACGCAGCCGTTACATTTATATCATTTTATTTGTGAGACAAAAATGGTATGGAATGTATTGATCTTTGAAACTATTATTATATCAAAATATTGCAGAACCACCTCTATAGTATTACCGTGGGGACAGGTCTTCACAAGTAATACATACCCGATTACGAACAAAATGTAGTGGATTGTTGTAGAAGAATTTAAGTTATTGCACTTTTATTCTTTTAGATGCCGCAGCAACCAAAGATTTGTATATAATTTATATTTTTAACAATTTTGAAAGAGGACACACAAAATATCATTCCTATTAAGTTTAGCAGAATTTTGTCAAATTGATAAGGAGGAGATGTCTTTTGAACCTGAATGTGTATTTACCCCCTTTCTGGTGACAGCTGTATGCTTTGTCTTTCAACCAAGTAATATTGCTTGGCAGCACTATTTAAAGGATTACTGAAGGAACACTTCTACTCTCGTATCATTAACACTTTCATAATCACGGAGTTTAAAACTGGAGGAATATGATGGTCCTTAAGGGCAAACATGATTTAAATTAAAATCACAGTTTTCAAAGTTATTATGATATGCATACAAGGAAAACAAGCAACAACCCATTGAGATCATATTTATCAATGGATCGTTACAATTTCATCAATCTTGGTAGAAAGTAACCCAAGGAACATTTGTGCTAAATTATTTAAATCAGGCCTATATGTGTGTATGAAGAGTTTTTAAAGTTTCCCTATGAATCACATCAGGAAAACAAGATCCACCCCCTTCTACACTCAAATCGGGCCAGTACTTTTTGTCACTATATACACATAAGGAAAACAAGCTTCGGCCCCTGGCGGCTATGTTTTTCAATGGATTGGAATCTGATAGAGGGTCACCAAAGGAACATTCCTACAACAATATTTGAACATCGGCAAGATACCTTTAGGGAAGATTTTTAAATTTTACACTATAGCAAAACAGGCCAGCACCCTTGTGGACATGCTTTTCGTCCAATCAATATGGCATGAAAGACTTGGGTAGAGTGTCACCCGATGAATTTTTCCTTCACATTATCCGACAAGCTGATTTAGAGCGGATAATTTAAAAGATTGCTCATTTCCCCACCCCCTCCCATTTCTGATGCAGCAGCAACCACACTTCCTAATAAAGATTTCAATAGTACGCCATGTGTATGCAGACGACTCGACTATATTTGAAGCCGGATATAAATTGGCACAGATTGAAAACAAATTAAAAAATGACTTAAATTGTATACAGAAATGGTGTAAAATAAATAACATGTTAATGAACCCATTACAAACTCTTAATTTGTATGTGAATGGTGTAATATGAGAAAATGATGCCACACAGCAAATACGTGGCGTATACGTTGATAACACATTCAACTGGAATATATTTCCTTACACAAGACATGAAGGCTATGTTTTATAATGCTTATATATTACCAATAATAGATTACTGTTGTTTGGTCTGGGGTCGAGGAATTAATCGTCATACGAATAAAGTATTTAGCTTACAAAAGATAGTTACCACAATCATACTTAAACAAGAGAGAGTGACAGCGGTGCAGAGGTAAAGCGTCGGCCTTTCGTATCAACGGTCCCTGTTTCTGGACCCATGATGAGCGGATCCTGGCTTTTCGATTTTCCAAACAAACTGCGCGACTACTGTTTAGTTCTCCAGGAAGCATTATTCAAAATGTATTCAGTTTAAGGATTTATTATTTAATGACGATAAGTACATATGTCTTTCAATACATGTGTAAGTGTACAATTATTCCTATGTTAAATATGCCTGAACCTTTCACAAACAAACATACTAAAAATGATGTATTTAAACTTCATAATAATATGGTATTTCAAAATAAAACAAAATGTTGGGTTATTGTACTTTTGACAATTTACATCCATTTTGGTATCGCATAAGTCCCTAAGTTAACTGCTATCCGATCATATCTTTGTCAGTCTATGCTGCAATTACATGGAAGATCATATGACTATATTTTGTGTCAGTTTTTTACCATATTGAGACGATGTGCATAGCTCACGTTACAACCAAATACTCAAAAAATGGTAGTAATGACTTCCCCTCCTCGGCGCTCAGGGTTGTGAGGTAAGCATGACGACTGACTCGCTGGTGTCAAGATAAATGGACAAGTAGTGCTGGAAACTTACCAAGAAAACGCCGTGCTATAACGGAAATATATTGTTGAAAGCAGCGTAAAACACCAAACAAACATTGACTTTATCTTGGAATGGAACGACCTACAAAACTATTTATTTTGTGTAAACATGTGCATAATAGGAACGTCTAGCGATAAATCAAAGTCCACTTGCCAAATGATTTAAATCCCCCCCCCCCCACCCCCCCCCCCCACCCCCCACAACAAAAAGAAAAGAAAATGCATTCACCCAACACAACACACGTATTCACGCTTTAATTAATTGATTATACATGCTTTAGCTTCTTACTTTTTTTCAATATTCATTTGATAATATATAAATAAAATAAAGCTTGATTAGTGTCACTAAGTACCGTAAATTGACGGTATGCAAAGTGATGTATCTACAGCGCAACATATTTTCTGAGTGTAAAACAATTGTATCTGCAAATATCTCTAACAGATGTTTCAAACTAACATTTTCCAGTAACATTGTGAACGAAGTTATTGTATATTACACTGTTATTGATTAGTTGATTTTGTTTGTTTCTAATCCTTTACTAATTTCAGTATTTTGTAGATATGTAAATGAAAAGGTTCTTAACTTAACTTAATTTGTTTAACTGTTTGACTTAAACATACATGTATTTCAAAACAAAAATACAAATCAATGGTAAATTTCCCTTTTTCTTATTCATTATATTTTTTGCATTTTATTTTAATTATCCTCACCATCATACTTTATTTATTGTATTTCTTCTTAAGTATGCCTCTCTCTTTCACTCATCCCCTCCCCCTCCTTTTTACAGGATTAGCATTACGTCTGACTGGCTGGTATCAGGATAAATGGACCATTAGTACTGGAAACTTACCCATGAATGCCGTGATTTAACTGGAAAACTGTTGAAATCGGCGTAAAACCACTCCCCTGTCCTCTCCTCTTGCTGGTGAAACATGCTGCTTTCTACATGACACTAGTCACCTGAGTTTTTTTTTGGACCACCAGGACCATGTGAGGTCACCATTTATCATCTGTGATGACTGAAATAATGTATACATTGTGCTTTCCACATGACTCATGTCACCTGGGGGCTCATGGGACCACCGTGATTACATGAGATCACCAGATGTCATCTGAGATAACCCAGCAGATATCCTGGTTTCATAACACGTTGAAAATTGTCGAGCCTCTTTTTATTCTGTGTTTATTTATATTTAACGATCACTTACGTCATCGATTTGGTTAAGGCCTAACTTAAATTCGGGATCGAATTTTTTCTACCAACATTCATTGTTACTGAATGCAGACAGCTTTTAGTCCAAATGTCTCTCTTATCTGACCCCAGAAGGAATGCGTGCATTAGACATGTGTCCTTATTAAAGAACAATCCTTAAAAGTCATTAAGTCAACTTGGCAGACAAAAAACACCTCCTGATCGCATATACCAAATGTAATAGTTCGTGTGAGACTATTACCAAACAGTATAGTTAGAATCACTTCCTTGCCCAAATGCTTACAGAGACACAGATAGAACTTGATACACACGTTGTTTACATAGCACTAACGGTTCGAATATGTCAATTTAAGTTATGAAACAAAAATAATAATGTCATGCTTCAAGTTGACCTCTTTTGGTCTGTTAGAATTCATTGATATAATCCGGCTGTGAGTATCACGTGACAATCATGGCTGCCCTCGCATATAAGGCCGTGGTTAACCCTAGTCCGGCATATTTCGACTTTTCGACAAAATGAGACCACCTATCATTCTCGTCCTTGCCATAATCTTCGGGGCTGTAATGCCCAAGCCCAACACAGGTTAGTGTTTTATGTTGGTTATAAACGTTGTTCACTGGACAAATACTGCTTTAATTTCAGCAGTAATTACCATGAGGGTGTAATGATTTATGTTGCCACTATCAATTAAATTATGATGTGTGTGTGCAAAGGAAGATCTAACGCTTATCTTTTCAAATTATCAGGTCAAATTGTATAACGTGATTAGTGGAGATAGCCCTGCTTGTTACTTAGTATACAGGACTGAGATTGTTTTATTAAATAGCTGTCACTCGTTGTCCATGTCTACCGTTTATTAGCAGCTATATGTTAGGTAATGTAAGCGTTTATCTTTCTCTCCGGACCGAAATTATTCAAAATATTCAGAATATTAACACATTACATTATTATTATATCATTGATTATTGTTTAACTATTTGGGGTATGCACCAACAATACAAGTAAATAGAATCCTCAAACCTTAAAAGTCTGCTGCACGAATAATTCTAGATAGACCTTATGACTCACCATCCAAACCATTATTTGAGAAATTGGAATGGTTGAATGTTTATGAAAAACTAGAATACAACAAATCAATATTGATATACAAAGCTATGAATGGACAAACACCTGGATATATAACCGATATGTTTTATTCAAAGTCAACCAATACTTACCATTTACGCTCGGTTTCAAATAATAACCTTTCATTTCCGAAACCATCTACAGAACTATTCAAAACAGCCTACACATTTCTGGTGTACATATATGGAATGCCATACCTTCAAAAATTAGGTTCCGTTCAAATCTTACAAAATTTAATTGTGAAATTTTAAAGCACATTGTTTCAAAACGTCATCTTCTGTAAATCACGAGTCTTTCTTTCTTTATTATAGTACTCACAAGTAAAAAAAAGAAAAAGCTATTCAACATCATTTTGTTTTATCAAATGCATTATAATAGATCCTTTGTAATATGCAATACTTCTAAAAAGTCATTCACAGTACATGTGGGTAACTTGTTTTTCAACAAACACTTAAATTTCATGTATCACATACAAGGTTGATACATTATTTAATCTTGTTTACTTTTGACGCTTCTGTATCACAATTGGCGTTTTCTTTTTTGATGTTATTTGGAGGCGGCGGGTTGTTGGACTTTTTGGTGATAGGGGAATTTATTGTTTCATCATTGTATGTGTCTTTATGATAGCTAATACTATGTCCCCATTGTGAAGTAGCCGATGGCTAAATGAGTCACCATCTATAAATAAAGTATTATTATTATTATTATTATTATTATTATTATTATTACTACGTATTATATAGAGTAGGTCAGGCCCGGTACAAAAGTCATATAACACTTTGTGGAAATAGCGATATTGAAACAAGTTTGACTTGGCATATCCTGATTAACTGTTATATTGTAAGTTATCTGATTTACCATTCTGCAAATTCAAATTTTTTAAATTTGGATGTAGTCATTTTAACCAAGAAAATATCTACCCTGACTGTGTCATACTGACCTAGATGAAAGGTAAAAAAAAGCTGAAGTTGTCCTATGTATAACACTATCTTTTGACCTATTGATGAATACATATGACAAATTATGGTTATTAAACAGTCATATACTACAAATATAGCTGTAAAATGTGTAAAATGTGGGGTTGATTGATAAATGTTTATGTTTGACCGCTAATCCCTGTGCGCTATATTGACCGGGGCGTAATAAATTGCAAAAAATAGTAATCTGTCTTTTGTATTTTTATTATTGAGTTTACATTTCCAAAAACATTTATACACGTATGAAAAAAAATACAGATAGATACGCATAATGTACACTAATTATAACATTAACTGCGTTGACCTCATTTATAACCCGGAATACCGGGTGGTCTCATCAAAAAGTCCTTTAGACTTGTATACGCTCGTGGTCTTTTCGCCATGATCGTTCCCGTTTTCTTAGTCATGCTTTTGAGTTCGGATTTAGCCATTTCGATATCTTGAGCCGCTTCGGTAGCCATATCATTGAGCACTATGACGTTTTTAACTCGAGTGTCCAGAAATACGTCTTTTATGGTCGTCTTAGAATCCTTCTTCATTATCGGAACACCCGTGGTTTTGACCGAGATAGGTAAAATGGCAAAGTAGTTTCCGTATTCTGTGTAGATTGACTTTGCACAAAGTTGGCAAGACACTTTCATTGTGGGATATCTGGAGAAAAAAAGGTCCAAATCAGTTATAAGGTTAAATTAATAAATTAAAAGACGATTTCGTTGATCAGATGAGTATGTATGAAAGAGTTACCACCACCTCCGTTTCTTTATCATCCTGCTTCTGTTCCTCCTATGCTCCTCCATCTCTTGCTCCTTTTCCTCCTCCTCATCCTCCTGTTCTTCCTCCTCCTGTTACTCTTCATACTGCTCTTCCTCCTCCTGCTCCTCCTGTTCATCATTCATCTTCTTCCTCCTACCCTTCCTCCTCATGATCCTTCTGCTGCTCCTACTACTCCTCCTCTTGCTCCTCATGCCCCTGCTCCTACTCCTCCTGTTCATACTCCTGTTCCTCTTTATCCTCCTGTTTTAGTCCTCCTGCTCTTCCTCTTCCTGATACTCATTATCATTATCATCACCATTATCGTCATTATCATCACATCTTATGCCAACGACAGTTTGCACCAAATTCCGGTTGTTTAAAGACATATATTCATAGTTTTAAACCGTATAACAGACCATGGACACTCCCTTATTTTACTGGAAAATTGCTCTTATTTATGAAATTGTTGAAAGAGGCAAAAAGTACCTTACAAAATGCAAAAGTAAATCAAGTCTACTTGTCAAACATATTATAAGCCTTAAAACTTTGAATATTTGGATGAAACGCATTCTTGAACAAATACAACTTTAGAATTGGTGAAAGATGCGTTAAAACACCAAACTTGATTTTCCGCTGGTAATAGATCAAAATCAACTCGTAACACAGCTCGCTCTCTCTATCGCTCTCTCTCTCTCTCTCTCTCTCTCTCTGTCTGTCTGTCTCTTTCTCTCTCTCTCTATGTCTGTCTATGTCTGTCTGTCTGTCTGTCTGTCTGTCTGACTGTCTGTCTGTCTGTCTGTCTGTCTGTCTGTCTGTCTGTCTGTCTGTCTGTCTGTCTGTCTCTGTCTCTGTCTCTGTCTCTGTCTCTGTCTCTGTCTCTCTCTCTTTCTCTGTCATCTGTCAACACACTAAGTATTTTCCATATAAACACTACAGATAGTAGTTCACCATCTAGTCTATTGACATCGTCAAAGGACTGCAGAAGTTAAATTTAAAGAAAGGGTAGCAAATCAATGTCAAATCAATATTCCCTTTCAAATATACACCTTATGGCAACGTCAACTTCAACTAGACGGCATCTATGACATCTAGAAAGGCATACCTGTTGCTTAAATATGGATGTTGTAGCATTCATCTGTATGTAAGTAATATAAAAAGGGGTAAGGTTTGGAAATGTTGAGAGAGCGTGCAAGCAAGCGTATGTGAGCATGCTTTCTTGCGCAAATACGTTTCTTTTTTTTGATCGGCGATGATTCCACGTTTCCTGGGTTTATGGCCAGTTCTTACCCACAGTGCTGGTACAAGCATACCATTCAGTAATAACCGATTGATGCTTGAACTCGTTATCCCGCTTCAAGATGAACACTATAGCTATCGATCATAACAACAACTTCTATTTTTATTATTAGTATTTAATTATGTTAGCACATTATGCGAAAACACATCGCCGCTGTGTTAATCAACATTGATATACAGCAATAATCTCACAATGCAAGACGCTTTTATTCACAAACACTTTATAAAACATGTGCCGAGCCGCGGTAGCACAGTCTGTAGCAACATGGGTTGTCAATCCAGGGGTATGAGTTCCAACCCCAGCTCGGCTAACATTCTTTTACGACGTTTGACAAAAGTCAGTGTGAAAAGCGTCATTCGTCTTTCATCAATTGGAAAAGGAACCAGTTGCAGTATGTTGTTTCGGGTACTGGTGTGAAAAAACCAGGAAACATATGAATAGGCGAACTGGCCGCTGTGATGCGACTGATTTTCTTTTGAAAACGGCGTTAAACCCCAATCAATTAATATAAAAACCTGTACTTTAAAGATAGCAATGTAAAGTATCAAATGCAATATATCTTGGTGGATGTATTTTTACATCATTTACATCATTGTGGCATATGACCTACGTATTCACAACTGTTGGAAATACAATGTGTGGGAACTGTCCTTTTCGTATAAATACAATACTGTTAAAATGGCATTTAAAGAACATGATCTTTAAATCTGGTTTAATGGGATAAAGATAGATGATCTCAATCTTGACAAAGTACGTGTTATTTATTGTGGTGGAAACAGTAGGCACAATACATGAATCCCTGAATAGAAACTGTTTTGTACGGAATATCTGGATACCCACTGTCTTTTCATATCAATGTAGGCTAAGCTAGCCCCTAGGCTTGTGGATGTTTTTAGTGTCCGAGTTTACCGGTCCTCAGTTTGGACATAAGAGTAAACTCGGACACTTTGTTTTTTCCTTAAAATACATACAATAGTCGAATTAAAGACAATGTAGTTTATTTCAAAGTAATTTCCATCCGCTTGTTAAACAATATGACAAAAAAATGTGTAAACATAGTATCAGTACAACCTGTTGTATATTGAAATGTGCACTAAAAATGGTTAAATACCGCAGTGTCCGAGTTCAACGTATTGTCCGAGTTTATCCAAATTGTCCCCATTTCAATCGCCGTGTTTTGAAATTGTATAGATGGTGTTGGATCTGAAAGCCATGTTTAAAGTTAGTTCAGGCTATGGAAGTTCAAGTCACACTCAAAGTTTAAATACATATAACTAACTATATTCAAGCCAATTGGGATGCTTATGCTTAGGCGTCGTTCAGATTGGTTATATTCATTTTTGATAGAATTATTTTTGTCGGAACTGCTGTTTGAAAGAGGAATCCGTTGGTAGATGAGGCTGTTCGTGAACCCTTTCCCGTGTTAGAAAACAGACTGGCGATATAACTTCAACATTTGTCGTTTATCGTGGAGGCATCTACGTGTTTTAAACTTCTTGTGGAAACATAGATATGCTTCTCATTATAGGACATTACTCGCTTCAGATTGTATTTAAACATGGTTACCTATGATCTGATCATTAGCGAATAAACAGGTATATGCATGCTACATTCTCAACAAAGAAAGACTGAACATGCAGATTCCGTGCGATTTATATAACGATATTCTTTTTGATTTGTATTTGCATTGTTGAAATATGTTGAAATGTAATTAAAACAATGATAACTTAATATCTGTTTTTAATTTGTGTTTGTTCATCGCTTTGACTGCTATTCTATCAACAACATTGAGTCGTTCAACGAGAAAACCAACATAATAGACTCTGCGTAATGTATCGACCCAGATCGGTCTGCGCAGGCTTATTCCGTCCGACACATTCCGTCTCAGGGAAATAGAAGTATTGAGTAATGAAACCTGAAACGGAAAATATACAGGAGACGAAACGTGTGTGTCCGGGTTTGCATCCGCGGCAAGCTTAGACTGATCTTGGTCGATACTTTACGCAGTCAAAAATGTTGATTTTCTGGTGGAATGCCTCATTTATATTTCAGAAAAGTATTTCGGGCGATACGTAATTTCTAAAAATAAGTATAATGATAAACATAAGAGCTTATCATACCAGTAGCCATGTAAACACAAAGTTTATCATACCACTGCTATATATCCCATAATCTGCTCATTGCAAGATAAATATAATTAAATGTAGATCAGAATTATCATCCGATAGTATAATCGTAGTTGGTGGATGTTCTATATATCCATCAGCATGACTGTTTGTCTAGACGGACATCTAGTCGTACAGTATGCCACATTTGTGTCATGTTACGATGTGATAGTCTATTAGACAGTTGCAGTTTTATCTCTATTATCATGAATAATCTATTGCCCACGTTTCACCGAATCAACTTTGTTCAGCCTTACTGGGGTATTAATAGTAACATTTTATGTTATATGACACATACCGAAGTATTATGTGACTTTTGTTAACTGTTAAAATTTACATATCTTCATTGAATTTGCTTAAATTTTGCTTCAGTTTCAATGACATTAAATATCATCAACTTAAGTCTGATATTAAGTGTCATTTTCAAAACCGTCTGCTGCAGATTTGTTTTATATGGGAAACGGTTGTTTTAGGGTGCATGCAGTAAACATTCTTGCCTCTAAGTTCTTGTTTGTATACATGATCATATATAATTGACTGGATGTCATACAGTCAGTGTTTAATTATATCTTGAGTCAATTGTATACAGATTGTTAAACAAATTATTTGACATAATTTATCCCAAATGGATACTGATTGATCAATATATTTAACAATTATTACTACTGTATAACCACTGCATTCATTAATTGTGAAAGGTATCCTGTGGTAAATATATGTCTTCAGTATGTACATGATATGGTGCATGTATGCATTGTAACACATTAGAAATATTATCATATTGCCTGGTCATACAATAATAGTACTTGCAGCCAATTGAAATGTCATGTTATTTTACCACAGGATACCTTTCATAATTAATGAATACAAATAAATAAAGCATAAATTGAACAAAATAATTGTTTGTTTCGATGTAATATCAAAATATAATTCAATTCATGAACAACACCAAATATTATATTTTCACTCAGGAGCTAAATCGTGCAAATATTACTGTTTGTAATTTGTTAGGTGAACACATATCGCGATGTTATGACGATCAATTAAATTCAATGCGTAATGTTGAATGATTAAAATATTACATATTTAAATTAACGCGTATGCATTTTGTTAAAATGATTTCACAGGAGATATAGCAATCCCTTAAGATCTATAACATATTTCAAAAACTTTTTGATAACTCACGAAATATAAACATATACGAGTACATGTGTATCGCTAGCATGCTTCATCCGTAGGTCATGTATAATACGAGTTCATGTATATTGATGGCATGTTTTATTCGTCGATCATATGTTATACGACAGCAAGATGGTTAAATATGTATATCGATATTTCACCGATAAAACAATTACCTTCCTGACCATAATCTGGCATGATTAAATCATAATAATGTCTAAATTCAATTAATTGAGCTACTTTATTATGGTTATGTTTGGTTACCTATCCATACAGCATTCAAAAATAGATCTTTCTAAGAACTGGCTAGCAATTTTCAGTTAGTCCGAAATAACCGTCAAATAAGGTTGTAGTGGTGTTTTGATACGCGTTATAAGTAAAAAGGACGCACCAGGGGGTAATGTTTGAACCGGACTTGCAAGGAGACGTACATTTAGTTTGGTTTATTTTATTTTATTGCAAATGTATTCACTGCCAGCTGGTGGAGAATTCAGGTAACGATTCTGGTACCTGTGACATGTCAAGCCATGATTCCCTTTCACATTACTAGTACAATATACAACAGTTTCAGAGTTTAATCGACTGGTTCTACGAATACCAACACAATGGCATCGGCGTCCAATGAAGATCCAGAGAAACTTGCGAATCAACTCAGTTAGATTTGGATCTTTAGTTTGAAACAAAATATTTCCATGGTAGGGTCATACCAAAGACTTTAAAAATGATAGTTATATCTGCCCTTCTAAGTGCTCAAGGTTTTGGTATTATCATTCTGAGTTAATGGCTGGTTTCAGGATAAATGGACCATAAGTACTTGTAATTTACCTAGGGAAACGCCGTGATATAACTATTATTTCTTAAAGCTGCGTTAAACACCAAACAATCAATCAATTTGAAAAATATTGTACGGATAATCATACTGATGAGTAATCATTTACTTCTTTGATAACATGATCTTGTAAATCAAGATGTAAATCAAGTAAATCGTATTATTGCATACTTTCATATTGTCCCGTTTACTTTGCATTGAAGTAAGTGGTCATGATTTTTCGATCATGACTGCTGTCAAGGAGTGATCATGACCGTAGATAAGGACGTGCGAAAATTCTGCATAATTAACATGCTAGGGACTACTTTTGTTATGTAAACGAACATAGCTGACCTTAATATCATTGTTAAACCTCACGGGACTTTGTAATGTTAAATTCTCATATATTGATCATGGACAATTTCTTACTGTCTCATGCTAACAGTATGTTTTTGACATGAAAACAGTCTAAAACGCGCGTTTAAAATGTTGGTTATGCATGTGCATTTACGTCACTGTTATAATTCAAACGGCATTTGCACACAAATTACTACTTATGTAAACAAACAGTTTATTTCTAATTCGAAAGCAGATTTATCAATTCTAGATAATAAAATAAACTTCCACAACGTAAAGCACATATTTTACAATATGAAAGTATGCAATAAAAAGGTTATTGACCATGTACTGTGAAATCATCGTTGGACCTCGTTCTTTGGCGAACGTAGCCTCGCAAGCTCGGCAACGTCAACCAAAGAACTCGGTCGAACGATGATTTCACAGTACAGGGTCAATAACCTATAATCTTGTATTAATCTTTTTCAGGTGATTTTCATCAACGTGAACATATTGCTGTCGATATAGCAAAACGAGCCTGGTTGTGAACTAAAATTCCTGAATAAGGTGAAAGTTGAAAAGTTGATTATTTCACTCTGAACACGTGTGTGTCTGTCGTAATTGTACAATGGAGGAGAATGCTGTTCGCTTTTTGAGCAGAGAGAACACCAGTCGCGCCTTAAAGCATGAATCAAAGAACGAGCTATTTGAGTGCCTTAGCCAGCATATGTTTCAAGTAAATTTAGAGGACTTTCAGAACATGTTTAAGCGTTTCATGCAGAGAAACAAAGATAAAGTGCTCTTTAAAAGCATTCTTCAACTTTTAGACAACTCCGGAACCGTGCCTATGAAAACAGACGAAGAAAGTGATGAAGCTTTCAGAACGAGGGTAGACGAATGTTACGATAGCATAACAAACACGTGCACTGATATCCAACCCTACAGCAACTTTCTGCATGTGTACCTGTTTGCGATAGCGACCTTAATTAGTAGACCAATCTTTATCCTGCATGAAGATGAAGCCGGTGACCTGTCATGGTCCTATTTACCATTATTATACAGTCACACGTGTGACATTGTCAGAGATGAGCCCAAGTACACCGCTCATAGATACATTACCATGTTCTTTTCTACAGACCATTGCTACATGATTGATTCATCCAGGTGCCCAGATCTAAAGCCCACATCCTATGGATGCATTGGTGTGTACAACAAGCGCCTGAAAGGTAAAATTTACAAAAATCTCATTAACACCAAACTTAAACTTCGCTGCAGCATTAAACACTAGATGGCCCTATGTGTCAGCTAATACAACTGCTGTCTATGCAATCATTATGTATCAAGAAGGTTAATACTCCATATAAGTAAATATCTTATTATAGTGACATGTGTATAACAAAACAAACGTTTAACTAAATATGATAATGGGAAAACACCCGTCCCCATTGGTCTATATGTCACTGTTAAGAAAAAAGGATATTTACACAGTGAGTACACTGTTCCACCTAATAAATATAATAAACGAGATGAAGAAACGGTGATTGTATAGGATATGTAAATGTCCGGACGGCTGTTTATACAGTTTCGTCATACCCAATATATAGTGAAGTATTTAGGTCTGGTTTAAATAATATGAATTCGCCACTGGGTCATATTAAGTCTAAGCCGCATGGATTATACTTGGTCACAATGCCAAAGTGAAGTTAAATAGTGTTAACACTCTGACAGCCACATTTTCAACTTGAGCATATCGAGACTTTGTCAGAATGATTGTCTTTACAATATATAGGCTAAGTAAGATTATTGGTCATGTCTGGTAAAACAAAAGGTCACAAGGCAAAATTTTAGAAACAATTGTTAACACTCTGAAAACATGTTGAAATACTGTCAGAATGATGGTCTTCGTGGTATCTAGGCCATATCTAGTTCAAATGGGGGCATGTTCTTTCAAAAAGTAGTTAAATTATGCAAAATTGAAAGGAACTCTTGTTAACACTAAATAACATGCTTTTCTGAACGTAAAACGAGTGTTAACGATTGATTATGAGATCGGTAGAACTATATGACTTTTTTTTTTAAAGTGATTGTCTGATTTCAATATGAAAATTTGTGTTCTGAGATTTTCCTTCGCAGACCAGTTGAACAGAGGCTTGAAAAGCGTTGATGCAACTTCAATTCGAACAGCGAAGATTCAGACACATACTTGTCCCTGTTAAACAAGTCATGAAATACGTCGGGTTTCATGTGAGGTTGTTAACTGTTATTATCAGTTTTATTATAATCCCCTCACGACGAGGCCGTCGAGGGTACATGTATATAGAGTTTCACCCGTACAACGACGTATCCGATTGTCATGAAACTTCACAAAATTGTTCACTAGCGTTGCTTCTTGTACGAATTCACATTTCAAAAACCTATGTTAAAATCGAGGTCACTGCGACTAGGATAAGTAGTGTACTAAACAACGTCATCGCACTAGCGACTTTATTGCTCATCCGATTGTTATGAAAATTAACACACATGTTAACAAACATCGCCTCATGTGTGTGTTTGCGTTTAAACGGCATAGATCAATGGTCAATGCCAATTTGACCATTTTAAGTCACTACTTATCGATGTCATAACTCTGGCAATATTATTTCTTATCGGATCGTTATGACACTGAATGTTAACCTGCATCCCCCTCCTGTACGAGTTTGCGCTTCACCGAACTAGCTTAACTGCCAGGGGGGGGGGGGGGAGGGGGGGGGGGGGGGGTCACACTGGATTTTACTACATGGGTAGTCTGTGCGAAAGGACGTCATTGCTGTAGCGAGTTTATTTCTTATATGATTGTTATGCAACTTGAAATGTTCACTAGCATCGCCTCGAGCGTTCCACCGACGTATGGCAAAGACAAAGAGAATATAATATGTTCGTTTACAATGACGTCATTAACAAAGTACCTTCAATTGTGGACGGAATTCCTTCATAATGCATACACTGGTTCAGTGTCAAGAGACGGGTTTCCGTTTAACTGGTTTATGTCACAGTGACTAACATACATATCTATGAAAATACACTATGATGGGATTTGTATCGTAGGTGATGCTCTTATCATTATAATTATAATTATTGTTATTGTTATTGTTATCATTAATATTATATCGCTATTTTACAGCCATTTTAAACGGTGAAGATATCACTCAGAGCTGTGTCCTACAGATAACACAATGTATACAATGTATACAAAAAACAGAGGAACAATCGAAACTGCAAGGTGCATTATCCGTGGATATAATGACAAAATCTATGTACGTATACACTTGTATTCTATACCTTTACTATTACTCTAAACAATGGACCTCATCTATACCTTTCTGAAACGAAACATTTTATAAATTCATTCTGAGCCATTTTGTAATTTGCTTTAGGAGAGTTGCGTGGAAAGGAAAGTGTAGCATAGTTTAGATTCGATGTAAATATACCACACAATAATACGTGATTGTACAAATAGGTCAGGTTCAGGTTATTGATTGATTATGGTTTAACACCGATTTCAACAATGTTTTAGTCATATCAAGGCGGCCAGTTCACCTACTTATGTGGTTCCTGGATTACTCACAGCAGTATTCCACACAATAGACTTACCAAGCAACTGACTGCTATCCCATATAGACTATAAGCCCATTGGTGGAAAAAGAATGTCGCTTGTCAAACGTCGAACGGAATGTTGGCCGAGCTAGGGATCGAATACATATCCCCTGGATAGTCAGCCCTCGTCCCTACCGACTGAGCTACGGGCTGTGGGAGGTTAATGTTGTCTAGAAATATAACAAGAAAAGACACACAATATAGTCTTCGATGAACCCAAGCTCGACCAACATACTCTTCGACGTTTGACGTCACTGTGATAAGCGTCATTCGTCTTCCACCAAGGGGTTAACAGTCTATGTGAAAAGGCAGCCAGTGGTTTGTGAAGTATGTTGTATGGAATACTGATATGAGAAAAGCCATGGTGTGGTCTTATAGTTTGATCTAAACTTTTAAAAAAACGTTTTAAACAGTTAAATGACAAACATTATTTCGTGCAAATAATATAAGGCCTATGTTTTTCTTCCGTGTCGAAGCATATTTGTCAATGACATATAAAACACTGCTATATTTGACAATATCACAAATTGAATTGAGCATGATAGCATTATATTTAGACAGGTTCAGATAACTTTGTAAGACCACATAAGACATTCAAAAGGTAAAAGAAGATAATTATGAACACAGTTCATTACGACCATTTTTTTTCAAAATAGTTAAATGAGCCGAACCACGAGAAAACCATCATTGTGGACTTTGCGTAAAGTATCGACCTTGATCAGCCTAAGCATGTCGCGCAAGCTAACCCGGACAAACACTTTTCGCCTCCTGTGGATTTGCTCTTTTAGGAGTCATAACTCTATACCACTATCCCCCTGAGACGGAATGTGTTCACCAGGATTAGCTTGCGCGAATTGCACAGGCTGATCTAGATCGATGCATTACGCAGAGGTCATAATGTTGGTTTTCTCGAGGGACGCCTCAAATACCATTTTAATAAGCCAGTTAGCTAATCCATTTATTCTACCAATTGAGATCGTATGTGTCTCCATCATAGTGCACCATTTGTTTCAGCAAAGAGTATAACAAAACGCACAGAGCAACCCTTCCAGAAACGTTGTTAAATCATAGACCAAACAGAGAGGAGTTTGTGAAACAGCTTCTTAAGAATACTCATCTGTTGAAATGTTTATTTAAGGTGAGTGGTGGTTTATTGTAGTTAAACGCATTATTCAGAAGAGCTTCTGTATTAATATTCAATACAACAAAATAGTTAAAATAAACTATACATAAGAGTTTACCTGTGTAGGCATGAACTCAAACAAGAAATATCTTACAAAAAGATAAACGGCGACATGTGCATATTATTTTACTTGAATATAAGAAAGGTTCCATGTGTTTACAAAAGGCTTATCGGTCATCTCCATCCAGCTATAGTTTCTATAAAAAGATTATCAAGGCCGAGAAAAGGCAACATGACTAGAGATCACTGAAATTCATTTCTTAAGGAAAACAATTAAAAGTAAGTATGCAGAACATTTTATTTATAACTTTATCTTACTAGTGCTTCGCGTAGGATCGCCAACTTAACTATGAACCAATCAATACGTTTCATTTCCTTTATTTAATTAAATACTACATTTGATTGGTCTACAATCTATATAATTTATTAACCTATAGTTCAAAACTGAGGTTAAACAGCTATCGCCGAAAAAAAAGTATAACTAATTTTGATTCCGTGTGGCCAGTCTGTAAAGAAGGGATAAATTGCTTTGTAATATTTCCGTCCTTCTGTATTTCCATCAGGCTTTGCCTTTATTGGTGTAAGTTGTATTTGTTTATCGGATTCATTTAAAACTGGACAGAACCACCTCTGGTGAAGTTACAGAGCGTCCGCCTCGGCTGCAGGAGGTCACGGGTTCTTTCATTGGCCGGGTCATACCAAAGACTTTCAAAACGGTAGTAATGGCTGTCCGCGACATGGGGCCCAAATCGTCCGCTTATGAACATCTCTTCCTTCTGACTAAGTAACGCGTATTTTTCAGGTCTCTGTGGAAAACGAGGAAGGTCACCAAATATGGAGTTCTGTTGCAACACAGGACGGTAAATAAATGCATTATTTTTCATTGATAAATTGTCAATTTCGTAATTCATTTAAACGATATAACATGAAAACAAACATTAGCGCATTTGCGTCGAATATATTTAACTTGTATAATAAAATTTCTATAGTTTTCGAAATAAATCATTTTGTAAAGGAAGCTGTCTGTATAATTCAATATTGTAAAAGTTCATTTACAAAACATTGTAGATAAGGTCAATATGGCCTGAGAAGATTGCTTCGGTTGTAATTGCAATCTACTTTCTAAATGGATTCAGATGTTTTGAAAGACTCAAGAAGATTATTCATATGAAGTCTCGACACAACTGAGCTAGTGGTTACAACAAAATCAATCGTTTAAGCCAAAAAGATAACGCCTGTGCAGACAGTTGGCGAACAAAGCGCTATGTCATAAGCTCGATTGGACTTCAGTCATGGATATAGTCATCCAGAAACGAATATAAACAAATATATTGTCGTTTTGAAATGTCAATATATGGCTCAGGAGATGGATTGGTTTGTCTCGTATTGTCATTTGGTTATAAATGTTTAACAATTAGTTTAAGCTCACCTGAGCACGAAGTGCAGGGAAAGTTTTATAATTACTCATCGTCCGCCGTCGTCGTCTATCTGTCCATTCACGTTTTCTCCTTCTAAACCAATAATTTTAAAGGAATGTTCCTTCGGTGGTCTCCTTTCAAAACTGTTCAATTAATTGAGCTCTATGCAGACCTTTGATTGTTGCTGCATAAGAAAGAGGAAGAACTCCTCGTGTCGAGAGGTAATAGCCTGTTTTGAAAAATATCTTTCCCAATTCTTCATTGGGTAACCCTCCAACAAGTCGTGTTATTTCAATCCATCGACAAACATGACCATTTGGGACGGGGGTTGTTCACCTTACTTGCATAAAGCAAAATATTTAAAACCTGTTTGTCTAAAAATACTGGTCTGATTTGAAACGTATTTCAGACGAATGTTACCTGCATTAGCCTCCAAATTCTGTAAAATAAATTTGGATCATTTGAAGTGATAGCCACCAGGGAACAGGGCTTGTTTGTCTTTAAATATTTAAAGCAAATACTTCATCAGTCTTCGTGACCAAATATACTTGCACGATTTGAAAATATTTTGACACAAATGGGATTAAGCTGACCCTGTCGCACGATTATTTAACTTTGTTCGATACGCCGAAAAGCATTTGTGTCAAAGGCTTTCGGAATATGTATCGAGTAAGAACATTGAAAACTGTTTATGTTTTATCTAATCACATGAGCAATATATGACAAGCATAGTTCTCTTGTCTTAAATTACTGTTGTAATTGTTAGTGTTCGAGTATGGTCGTTCGTCGTCGGTTAAAAATATCATCTCTGAAAGTACAAGCCCAATTTTAAAATAATTTCACAAGGAAATTAGCTTAAATTGAAAATCTGTTGACTGATTAAACCAATGGCCTAATTTCTAAATATTTTCACAACAGTGTACTTATGCTACCTACCCTCTATTAACATTATTTAAAAGATTCTGCTCCGATACTAGAATGGCCTCTTGATTCAAAAAGTAAAGACTAATATCTCCTCCGTTATTGACTGGCAATATGTCAAATTGTCATCCCTGAAACTACTTATCCGATTTCAAAATAATGTTTCGTAGGTGACCTTCCTCTGACATTGTTCAAGCTGTACCGCTCTGATGCACACGATGGCATCCATAGCTTAAACATCTCCTGGTATCTCCTTTTTAAGCATTTGATTAAAACAGGATTTAACATAAATTTCTTCTTGTTAACCCTCTAACAGAGACTGTCCAGGCTATTTTATTTGTGTGTAAAGTCTACTGTTTAAAACATTGTTTGTTGAGTGGGCAATACAGGACCACCTTGGTCCTCTTGTAAAATTATGTCAAGTTCTGTTCCCTGTTGGACCTATCAGTCATAAGTCAAACTGAATTGTCAAACGACGGAGTTTGTTTACATTTTAGACGCCTGGAATTGTATTCTCCCCTTTGAAAAACTAGCTTCACATATTTTAAAAAGATTGGCATACAACTTATAGCGTTATTCTTTATTTTTCAAGCAGATTTCCTGCCATTACAATTTCACGAAAAGCTACTCCAGTTAGAAAACTCAATTCTTGAGTTACGAATAGACACTTCAGAATTTGTTTCAAAATGTACAGCAGTTACACAAGAGCTTAGCGAGAGAAGGGGCAGGGTTAACAAAGCTGTCGTAAGTGGTTCTGCTGTCGGAATAGTTGGTGGCGGTATGGCAATTACCGGACTTATCCTTACCCCTTTTACATTCGGTGCATCATTGGGACTGACCATAGCCGGGGCTTCTCTTGGGGCTGTAGGTGGCATAGTAGGGGGTACAGCACGAGCTGTGGAAGGAGTCAAACAAAACATCAGCATCAGAGAAATCACTGAAGTACAAAGGGAAATAGCTGATCGGGAGAACAATTTCGTAGAACGTATTCGTGATATAGAACTTATCATTGAAAGGAACTCGAACAGAAATTTGGACCACAGTGTTGAAGGACCTGGTATGAACCGAAGGGGGTTTCTTGCTGTTGGTTCCGCGTTTAGGTCCCTTCATGGGTCGGTTGCAATAGCTTTAGCAGCAATTCGTGTTGGTGCTGTCGGTGCCACAATTGCAGCATCAGTTCTTGGACCATTGTCACTGGCTTTTGAAATTGGTTTTCTGGCAGAGGCTGCGCATGATCTACGGAAAGGTTGTAAAACGGGAGCTGGACAAATTCTTGAACAGAATGCAAGGGCTATTGAAATGAAGGTGACATTTTTCGCGTGTATGCTACGTGGTAATAAATAAATAAAAAAATTGGATTATTGACTAATTTGCTACAGCATAGCTTGACATGATTTGTTCATTGGTTTTTTAAATTAAAAAAAATATTATTAAAGGGTATTTGATTATTATAAATTGACAGTGCTATTTATGAATGCAAGGTCCATCGGAAGAAAATATAGGGAAGCTATCAAACAACTTGGTATGTATATAGAGGGTTGTTAGGATATAATGTTTGTGTTTGTTTGTGTGGTGTTTTACGCTGTTTTCAAAACTATACGGAGTCAGTACTACTGGTCAGTCAGTCGTAATACTAACCCCGAAAACATGTGCGTCAAAGATGGGAAACCATTAAAAACAATGTTTAAAGAATTTGGTATGCCCATACTGCGGACCGAACCTGCGACCTCCTGCATCCGATGTGGACGCTTTACCACTACACCACCTCGGTGGTAGGATATCATTTACATCATTAAATGTCACTTTAACTAGAACGTGTATATCATATGTCAATGTTCTGTTTGTCTAGTTAATGCTTAATACACCTTTCTTCATTAACGCAGTAACCTTGAAATTCATTACACATCTATCTCATCATCTGCAATTAATACATTGAAATGTGGAAAAAGCGGAGGCGAAGATTTACTGATACCTGAAATGTTTATAGAATTTAAAGAATCACTTTCGCCTATACTATGTGAACTATTTAATGTTATGTATAGCAACAGTGTATATCCCTCTAACTTGTCTATGGGAATCCGCTGTGTTCGAGTGGTTAGCGTCGGGGATTTCGAAACCGAGTGTCCCGAGTTCGATCCCCAGTCGCGGCACTACGGTCATGGTGGAGTGCCCTTGCGTAACTGTTTCGAATGCTTAAGCGAAGTCAAACAAGGCGAACCGAGATCACCGTTGTTGTTTTTTCACTTCATCAATGATTTCTATGAGAATGTTATTACAAGAAATAACGATTATTTCAATCTGAACAACATTAAATCATTACTGTTACTTTTTGCAGACGATGCAGTACTGTTTTCATACACTAAAGAAGGCTTACAATCCTTGATTCATTACATAGTTATTGTAATAAGTGGGGTCTGAGCGTAAATACTAAAAGAAAACAGTATTATAGTATGTAACATTGAACGTCCAAGTATTGATCATGAAAAGGTTTATAACGGAATGCAATTATATACAGTCACAGCTTTTACATAATTGGGTCCTACATTGTTCTACAATGGGAAGTTCTACACGGCACATAAAGGTTATCTGAACAAGCTATGAAAGCTAGTGTTGCAATGTATTCTTCATTTGGGCAAATCTCTTTAAAGGTTGACGATAAATTGAAATTGTCGATTATCTTATCTTACCGATTTGGAGGTATGGGTAACTTATGGGGTCTTCATAAAGCTGATGATGTACACCATCAGCAGCAGTATACGGAGAAGTTGGAAGATACCCTTTACTAGTATTACGTAAGATAGCAATTATTAGATATTGGAAACAAATAAAAACATGTCCTAAAACGCTTTCATATAAGGTTTTTGACATGAAAGATTCACAGGGCAATATTGTAAATAGTTACATTCAAAATTGGTTTTCAGATTTAGATAATTCTGCAAAAGTACAATGTTACAGATCTTTTGAAAGCCTTTTTGAACCTGAAAAATATCACAATTTGGTTAATAACAATTATTACAGAATTGCAATGACAAGACTAAGATGTACCCTTTATTAATTGGGGAAGAACGATATCATAAAATCCCTAGGGACAATAGAATATGTAAAAGGTGCAACTTGAACGTTATCGAGAATGAATATCATTTTATACTTATATGTCCCATGTATCGTAAACTAAGCACCAATTTACTTCCAAAATATTATCATATTTCGCCATCGCTGTATAAACTTAAACAATTAATGTAAAAATGATAAACTAAATTTATTAACAATTGTTTAGAAAATGCATATATATATGGCCAATACAAACGCGAATCTAAAACGGTACCATGGATCGATAGAAATCCGAATAAGGTGCTATTTTCAATTAACAAAATAAACCAATCTAAGTTTAGTCTACCTGTACTTATTAATACTTATTAATACTAATTACAGATTTCATCACGTGTCATCTATTGAAACTATACTATATGTATTGCTTTACAAATGTTTATTATGTATATGTTACAACAATATGTAAAATGTATTGCAAATAAAGAACTTGAACTTTGAGCTTTGAACTATTCTTCATTAACGCAGTAACCTGGATATTTAGCAATCATCTTTCTCATCATCATTATCGGAATTGCTCAAGTAGTCCCATCTAGTGAAGAATCATCCTTATATTTACCCTGCGAGACGATATACACAAGAAAGACATGAGCACATTTGTTAAAGTCATTACAATTGGCGCGGCAATTTCAAACTCGTAGTCCGATTACACAACCGTAACATGTTATACTCGACCGTAAGGGTATTTTCTAAAGTAGTTCCATAACGCAGCCGTAACAATTCATACTCGACTGTAAGGGTATTTTCTAAAGTAGTCTTATAACGCAGCCGTTACATTTCTTACTCGACCGTTAGGGTATTTTCTAATGTAGTCCCATAACGCAGCCGTAACAATTCATACTCGACTGTAAGGGTATTTTCTTAAGTAGTCCGATAACGCAGCCTTAACATATCATACTTGACCGTAAGGGTAATTACCAAAGTAGTCCCATAACGCAGCCGTTACATTTCATACTCGACCGTAAGGGTATTTTCTAAAGTAGTCCCACAACGCAGCAGTTACATTTATATCATTTTATTTGTGAGACAAAAATGGTATGGAATAGGTGTTTTTGCGAAATCACATTTATAGTATTACCATGGAGAAAAGTATTCAAAGGTAATACATACCCGATTACGATCAAAATGTAGTAGAACTTTTATTCCTTCTGATCCCGCAGCAACCACGGTTTTGAATAGATTTTATAATTTTTAACAATTCAGAAAGAGAACACACGAAATATCATTCCTATTAAGTTTAGGAGAATTTGGTTCAGTTGATAAGGAGGAGATGTCATTTGAAGCTAAAAGCTTATTTTACCCCTTGTTTGAATCATACGGACATTTTTACTTGATGCACAATGACACTGACAACTATTTATTGAAATTAGTTAGGTCACCGGTACATAGTACAAAGTATAAGATTAAAATAACAGTATAAATCTGAGAATGAAGTCATTATCGATGATCCATTTACATATAGATGAACTACGGTTGTTTCTTTGTTACATCAAAATTGTCGTTTTGAAGCAATGTAAAAATTCATCTGTTTATCAGCCAAAAGGAAATAACGTTCTTATTTCATCAAACTATTGGCATTGAAATACAAATTCAACAATGTTTTTCTGAAACATGCATATTCCTTATTCACGATCAATATTATTGTGGCGACCAGTCTCGATGGCAAATTTGTTCTGATCACTCTCTGGCCGTCGTCCGTCCGTCGTCAACTCAAAGCTTTAAGCACCATCTTTTTCTAAACCACAGAACCAATGTCAATATATCTTCACAGTAATGTTCAATTGGTGGTCATCCCCAGGCGAAAAACCATGGTATTCTTCAATGTAAAAACATGGTATTCTATGATATACCATCACTCTACAACCATGGTCTACAATTGAAAACCATGTTATGTTAAATTGCATCATAGTTTATAACCATGGTTGACAATCGTCACTAATACCCATGGTATTCCATGACATACCATCACTGTACAACCATGGTCTACCATTGAAAACCATTTTATGTTAAATGGCACCATAGTTTAAAACCATGGTTGACAATCGTCACTAATACCCATGGTATTCCATGACATACCATCACTGTACAACCATGGTCTACCATTGAAAACCATTTTATGTTAAATGGCACCATAGTTTTAAACCATGGTTGACCATGATCATCAATATCCATGGTTTACCATTGAGTACCATGGTTGACAATGGTCACTGATACCCATGTTTACCCATGACATACCATGGTTGATCATGAGATACCATGTTTTCTCATTGCCTGCAATGACATGGCTGAATACAAAAGTAGAACATGGTTGACCATGAAATACCATGGTTTACCATTAATGACCATGGTTGTCTGTGGTGAATACCTATCAAATATTAACTGGATAGCTATCAAATAGAAATCATAAGTTAGACATACATTATAAATTGTTCACAATTACAAAATTAACTGATAATACCAGGGCCTGGAACTGCCTTATAAGGCCTAAAAGTGTTCCTGAAAATAATCACGTTACAAGAGTTATCACCAAAGATGATGAATTTCACTTTAAATCACGAGCCAAGTTGATGACACTGCCATTCCTGAAAAAAATTATGTGCTTGTTAATCTTCATTTTATGTTTTTTCTATCTGCTTTTATCATTTGAATGATAAGAGAAAAGTTATTAAAAAATCCCTATGTACATACTAGTTGATGACAATCCATTATAACCGAGCGTTTTGTGAAAACGTTGCCTGAATTTTAACATGTCACATTGTCATCCATTTTGAAAATTTAAAAGATAAACTTCCTGTTGTTGTTGTTGCAATTATTAAATCGGTTCTAGAAGTGTTCTATAAGTGTCCTTAATAAATGTTGTAGTGATATATTGTTTAAACTTGGCAATTTATCAAACATTAAATAAAACCATTAATATTTAAAATAAATGGTTACAAAGTTCTTGCAGTGTAACAGCAGATACAGAACACATTATGACATAACTGGCAAATCAACCAGCAGAATAATTTATACCATAGTAGACCATGGTTGACTATGATAAAGCTTGAGGATATGGCTAGAATTTATAACCATGGTTGACCATGGTTAACCTTGATCATGATCATGGTTTATATTTTATAACCATGGTTAACCATGGTTCAACTTGATCATGACCATGGTTAACATTTGTGTCAATGGTTGACCAAGGTTGACCATGGTAATTGACTCGTAAAACCATAGAAAAACATGGCTGTTCATGGTAGTTCATGGTCAACAGTAAAATACTATGGTACAGTTAAGAACACCTTGAAATTGACAAATTTAGCGTTCACGCTCCGCTCCGTTCCGCTCCGCTCACGTTCCAATCCGCTCTCAAAGCGTTCACTCATTCATAACATTGTGATTGCTTTTTTCCGTTACGTTCAGATTGAGCGCTTTTTTACGCTCACTTGGAACGCTATTTTTCGATCAAAATCCGTTCAACGATTTGATTGGCTTAAATTAATTTCGTTTCGTTTATATTTGTTTTACTTAACCCTAAATATCAACAAACGATCTAAAGTTTTTTCAGCATAATCGTTAGTAGCAAATCGTATTACGAAAATGATCATATTAATAATATTTGTTACGTTCTAATTCAATTGAATACTTGAGTGTCTTATAAAACAAAAGTTTAGTATACAAATATGACTTTTAATAAAATAGTTTCGTAAAATAATTATCGGATAGTTGTTGCAACCGTTCAATGAGCGAATGATTAGATTTTTGCAATCATTATGATCGTTTCGTTCAGAGCGCAATCAATTCCGTTCCGCTCATAAAGCGTTCCAACTTCGTTCCAATCACGCTCACGATCCAATCACGTTCCGCTCAGATTGTCAATTTCATGATGTTCTTAACTGTATCCATGGCCAACCATGATGTTAATTTCGCCTTGGTCTTTCAGGGTTGTTCAAACATTTAAAATATACGGAGAGCTTTGGTTGCTGCAGTATAAAAAAGTGGTAGAAAAGTGCAAATCTTTAAAATGCTTCTTCTCTGAATATGCTAGTCCGATTCTAATATCATTTGGTAAAAATGATCCTTGGTTGATCTTCTACACCAATTGTTCAAGCCATACTGATTGGTTGAACAAACATGACAGCCAGAGAGAATCAGAAAAGGGGCAACATGATTTTCTTTTTAAATTATATTATTACGAAAGTGCTTGTCTGATTTAAAAGAAAAAGCCTAGAAATCTTACTACAGTGATCCTATACTTAGTTTGTTCAAGCCATATTGATTGGTTACACAATCATAGCAACCAGGCCTCATCACTAAAGGGGTAAATCGAACTTTTAGCTATAAATGACAACTACTACCATTCCACTGGACTAATTTCAAGTAAATTTCACAGGAATTTTACTGTGTTGGTCCTCTCTCAAAATTGTTCAAAGACTTACATTCTGTGTTGCTGCAAAACCGAGGTTTTGGCCTGGTTTATAAGTTTGTTGAACTATTAAATTGCAATAAGAGATCAACTATTGTAAAATTATGCAATTTTATCAGAAATGCCTTATTAATACGAAATGAGTATGTTTTAAATAGTTTATGATATGTTAAAATTTAGACAAAATAGTTAGGAAAATTCAGACAAACATACAAACTTCTTTCTAATGCAGGTTGCATGCTACTTACATATATGTCATTTATCGTTGATAGTGCTCAGCAGTTGTATATATTCCTAATTAGCCATTACTCACATACTATAAGCTTCAGATCAACTAAATAAGATGATTTTGAGGAAATATATGTAGATGATCGACAACATGAATTTGGATTAAGATACGTCTTCCAACAATTGTTAATTTCACACTCTCCTAAACTGCTTAAAGTTAAAGGTCAAATTTTCATTATTTGTTATAATCTATTTTTGAAATCTACCAAAATCAGGAAACTTCAAAGTTATTTCGGATTATTATTTGCTGTTCACGTATTAATTGTGTTAATGTAAATGTATGTAAATGATGAGATACATGTATTTGTATAAGTCGATTAAAATATATCTATCTATCTATCATATGAGCCGTCCCGCGAAAAAAAAAAAAAACATTGTGGACTCTGCGTAAAGTATCGTCCAGGATCAGCTTAAGCATGCCGCGGAGGCTAATCTGGATAGACTTTTTTCGCCTCCTATGGATGTTCTGTTTCGGGAATCATTACTCTATACCTCTATCCCCCTGAGACAGAATGTGTCGGCAGGCAAATCTGTGTGGATACATTACGCAAAGGCATAGTGTTTGTTTTCTCGAGGGACGGCTCATAATTATGTATGTCTGTTTGTCACAGAATGCACCCACATGTATATTCCGTCTTTAACTTCTAGCCTAATCTTACCGAAAGCACAAATACATGTGTATTCCGGCTTTAATTTCTATCCTAATCTTACCGAAAACACATAGACATGTATATTCCCCTTTTAACTTATAGTCTTATTTTACCGAAAGCACAAAGACATGTATAATCCACTTTTAACTTATTGCGTAATCTTACCGAAAGCACAAAGACATGTATATTCCTCTTTAAACTTATCACCTTATCATACCGAAAGCACAAATAATCATTGTTTCGTGTCCTATCGTCGATTATTTGATAATATGTATTCTGACCATTATCTAAACAAATTTTTATTATACAAATGTATATTTGATTTCAAAGAGTCTTCTCGTAAAATTACATTTATTGTTATATCTAGTATTTTATCTAAGGGTACATAGACATGTATGAGAAATTAACCTTTAGCATTAATGATGTCATTCTTTCAGAGGTGTCATTTTCGGTTCGATGTAAAAAAAGTGTTTGAGAGTTGAAGTATGTTGGCTTAAATATTTACCATGATCATGTGTAGAGTGAAGGTTGGTTTCAGTCTGCATGGATTTGCTATCGGATTCGGTCTGTATTCCTGCTATGAAGATAGTTCTCAGTAGTATAGGTATATAGGGTCGACCTTTTCCCACATGCATACGCTTTCTGACGCATAGATCTACTACAGACGAATTTTGAAAACCTTGTGGCAAAAGTAGAAATTGCTCTTAATGAGCGATTTCTCCTTTTGCCACAATGTTTTCATCTCTATTCCATTATTATACTCTCATTTATAGAGAGTTTCCATAGTTTTGCCTAGATATGTTGTATGTGGGAAAGGGTTAAGGAACAAATTTAGACAATGTACAGAACAGAACTATCACGTTTCACAGAGATAGTGTCGATTTCAAAAGCGCCATTCATTAAACCTCTTTCAACTCTTTCAATATCATAAGACAATATTAGTACTTTTCAAATTGTTGGTAAATACTCCAATGTTTAACTAATCGAGGGTAAAATGTTTATTTGTTTGTTATGTTATTTTGTGTTAACAGTATTGATAAAAAAATGATTTATTAGCGTCAGTTTAACGTCACTTTTCATTGTTATTTACGTGAAAAGGGCTTATCATATTTATGTTCAAAATTAAGAAAACGTGCTTTGTTTTAAGTGAATATATTTTTATGTTCAAAACATTAAGAAACGTGCTTTGTTTTGAGTGAATATATTTTTATGTTCAAAATTGAGAAACGTGCTTTGTTTTAAGTGAATATATTTTTATGTTCAAAATTATGAAACGTGCTCTGTTTTATTGAATATTTTTTTCTCGCAGAAATCCTTTCTTCAATAGATCTATATCTAGATCTTACAACTTATCATATAAATGTCTGATTATGATTACATTTACATTACATTTACATTACATTTACATTACATTTACATTACATTTACATTACATTACATTACATTACATTTACATTACATTTACATTACATTTACATTACATTTACTTTACATTACATTTAAATTACATTTACATTAAATGTAATACCTGTTATTTCTTAAGAGTCACTGACAATAATCTGTCTAAATTCTGGGTTCTACAAGCACAAACGAAGCTGTTCTTCCTCTCGAGCGTCATTCGTCTTCCACCATTGGACTATGTGGCCAAGCAGCCAGTTGCTTTGGAAGATTGTTGTGTGGAGTACTGGTGTGAGAAAACCTGGAAACACATGAGTAGGTGAACTGGCCGCCTTGATATGACTGAGAAATTGTTAAAAACGGCGTTAAACCCCAATCAATCAATCAATCAATCTTCCTCTCGAAATGTCATAGAAAATGTCAGGAGATGATTCCTGGAATTGTTACTGATGACAAGAGAAGAGAACATAGCCAATAAACGACCGACAAACTTGTACAATATAATTATATAGATGATATGAGCCGTCTCGCGAGAAAACCAACATTGTGACATTGCGTAAAGTATCGACCCGGATCAGCCCAAGCATGTCGAACAGGCTTACACGGATAGACACTCTTCGCCTCCTGTAGATTTTCTGTTTACGTAATAATTACTGTATTACCTCTATCCCCCTGAGACGGAATGTGTCTGCCCGGATCAATCTGCACCGGCTGATCTGGGTCGAAACATTACGCAGAGTCCATAATGTTGGTTTTCTCGCGTGACGGCTCATATATAAATGGTAAGGGAGGGAAGTAGAGAAATTCAGTCACTCGAATAGAAGAGAACACGAGTTTTGGTGTGTGTGTGTGAAGGGAATTAACTCATACTCTACCATTGTTTTAAACCTCATAACTCATAACTGGGGTTATCTGCCATGGGCTTAATTAATCGCGATTTCGCTGTATAGAATCTACAGCGGTAGACGGAGTTGTGTAAATGAATAAATGTTACACCTTTTACGCTGTGACGGGGTTTAATACCGGTTTATGTAATGGATTACATTTTAACTACTTAAATTACCGTTACACGAACCGGTACAAAACGCCTTGCCTACCTACACACTGATAATTAAATAACTTAAACAAGTTTGTTTTTTGTTTTTTGAGAGGGGTTGGGTGTCAGAGCCGCTTTCAACAGCTAAGGTCAGGAAAGACGAGATCGTTCTCAAATCTTATATTTACATTAAGCTTAGACATGAGCCATTCCACGAGAAAAATACAACAGTATGAAATGTGCGTAAGGAATCGATCCGGATCAGTCTAAGCATGCCGCGCAGGCTAATCCGGGCAGACACTTTTCGCATCCTGTGGATTTTCTGTTTCAGGAATCATTACTTTATACCTCTACCCCCCTGAGACCGAATGTGTCGGTCCGGATTAGCCTGCAAGGATTGCGCAGGCTGGACTCATGCAGGTTGATACATTACGCAGATTCCATAATGTTGGTTTTCTCGTGAACGGCTCATATATAAATATGAAACCAATGTCACTCCACCTGCTGGAGCTTAAGAGGTGCATTGACTCAAATTGTTCAGACATATTTTGTTGGCTCTTACTGTTCACGTAATGGTCAGGTTATAGCATTAATATTAATGAGCCTCCCAAGGCCATGGGGCTTAACAAAGGTTAACATAACAGAACAAAATATAATTGTTTGATATTAAACATGACACAATTAAAGCATATGCATAGATAAATTAATTCAGTCAAACCCAGTTAAATCATACATAATGAACTTCGTCGAAGTACTACTATATTGTAACCATGTGTCTGCCAGTTTCAGTGTTTGTTTCACTTCGGTTTTACGCCATTTTTTACGTTGTTTCAGATATATCACGGCGACATGTCACTCGTTCATGATCCCGGGGTAAACCAAAAGGGTATTATGCTTTGATATGTGCCTTGGCTGGGGATCGAACCCTGAACACCATGTTGCAAATCCCGAAGCTAACCAATTGGCACTGTCTGATTCTTTGGATGTCATTAGCATTTAACAAACGACATGTCCAAATTCGACAGCAAATGAAAACAACTGATTTTCTATTCAAAATGATCTTTGTTTTTATGAGGGGTCAGAGCATGAAGGAATGATCGTTTTCATTAGGACGTATTACTAAAATGTGTGGTAATGTTTTGAAATTCAAAAAGAAAAGCGTTTTAAAATGCCCCAGGCTGGCAACAGCTGGTAGTGCGTGCAATACAAAGAAAACACCGGAATGGCGAGTACAGAATTAAGCAAGAATTAGTGATAACTATAATGTATGTCAAGTGTATCTACAATGGACTGACACATAATTTGATTCGTCATTCACGAACGTGGCGAATTATATATACACTCTTAGACTGGTTCCCAGCGAATTATAGTCTGGAGTTCCTTCCCCTTATTACTATGTAAAGGGTCAGGCACCAACCAAATAATGGCGGACGCGATGGAATATCAGGTAATATCTAAATTTACTATGTTGTTGACCATCGGGATAATAATTCATTTATCTTATTAAAATAAAGTCATAAATTGATTCCATGTTTTCATTTTATGATGCTTTGTTCTGTTTGGAAGAAAATTATTTGTTATCGAGTAGTATAGTTTTCGGATGGATGGAAATGTATTTGAAATTCGAATACAAAGGATCTTATTAGAAGTAAATGTTTTTATCTTTATGGGATGTATATCATTTTTAAAAATGTTCAAATGTTTTCTTTATTATAAGTTTTAGTAGTCCCCGATTTAGGCAATATAGGCTCTTTTTTGAAAAAAATACTATAAAAAGATTTAAATGTTTTAAAACTGTTTACTTGATTCCTCAAGTCAAATTATTTCTGAGTTTCTATTGTCAATTAGATCCAGATCAGCCTGCGAAGATAATGCTGATCAAGATCTAGATTGCTCACTTCACACATTCCAACATAAAACTAATATGCAGAAGACGACTGAAAACCTCTTGAAGATCTCTAGAAATGACAGTTTAATTACTGTAAACAGTTAAAAACATTGTGACAAAAGGAGAAATTGCTTTTCAAAAGGATGCTACAGAATAAACACAGATGTGCAATCTGATTTGCAATTATAATCAAAGACAAACTTGTATTCATTAAGCGAAGGTGAAACATGTATTCATTAAGTGAAGGTTTAATCTGTATGGAAAAGGGTTAAAATATGGTTAACTTAACACTTTTCCACATACTACAAATATGCAGTGGACGACTTTGAAAACAGTTTGGCAAATATCTCTGTAAATGAAAATTTAATAATTGAATAGAGTTGACAACATTGTGACAAAAGGAGAATTATAAGTAATTTCTCCATTTATCACATTGTTTTTAAAGGTTAACGGCTAAATATGCATCCGAATTTGTCTACAAGTAGGAAAGGGTTAAAATGAAACATTCTATAAATAGCAATATAACAGTCGGTTCAATTTGGCTGTCTTTTTTAAAAAAAAGTATCCTATGCCCTATCAGAGTACTGCATTTAATACCGTATGATACTACCAAAATTAATATGCTAACATGCTAGTGTAAGTAATATGTGAACAGTGTACATCTTGATCAGACTGTGTAGATGCACAGTCTAATCTAAATATTTAATACTGTTCTCAAAAGCCAACTTGTACATTTTGTCATGCACAGGCTCATACCATGTATAAAACATGTACAATAAAATGTGTGGCATTCAGAAACATCATATATTTTGAAAAGTTAATGAATAGATTATGGAATTTCAATCTGCCTAAACTGAACACAAATAGAAGGTGAGGAAGGAGCAATGGTTAAAGCATTCATGTATCCTGATGCTATTAATAATTTCTGACTGTGTACTCAACTATAGTTATAGCATGTTTTATAGGACATGTGAAACAAGTTTAGATCCAGATCACATATGTGTATTCTGATCATGATCTGTATTGGTGGCTAATACATATAATATGTTTTAAGTAAACAATATAGATCCTTATTCGGTGAAAGGACTAGTTGCAGTAATTCAGAGCCAATTGAGCCTACACACGTGTGACCTGGAGTACGGCATCTCATGTCTCCAGCCAGTCTTAATGCTCTTCCAGATCTCTTGATTTCCTCAACCATTGCTTGCTGGTGGGTATTCCAAACACTTAAAATAGTTGGAGTCAGGTAGGCAGACTGGATTGAATTATAAGTCGATAAACTCATGTTATTTATATTCGCAAAGTCTAGTGCTTGCAAGAATTTTTTTGCACTTCCACCACAAAACATAATGGCAGCACTTAAAATTAAATTGCCAAGGGGCATATTTTCAGACATGGGCTGGCTTCTCCATGTTTCGAAATGCCCACATGTTAAACAGGTAATGCTACATACCAACAATGTCCCACTATTTTTCTTAGTTATTGAGGTTTTAGACCCACACATTCTGCACTTTTCAACTCTATTCAATAATTATATTTCCATTTATGGAGTTTAGCCGAGATGTTATCAATGTTGTCTGCTGCCAATTTGTTGTGTGTGGAAAATGGTTAATCTTTGCTTGGTTAATGACATATTCTACCATTTCCTAAAACGTTTTCAACTCAGGACTTTACATGTTTATAAAAGTGTAACTTATATTTAACCAAATTGTGCATATCTTCCATTATGTGATTTTAAATCAGACATTTCCTAACAAATAATATAAGGTAAAGAACTGTAAGGAAATAAAAAATAACATGTCTCATTGGATTTTTTCAAACGTGAAAATAAATGAGCAATTTTCATGTTCTGAGAAATTTTTCACTTTTCCTGCAATGTTTTTTGAAAGTCAATTGTAAAATATATGCATTCAAATGAGTCTGTACCTAAGAAACGGTTAAATAATAATATGTCATTTTCACATTATGTTTTCAAATTCTGGCCACGGTTACTATCTGGAAACCGGGCTCGGTAGCTCAGTTGGTAGCGGCGCAATCTGTCAATCCAGGGGTTGTGAGTTTGAATCCCAGCTCGGCCAACATTCATTCCAACGTTTGACAAAGATCACTGTGAAAAGCGTCATTTACCAAAGGGCTAATAGTATATGTAAGCAGCCAGATGCTTTAAACAAAACTAGGAAACATAAGTATAAGTAGGTGACCTGGTCGCCGTGATATGACTGAAACATTGTTGAAAACTGCGATAAATCCCAATCAATCAATCAACTATCCAGAAAAGGATTAAAAAAACCATAAAATGCTACTTACAATAAGGTTATATGGAGTCTGTGTCTGAATACTGAATTGGTCATTTTCTTTCTCACACATGGGTTGGATAGGATATGTCTGTGTCTGACTCTCTATAGTGGATTTGGGGACGATTGGGATTGAGGTGGAACAGATAGTAGATACTTTTGGTAGTGATGAGGTCACTCCAGCAAACCAGTTAAGCGGACACTGAGGCGTGGACAGGACTGTTTGACAGTAGCTCAATGACGTAGCAGTAGTAGTGATCATAGATGATGCTGTTGAAGTTGTTGGAACCGTAGTAGATGGTATACTAACTGGAACTGCAGTGTACATTTCTTTTTTCTCAATACTATCTGTTTGAATATGTATGTGTTCCCTCACTGTTGAAGTTTTACTCTGAAACAAGAGTAGCAAACTGTCAATACATAGTGCTCATTGTAAGTTAAAAATGTTGAATTTCAGTGTGGAAATTATTTCATTTGTTACTCTTTTTCCAAAAATGTTTTCATCTTCTTGTACAAAAAAAAATTAATCCTCTCAATCAATGTCCCTCAAAGTTAAGTCAGTCTCTTAAATGAATGTCTCGTTTTCACAGAGAATAAAATTAAAGATAGTCTCATTCACTCACTATCAAACACTTTCCTGGTGATTGAATGATTGATTGATTAGGGTTTAACGCCGTTTTAAACAATTTTTTCAGGCATATCATGGCGGCCAGTTTACCTGCTCATGTGTTTCATGGTTTTCTCACACCTGTACAACACACAACAATCTTCCCAAGCAACTGGCTGATTTTCCCTGATAAACTTAGCCCATTGGTGGAATGACGCATGTCGCATTGACTCAAAACCCCCGGATTGACAGCCTGCATCGCTACCAACTGAGCTACCGGGGCTGGCTACTTTTCCCTGATAGACTTAGTCCATTGGTGGAAGACGAATGACGCATGTCGCATTGACATTTGTCAAACGTTGGAAAGAAAGTTGGCCGTGTCAGGATTTGAACTCAAAACCCCAGGATTGACAGCCTGCATCACTACCGGGGCTGGCTGCATTTCCCTGATAGACGAATGGAAGACGAATGACGCATGTCGCATTGACTTTTGTCAAACGTCGTAAAGAAAATTCGCCGAGCCGGGATTTGAACTCAAAACCCCTTGATTGACAGCCTGCATCGCTACCGTCTGAGCTACCGGGGCTCGACCTTTTCTTGTGAACAAACCTTTTGGCCTCATTATACCAAAAGAAATTGGAAACTCCTTTTAAATTTAAGTTAAATAATTAAATAGAACTGAAAACATGGTGACAATAGCAGAAATTGCTTGTTTTGAGCAATTTCTTCTTTGTCGCCATGTTTTCAAAAAGCTGTCTGCTGCAGAGGCATCAGAAAGGATCTATATGAGGGAAAGGGTTAACTTCATTAATATATATAATAGAAACTTATCAAGAAGAATAACAATATATTAATATTATAAATGCATTTTCTTACATTTTTAAACAAGACTACATTGTTATTATTTATTTAACCGTTGAATGAATAGGAAACATTTACATACACTTGTACATGTATGTAAGTAGATACATTTGGGAATCTTTGGTATAAATATATGCAATTTGTTACGTTTTTTTTTATAACTAATTACTCTGATTGTCATTTTATGATATCTATTTTTGTTTCTATTAGGAAAAGGGAATAAAGCCAAAATAAGTGATTTTTTTTTTTATAAATGTGTATTAAATATATTTCTATTTTTCAAATAAATCATGAAAACACTTCTTATTTCATTATAATTGACTTTAAATCTTTCTGGCCGAAAAGTCCTATTTGATTCAAATAGCGGCCCAACAAGTCCTAGGCTGAGCCGAAACATCGGTTGGCCGCAATGACCTACAACCCACTTTTCCCACGTACAACAAATTAGAAGGAGACACTGAAAACACCTATGCAAAATTATGGAACATCTCTATCCGGGAAAGTTTAAGTAAGGAATAGGTCTGAAAACATTGTGTCACAAGGAGAAATTACTCATTATTTGCATTTTTCTTATGGCACAATGTTTGAAAAATTCACAGTATAGCACCATACTTTAATTTCAATTCACTATATAAGTCATAAGCAGAGTAATGAATACAAGCTTTATTCCCTATTTTTTTTACAAATCAAGCTTATTAACCTTTCCCAAAAACATCATTATTAAAAATTAAAGTGTAATAACAGAAAAGAGTTGATACACCTTGTGGCAAAAGGAGAAAATATTTATCTGAGCAAGTTCCTCCTTTGTCAGTATGTTTGATCTATTTACAAAAAGTCTGCATCTAAAATAAATATGTATCAATATACATGTACATGTATATATACAATATGAAAATATATGTGTTTCAAATTGAGTTGGATACATTCTGACAATTGAAGAAATTGATCATTATGACTTATGATCAAATTGCCAATTGCAACACTGTCTTAACAATGTGTCTGCATGTGGGAAATTGTTGAGAAAAGTCATTCAAATTCTAAGTATCAAGGGAGGTACACTGCAGGTTGTAAATACCATATGACCAGCTGGTGGTATATACATCTGGCTAAGTGTCATATGACCCAATCTGGATTGTACAATACTCTCTCCAACTAACAATAATGGTAGACTTCAAAGAAGTTAATGATAACCCTTTATCTGCATCAGATGGTTTTTAAAAACATACTGTCAAAAATTTGAAATATTTCAATGAGAGTTTACAAAATTATCAAAAAAGAGTTTAGAACATTTCGGAAAAGTGGAAATTTTCATATATTAAGCAATCTCCTTTTGTCTCTATTGTTCAAGACTGTCAGTGTCTGCTGCAGAGCCTTCAAAAACAGTTATAAGTGAAAAAGGGTAATAAGACACTCCTACAAACTATTTTTGAAAACATTGTGGAAAAGGAAAAATGGTCAAGATGAACAATTTCTCCTTTTTCACAATGTTTACAACTCTTTTCAACATGAAAATATAGGTGTTTCAAGTTGAGTTGGATACATTCTGACAGAAGAAGAAATTTATCATTATGACTTATGATCAAATTACCACACTGTTTTAAAAATGTGTCTGCATGTGGGAAATGGTTGTGAAAGGTCTTTTAGATTCTAAGTAGCAAAGGAGGTGCACTGCATGTCGTAAATACCATATGACCAGCTGGTGGTATACACATCTGGCTAAGTGTCATATGACCCCATCTGGATTGTAAAATATTTTCCCCAATTAACAACTATGGTAGACCTCAAAGAAGTTAATGATAACCCTTTATCTGAAGCAGATTATTTTTTAAACATACTGTCAAAAATGACTGACACTCCTTTACACTTAAATACTATTTTTGAAAACATTGTGAAAAAGGAGAACTGGGTCAAGATGAACAATTTCTCCTTTTTTCAAAATGTTTTTAACGAAATCTCGTGCAGAATAATTGTATGTGGGAAAATGTTTAACAATGCAATAAGTAGAAGATTGATGAAATTGTTTATAAATTTAACGAACACTTCATGTACACACTCATTGCTGTGAAAAAAGGTAAAATTGTCAAAAATTTGTGTAATAGATCAGCCCGTTATAATTCGGGATTGACAGTCCTTATTTTCTGGCTTTATAGATCAGAAAGACAGCGGATGTATTTAGCGTAATTTGACCTTAAGGGTCACTCTATGTTTGTATAAATTCCGCCACCTAAACGTTGTCTCTTTTTATTTATTTTTATATATTTGATCTTCTAAGATTTTGTCCTTTCCAAATCTGAATGCGAACTTGAAATATGTTAATAAATAAGAAAGTTATACAGTGAGGATTCGTTATACCTTAAACGACTTTAAACACTGCAGCAGCAGTATTTCATTTGCTTTCCAATGATTGGAATTGTTTCTAACAATATCCTGTATTTGCTGTAAATTGTGTTACCTATGTAAACAAATGTATGATAAAAAAAATAAAACGGGCTGTCAAGTGACAGTTGGAAAGAAAAAAAGGATTATTCCCTAATTTGTTAAACGTCCCTTCTTATTTCTATATAACCGATTATCGACTTTTTAGTCATCGGCAAATGACAAATTGTTGCATATGTTTGTGGAAATCCGGTGTCTCAAAAGATCCAATGGAGTTAAATTAAAATTAAAATTGCTCCCACGAATTAATTAATCTATGAATATTTCCATTTCAACCGATTATGTTAGGAAAACCTTTGCTGTTTAATAAGATATTTTTAATATGATTCCATGATTTTTACAATTTGGTCCCCTTTTAGATTGTGTTGGGCACCAAATTTACATTGAAATAAGCAGAAGCTAAACATTATTCTGCTTTATTAAGGCATTTAAAAAGATCCGATCGCTTCGCTTCACTTCAAACAGTGCAAGATGCAGATTTTTTTCTTTCTTTTTCATTTGTACTACTTCAAAACGTTATTTTACAAATAGATTTGTCCTTTTTGAACATTTATGTAATTTTCTTAGAAAGGTGAAATGCTTGTGTATAATTGTGTTTGCGGTATTGTATGATCACCCTGTTATTGATGCAGACTATCAATACTTCCCCGAGCCCCATTATAAATATAATCTTCAATCACTGCAAAACATTTGTTCTTTTTGTATACGCGCACTGGTGTATAGCAGTACTCATTTTCGTCAAAGCAAATCAGACAAGCATTTTCATAAGAATTGAGGTTTGACTTGTTCGAATGTAGGACGTTTTGGCCACGGATGTTTTGGCCAGGACGTTTTGGCCAGGACGTTTTGGCCAGGACGTTTTGGCCACGGACGTGTTGGCCAAATGGAAATTCAAAGTAGGACGTTTTGGCCAAATTCTATTTTAAAGCAGAAAAAAACATTATTGTTGAAATATATTGAAGTCTTTATTTTTTAGTGCTTGTGGTATGTACGGGTGTGTACAAAATGAAGACTTTTAATAAATATGGATGAAGTTATTCAGTTTGATTTATGTTACTTTCTGCTTTAGAATAGTATTATGCGTTGTTTGTTCTTGGTAGGTTTGAAACTGTAGCATCGTAACAGTTCCATCTGTGAGGCTTAAAGATCGGGTAAACTCTCCAGAAGCTGACAACAAGTCCATTGTTGTCTCTCCTTTGGCGAAGTTGTCCAGACACATAATTTGAGTCAAAGTAGTGCAGCAATTTCAACACTACGCTCAAAGTCCACTATTATTGTTGAAGGGAATGGAATTTGGCCAAAACGTCCTACTTTGAACTTCCATTTGGCCAAAACGTCCCTGGCCAAAATGTCCTGGCCAAAACGTCCTGGCCAAAATGTCCGTGGCCAAAACGTCCGTCCACCGACTTGTTCTCATCTTGTCTTTTCTGAAGCAATGAATGGTGACAAGTCACATGAGGATCTAAGCAAATTATTAGCCTTTCAGCACATGTAGACATACTTTGACGTACATGAATATCAAGCCGAAATTTGTTGTAAACAACGCTAAAGAAGAGTTATTTCTCCTATTGTCACTATGTTTTGAACATTTTTCAAGTAATGAAACGTTCATTTAGGTATTTTCCACATTTCCGCCTACATGTGTTCTAAACCGTGTGTTGTAGATATTTATTTGTATGCTGGAAAGGATTAACGTGTACTTGAGGTGCGCTCCGTGTAAACATTATATTTTTCTTTTTCTTTCCGTGTAAAGTGTGTGACGGTAAATTAAACCTGCACACATATCATGTGTGAGCAGTGTAGTCTCAGATCATTGTGATAATCCGTATGTGTCTGAATCTGGATCTACACTGGTCGATTTATAGTCACAAATTGTTCTAAGAAACGTTATCAACTTTCCCTCATATAGACGTATGTTGTTGTATTTAAAGCAGTCGACATTTGAAAACAATGTGACAAACGTAGAAATTGCTCAACAAACTACCTAATCCTTTCCTACATGTAGACGCATTTTGACGCATATGATGCGACGTTCGAAAACATTGTGACAAACGGAGACATCGTTCAAAACGAGCAGTTCCTCCTCATCGAGATAAGTATCAGACAGACAGACATACAGACAGACAGACTATCAGATTTCTTCAAGCAATGTTGATTGGTTTAAAAACATGACCGCCACAGGGCACTTTGGAGGTTGCATTTGGAATCTTTGTCAGAATAAGTGTCTTGATGTGTATTACATTGCTTAATTCAGGTAAACGATCTATGGCCATTATGGCCCTCTTGTTATGCAGGAAGCTTTTGAGTAAGATTTTAGAAAACCCTTGGTCAATTGTGATTTTTTTTTGGTAACCAAAATTGGTAAATACTTAGATGAGTGAGTCGGGCCCTAATGGTTATCCATTTGTTTTAAATGTCTTTTGAAACTTAGTAATTAAATATGATATTCACATGTATGTCTCATGATTTATTTTTATAGACAACTAAAAATGGCATTTAATTTTAACGGTTGCGTCATTTATTATTTTATCCGAAGTTGTAATATTTATAAATCATATATCTATGCAAAGGCAAATATTTGAACAGTTTTATATACCCAAACACATTCAGTCGCTTCAGCGACATTCAGTCGCTTCAGCGACATTCAGTCGCTTCAGCGCTTTGATTAATATTGTCTTTCATCTCTTACAGCCAACTAGCAAAGTAGATACAATCTTATATGTTGGTGTTAACAAAGGGAATATCTGTTTCACGTTGTTTTTCATTATGATAATGACGTCTTAACACGACTTTTATCTTTTTATCTTTTTACAATCAGCTTCGTTTTTGTTATTGCACAGTATATCTAGTTTCATCTATTTGATTGACACACCAAATCACTAAAACAGCACGCATTTGAGCCGTTCCGCAAGAAAACCAACAGTGTGGACGCGGAGTAAAGTATCGTCCCAATGAGGGACATTAATGATAATTATATTATCTCCCTTGTCAGATAAAGACCAAGGAAGACCAAATAGTTGGTAGGTCCTTTTAATTGGAATCCTTTGTCTTTATCGCTATTTCGCAATGAGATATTGCAATTACTCTGTACACTTTAATCATAAATGTGTTAATTAAAGTGATGATTCAAAAGAGAAAATTTACATAGCAGTGTTTAAAGAAAACTAATCTAATAACAGTTGGCCAAGAAAATGCAATTATAATTGCACCATCCAGTGCAAAGAAACCAATGATAAAAACAGAGAAAACCAAATAATAGGACCTAGCTAGATGTAGAGAGTATTAAAGGGAGATAACTGACCGATGTCTCCAATTAGGCTAATCGTGCAGCACAGGCTCACCCGTAAAGACACTTTTCGTCTCCTGTTTTCTGTTTCAGGAATCATTATTCTATACCTCTATTCCCCTGAGACGGAATGTGTCGGGCAGGATTGGCCTGCGCGGATTGTTCATGCTCGTCTGGGTCGATACATTCTGCAGAGTCCATAATGTTGGTTTTCTCGTGAAACGGCTCATTTGCATAGTTCTTTGAAGTAGCGACTTCTTTCACTCTAGGTCGAGAGTTCGAACCTATGCTCCGCCAGTTTTTATTACCCATGATTGACAAAAGTCATGAATAGCTTCATTCGTCTCCCATCAATGGTCATTAAAGTATATGAGCCGTCCCGCGAGATAACCAACATTATGACCTCTGCGTGATGTATCGAACCAGATCAGCTTGCGCAGTCTGCTCAGGCTAATCCCTGCCGACACATTCCGTCTCAGGGGGATAGAGGTATAGTGTGATGCCTTCTGAAACAGACAATTCAGAGGAGGCGAAAAGTGTCTATCCGGGTAAGCCTGCGCGGCATGCCTAGGCTAATCCGCGTCGATACTTTACGCATAGTCCATATTGTTGCTTTTCTCGTGGGACGGCTCATATGTGGGACGACAGCAAGTTGCCAGAAATGACTGTTTTCCTGAGAACTGGTGTGAGAATGCCAGGCAATACACGTTCGATTAGACATTGTATAACTAAAAAGCTGCGGGCTGTCAAGGCAGGGATTGTGAGTTCGAGACAAGCTAGGCCAACATCATTTCCGACGTTTGACAAAAGACACTGTGACAAACGTCAATCGTCTCCCATCAATGGGTTACCAGTCTATGTGGAAAAGCAGCTAGTTGCTTGGAAAATATGTTGTGCGTAATACTGGTGTGAGAAAGCCAGACAACAGATGAGAACGTAAACTGGCCGCCGTGAACAATTGTTGAACACGGCGTTAAGCCCGAATCAATTAATCGTTTGGATAGACAGTATGAGCTTTTCATGTTCCAGCCAGTAAAAACATAGCCTTTCCCCACAACTCGATTAGGGATGACCCTTGTTAAACATATAGACGCTTTCTGACGCCTCTGTAGCAGATAATTGTTAAAAGCAAAAAGATGAATTGCACATTGTCAGCAATTGCTTCGTTTTCACAAAAATACCTTCAATATTCGTATGTAACTAAGTAGCTATAACGGAAACGGTTCAACCCTTGCCCGCTTGCAGTCGCTTTTTGACGCATGTGCAGCAGACGGCATTGGAAATCATCGTGACAAGAGTTAAATTGGCTTATTTCCTGACTTATTTATAGTGACCGATTTCCTCTTTTTCCCCAAGTATTTCAATTATATATTTTGTCCTAGATGTAAAACAAAATTGTTCGTTATCATTCATCTCTTGCATGTTATTCAAAATGTGTCCGGAAGGGAGAAAGAGTAAAATAATGTCCGTAGTAAAACGTTTAAATATGAAAAGAATTAATCGGAAACGTGTTTGAAAGCATTTTGTGAAATGGAGGAATTGCTCATTGTCAGCAAAAAGGTCCATTTTCAACAATGTTTTCAATATTCGACTGTTATAGTATAACGGAAAGGGTTCCGCTTTTATGGAAAGGATATGACCCTTTTCCGCTTACAGACGCTTACCGACGCATGTGCAGCAGACGACATTCGAAACAATCGTGAACAAAGGAGAAATTGCTAATCGTAGTCAATTTCTACTATAGCCACAATGGTTTCAACTCCTTACAATAATTATAATTTTATTTACAGTGATTTGCATATTTCTCTATATGTATTTTAAGTCAACTGTTGTAGACAGCATGGTCTACGTTAACTAATAACACTAACATGGAGGTCAATCATAGTTTAGAGTGTGTTTCACTCGTTAGAACTATTTTCTCTCATTAATGCAAGCGGATGGTTTTTCGATATGCGGTTAAACAAATGAAATAATTGTAAACCAGAATTTCGCGGATGAAGACAAGTGTGTGGCTTGGTTGAAGCCGTTAGTCGAACACAGTTATCAGATTGCTATTTCATCTTGGTCTTCAGTGTTTGTTCCATGTTCTTACATACGCACTGAACATAGCTTAAATTTGATAATTCAAATATGTATTAACATGACCGAAAATGATGAGTTCAACTGAATAGGGTATTTGTTACTTGAAAGTCAGCCATATATAATATACAATAGACATAAAATTAGGATAAAAAATCAGATTTTCACTGTGATTGTTATACATTTTGGCTTAAAATATATCTTTGGAAATTGGTATAAAAAGGTGGGGAGAGGAGTTAACTTGTCGCTTTTCAAATACCGTCCAAAGTGTAGCCCTTTCTGTGATGCAGACTTCATAGTATGCCACAATCACCACACAACTTTAATCTCTTTTCAAGACCATACTTCACGTTTTATTCAAGTGTTTGCTAATATGAGCCGTCCATGGAGAAAACAAACATTGTGGACTCGACCCAGATCAGCCTAAGCTCGCCGCGCTATTCGCTTCCTGTGGATTGTCTGTTTCAGGAATCGTTACTATATACCTCTATCCACCTGAGACGGAATGTGTCGGTCCGGATAAGCCTGCGCGGACTGCGCAGGCTGATCTGGGTCAATACATTACGCAGAGGCCATAATGTGTGTTTTCTCACGGGACGGCTTATTTGTTCATGTCAGAGATAAGGGAATGGACTAAATATAATAGCTGGCCTAGTTATGTCTGTTGACTTAGGGTCCCTTTTCATTTTTTACAATCAATCTGCAGGTTCGAAAACCTTTTAGTAAACACATGAATAAAATATATATATAACTGAAAGCAATATTATTAAATAAAGTTTAAAATGTGGCACACAAGGGAAAATTGCTCATTATGAGAATTACTTTTTCCTTTTGACACTCTAGTTTCCAAAAATGTCTGCTGCAGAAATGTGTGAACATGTGTAAAAGGGTTAATGAATTATGTTTTGCATCCGTTAATTCTACATTGACGTTAATCTAGTTGGCCACACTTCTTTCGTTTGTGTCACGGGTTCGATACCCGGTTGCGGCGACATTCTTTCGGGCGATGTTTTCCATTGCCTCTCACCTCTGATCTATGTGAGAAAGTAGTCAGTGGCTTCGAAAGAATGTTGTGTAAGTACTGCTGTGGGAAAGCCAGGAAAACATGGGTAGGTGCACTGACCGACGTGATATGACCAAAGCTGTTGAAAGCGGCGTTAAACTCCAAACAAACAATATTTCGTTTGTAAAAAATGGGAACCTCGAATTATAATACATGTAGAAAGACAGATTATGCTCTGATGACACTGTGCGAATGTTCAGGCGTGTCTGTGTCTTCAGTGTTTCACAGGAAACACGACTTCCCTGCAAGGTCTGATTTCACTCTACATATGAGCTGTCCCGCGAGAAAACCAACATTGTGGACTCTGCGTAACGTATCGACCCGGATCTGCATAAGCATACCGCGCAGTCTTACACGGCAAAACACTGTTCGCTTATTGTGGATTTTCTGTTTCAGGAAACATTATTCTATACCTTCATTGCCCTGAGACGGGCCAATACGTTACCCAGATGCCATAATGTTAGTTTTCTCGCGGAACGGCTCAAATGTTCTTTGTGGTGATGATTGTAGAACTCTTGAATCTGTTATACTTGTTTACGTGATTCGTAACAGTTCTTGTGTCCATAATGCTTTTACCGCCTCTGCAGCATGAGTTTCGAAAACATTGCGAAAGATGAAGAAATTGGTCTAAACAAGCAATCTCCGCTGTTCTCCAAATGTTTAACTCTTTATCATCCAATTTTCAAGATATAACATCTTTTTCCATCTTTGTTGTTAATCAGGCGACACGTAGGAAGGCAATTCTAGTATTATAAATATAAATTAAAATACACAGTTTTGTTTACCAATGTTGTCCTTTCCACACAACGCTAACGGTATCCTTGTGTTACTTATACATTTCTGTGAATAATTGATCACATGAACTCTTAGATAGAATATCATGTAAACTGTTAGTGATAATTATGTGCAAATTTTGGAGAGTCCGATATTTTAATGTATCGCTTTGGTGTTTTACGCCGCTTTCAGTGACTGTTCAGTTATATCACGGCTTTTTTCTGGGTAAGTTACCATTACTACTGGTTCATTTAATCTGACGTCAGCCAATCAGTCGTAACGCTTACCCCGCAATCTTGATCGCCTAGGAGTTTTAATCGAACCCGCGACCTTCAGCACCCGAGACGGACGCTCTACTACCACACCACCGAGGCGGCTAAGATTTATGTCATTCACGTAATTACATAAATACATTTTATGTCTACATTACAGTATTTATAGTAATGAAAACCCCTTTTTATCTGGATCGGTTACTCCCCATTGAGTGTGTGGGGGGGGGGGGGGGGGGGGGGGGTGGGTGGGTGGGGGGGGGGGGGGTAGAGAGATTGTTGTTCTGGCCACCTGCAAGTCACGTGATGGAAGAAGCTCCTTCACTTCTGAGGAATGCGTAATATGACGAGTGTCAGCCTATCGCTGACCTCTGTTCTTGTATATACGACAGTCTAACTCTCACCCACAAGCAGACATGTGAGCTTTCATTACGGTTGAGAGATTGATATTATTAATACTGTGATATGTGTTTATAGATGAGCCTATCTACACAATTTCCGTTCTGTTTTTGTTAAGTTTTAGATCCGAATTTTCTTCAAATATTCAATTATTTGAAGTGCTTTGCAGATCTCAGTCTCATTGTGTAGGAATTGAGTAGTGTCATCTGCTAGTTACGGTGTTCCGTTAGGGCCATCGTTGTTTTGCGGTTTCGACCTAAGGTCGACAGTACGACAACGCGATGCGAATGTGCGAAATCGCGAAAGTGCGATGCGAAAGTACGATATTAATATCGCCTCCTCGCATCGTGGTCTCGCAGTTTCGCATCGCGTTATCGTACTGTCGCATCGCGTTATCGTAATATCACATCGAGTTATCGTACTATCGACCCTAGGTCGATAGTACAATACCGCAATGCGATAGTACGAAAGTGCGATGCGAAAGTACGATATTAATATCGCCTCCTCGCATCGTGGTCTCGCAGTCGCATCGCGTTATCGTACTATCACATCGAGTTATCGTACTATCGACCCTAGGTCGATAGTACAATAACGCAATGCGATAGTACGAAAGTGCGATGCGAAGGTACGATATTAATATCGCCTCCTCGCATCGTGGTCTCGCAGTTTCGCATCGCGTTTTCGCAGTTTCGCATCGCGTTATCGTACTATCGCATCGCGTTATCGTACTGAACACCGTAGCTAGTTGAGTAAATATTAAATGTTAAGTAGAGTCGTTCTTTACTTTCAATCCTTGAATTTCATTACATGATCTGATTTGTGTAGCTAATATTTCAGCGACTAGAAGAAATAATAGAGAAGACATTGGACAGCCTTGCCTAATAGATCGACTAAGATCAAATTTCCACGATTTCCAACCATTATTTAATACATGAGCTTTGATGTCATTGTAGGTAGTCTGAACCAAACGTATGAAAGATTCACAAAAGCCAAACACTTTTAGTACTTCAAAAAAACAAATTAATTCGACAGTATCGAATGCTTTTCTAAAATATAATAAGAGGTCCATGCTGGCCCTGGATCGCTCGACTGACTTATGCAATGTGATTTGTCATGCCAACCACACATTCAACCACGTTTACTCTTGTTGTGGTCAGGTAAGCTAATACAAGAAGCCCAAGAGGGCCAGTATCGCTCCACTGCCATTAGGCAAAAATTAAATCTCCTGGTGACCATGCTTTTTTACCAATAATTATTTGAAAATCGGCCAAATAGTTTGGGAAAAGGTTTTTAAATGTTTCAATAAAGCCAATATAAAGCTAACAGCCTCGCCCACTGGCAGTCATATTTAAGACCAATGAACATGGCTTGGTGGAATCTGATAGAGAGTCACCCAAAGAAATTTCTACACAATAATTTGAAATGGATAATGTCGGAGAAGATTTTTCAAGTTTTTACTATAGCCATATAAAGCAAAATAGCCCAAGCCATTGGCGGCCATAGTTTTCGACCAATTAACACGGTTTGGGGGGATCTTATAGAAAGTCGCTCTTACAAAGTTATTTGAAAATGGGCCTGACACTTTCGGAGTAGAAGATTGTTTAAGGTTTCACTATAGCCATATAAGGCATAATAGCTCCGCCCCCTGGCGGCCATGTTTTTCAGCCAACCAATATGGCATGAAGGAACGTGATAGCGAGTCATCCGAGAATCATTTCTTCAAAGTTATTTGAAAATCGGCTTGACACTTTCAGAGTAGAAGATTGTTTAAGTGTTCACTATAGCCTTATAAGGCAAAATAGCTCCGCCCCTAGGCGCCAATAGTTTAATACAAATCAACATTGCTTGAAGGAATCTGATAGAAGTCACCCTTGGAACATTTCTTCAAAGTTCTTTGAAAATCGGCCTGTCACTTTCTTAGGAGAAGATTTCTTAAGTGTTCACTACAGCCTTATAAGGCAGAATAGCCCCTCGCCCTGGCGGCCATAGTTATGACAAATCGACATGGCTTGAAAGAATCTGATAGAGGATCATCCAAGTAACATTCCTTCAAAGCTGATTGAAAATCGGCCAGACACTTTCGGAGGCGAAGATTTTTTAAGTTTTCATTATAGCCCTATAAGGCAAAATAGCCCCGCCCCTTTGTGGCCATGTTTTTGTACCAATAAACATGACTTGCAGAAATCTGATAGAGGGTAATCCAATAAGCACCTCTACAAAATTATTTGAAAATCAGACAATCAGTTTGGGAGCTGAAGAATTTAAAGTTTTTTCGTTCGGTTGCCATGGAAACCAGAATTGTGCATGGAATTCTGGTGAGGGGTTTGATAGATGCTTTCTGTGAAGTTTCATCCCAATTGACATACTGGTTACTGAGGAGAAGATGTTGACAGACGACGAACGACGGACAAAAGACAAAAGTCGATCAGAATAAATCGCCTTGAGCACTTCGTGCTTAGGTGAGCTAATAATAATAGCGAACAGTCTAGGTTTAATTCGTCAGCATAATCAATTACATCTTTTCTTTGTCGTATATCATTATTTTTTGTCTGTTTTAATGCAACCTTTCTGATCAGTGTTGATAATCAAAGATAAGACTGTTTCAAAGCGTTTTGGTAAAACACGTGATGCTATTTTTTTATCAACATTTAGGAGAGAAATTGAACTCCAATTTTCAATGTTTTCAGTGTCACTTTTTTAAAAATCAATGATATTATACTATGTTTGTGTGTATTTGATAAATTTCCTTTGGAATAGCTATTATTAAGTGATTAGTCTATATATTCTAATTTTGACCAAAAATTGTTATAAATTTCTACGGTAAGACCATCATTTTCCGGACTTTTTGTTCAAGTTATCTCAATTATACGAAAACAAACCATAAATGGTTTGAGATTTTTTTTTATTTTTTTTATTTCATAACCCATGAAGCTTTCTGAAATGAAACTGGCAAATTCAATAGGAGTCGCCATTTTGGTTTTGTATAAAATGCGGTCGGTCAGACGTAAAACACAGATTGAAAATTATTGTCTTCTAGTCAATTATTTTTTAATTCTAAATCGATATTCAATGTAATGAAAGAACTGCGTAATTTCGTGTGATCTAACATTTTTAAAAAAAAGCGAAAAATGCTTGGATCTGTGAATGAAATATTTTGCTCTCGTTCGTCAAAATAGCCGACTTGTACCGTACTGATCAAGGTGAACTAGACGCACGTCATATACGGTAAAGCGCTTAACAGACACAACGACAAATTGCCGTTTGAAGCCTTAAATTTCACTGTATCCCGAATAATGATGACTATAGACGTATCTGGTGAAATATTTAAATAGAAACAACTCTAATCTATCGTCTAAAGTGTTGGTAAGTAGGCCTTACATTCCATTATAGAGATGTCGGCAGTCTTCGCAAAAATCTTCAGCCCTGACTGACAACAAATTTGCACCACTACAATTATAATTATACAGAGTCCTAGGAAATAATAAAGGTATTACGTATATGTTTATGGCAGCCCGGTAACAATGGGTTAAATGGTATGTAATGTTATAATTCAAATATCGCGGTTATTTTGCACTACGTGTACATTCCTGTTGGAATTATGCAATTATATATAGACAAAGAGAATGGGATACATTTTAATTAAATCGTGGTACTGTGGCAAATATACAGTTTAGCGAATCCGACTTGTTATAATTTAACAAAGTTGCATCCCATTTTTAATTGGATCCATTTGTATAAACATGGGTCAACAACAAATAGAAAAACATTAATACTGGTTAGTACTAGTTTAAATATCCTATAAACCCTTTAGATTTTTCAGATACATGCATATATGGTCAATGCTCACACTGCATACCCAGCTTGTGATTTTGTTTGTTTATAATTTACCCTTTCCCATATACAATAAATCTGCAGCAGACGACTTTGAAGTTGTCAACTTCAAAAGATAAACAAATCTCTAAATGATAGTATGAATATTGAATAGAGTTTAAATCATTGTGACAAATGGAGAAATCGCTCATCATAAGCAATTTCTCCATTTGCCGCTATGATATCAAAAATCGTCAGCTTCAGAGACGTCAGAAAGCGTATACATGAGGGAAGCTGTTAAAGTTTTATTTAATTATAAAGGTGCATGCACCAGACGCTTATAAAATCATAGAGTAAGAACATTGTCAATGTCCGTGACAGGCGGTTGTAATCTGGATTCCGCTGGGTACAGCTAAAATAGCTACACCAACTATCGTACGAGTAAACAGCAGTACATTAAAAAGCAAAAACTCAATGAAAATAATTTGTAGACAAAGACCATGGCTGTATTCATAATAAACTAACTAACCGATCACTAGGTCATGTGCTATTAAAAGCTGTTATTAAAATGGTTGATCCAGTTAACAAAATCATAATGTAAATACCGCTGTATTGCTATTGTGAAAGAGAGGTAGTCCCGTGTTATCGTCAAGCTTTTTTTTTTAGAAAAGTCTATATATATAGTCATATATCTATTTACATGTGAAACTCATTTTCAACAATTAAATATATGATGAGTAAATAAATATTTTTTCGCATTCCACATGTGCATGTCACATTCCTTATGTATAAAAATCCATCAAGAGGCTTTTGAATTGTTCCAAACTTAACATGTAATCCCATGAGTGTGGTATTTCAATGGGTAGATGTTAATATTTTTCTGATTATCTAAGATATGTTCAAATGTTGTAATTACACAGGAAACTGGTTATACTTGTGCCAAAATGACAAACAATTGTTTCTAGCTATTTCAGGTATATTCAGTGCACTTTATTTGTGGTCGACCAAGCAAGGAAAACCCATTTCCTGTTCGAAATAAGTGTTTACTGTACAGGAGACAACTACAGCAAGGAGATCTCTTGTATGATGGCCAGTTGAACGCAATGTTACTGTAAAGGTAAATACAGTAAAAGATGAAAACGTCTTAATTCCCTTTTTTGAATGAGATTCTAAAGCCAAACCTGACCTAATAAGTGTACTTTGCACCCAATTTAGTTGCCAATTATATACACAAAACTAAGAATTCCGAAATGTCTGTAGCCGGTGAGTTTTGACTTTGTGCTAAGGGTGGATAAGCTTAACATTCAAGATTTCATGAATGGAAGGAAACTACTTTCATAAGCAGAGACAATAGAAACTTGATGGATCTGTTATTTGCTCAGCGTATTCATGTGGAGCGGTCACATTTGTGCCTACACAAATGTCAGCACTCTGAAACCAGATTTTGGCAATTGCTCATGGAGAAGAATAAATACAATCTTATTGTGGACAGCAGTATTAGGCAACTTTTGAGAAGCAGTGATTGAAGAGGACGCTTTAAATAAGATAATTTTGATTAACACTGAAACTGAATTTTTTTTTTCTTATTTATTGACTCACATAAAATAAATACCAAAATGGCTATTATCATTTCACACATGAACCAAATAAACTGAACATTATGCACATTTTTAAAAAGAATGTACCGTAATACAGCAGACTTATTTGAAAACAATTCTGCAAAACCCTGTACAACATCTATCAATTGCAGTGTTTTTTCTTGCTGTTTTGTGACCGGGGCCTGCGCCCTTCCAATTGTGTTAATAGTGACATGTTAACTGTGATGAAAGTCGGATTTTGTGAAATTTAGGCCTACTTTTGTGAAAAATCGAGGTGTCTTTTGATTGTGAATGGGGCCCATTTTCGGCCCCAATTTGGGTTAAGAAAAAACACTTTTTATTGGCATTATTATTATTGTAAACAATCGAAAACATTGTCCAAAAAAGAGAAATTACTTGTCAGAATTTTCTAATTTTGCAACAATCATGTCAATGTTATTTAATCTTCATACGAAAATTCTGCAGCAGACGACTTTGAACATATTTTGTCAAAAAGATGAATTGTTTTATAATTGATTGGAAAACCTATGACTAAAAGTGGAAAACATTGTGGCAAATGGAGAAATCGATCGTTTTTAGCAATTTCTTATTTTGTCACTATGTTTCAAAAAGGCGTTTGCTACAGAGGTGTCAGAAAGCGTCTATATAAGGGAAAGTTTTAAGTATTCTGCATGTGGGACAGGGTTAAACACTAATTCTTGCTTACAAGTACATAGAGCTTTTTGTCACTATTATTTAGTATCACGACAAATGATAGGACAATGTAATTTGTGAAAAGATCGCTTTTGAAAACTTATCTGCAAATGGAGAAAATTCTCAAAATGAGAAGTTTCTCCTTTTACCGCAATGTTTTCAACTCTTTTTAATAATACACTTAATTTAATTGAGTTTTTCAGTATTTCTGTCCAAGATATTTTCTAAATGTTGCTGCAGATTTGTTGAATGTGGGAAATATATGAATATTATAGACAGTAGAAAATTGTATTATGAGATACACTAACATCCACTAAAAGAAAAGAATAAATTGTTCAACAAAAGCAATTTTTATTTTGTCTCAGTATGTTTCACACATCAATGTTTCTGATGTTTCATGAGTCATCCACATCAAATAAAGAATTTAAAACAGAAAAGTAGTCCTAACTGACAATACAAAAACAGAAGATTTCTTTTGTTTTAAATTATACAGGTACATACATTTAAGAGTAATTTCAGTTTGTCTTAACCCTTGCCAACATGCAACAAATATGCAGCAGACCACTTTGAAAACATTTGGACAATATTTTGGAATTTTTTTATATTCAGAAATATTATTATTGAATATAGTTGAAAATATGTTGGCAAAAGGGGACTTTACTCATCATGAGCAATATTTCCTTTTGTCACAGCGTTTTCAAAACAGTCTGGTGCAGAGGCTTCCGAAAGCATCTAAATGTAAACAAGTGTTATCCCTTAACCACTTACCGACTACTTCTGATGTATCAGAAGCAGGCAACATGTAAACCCGTAGTGATTAATTTCTATTTTTCCCATAAATATTTGCATATTATCTCAGAACTGTAATTTATCCAGTTCTCCTCCAGACTTTGAAAATTGACTTTGGTTGCCTGGGATCAAAAACTGTCCAGGCCATATTGATTGGTTGAAAAGCATGGCAGCCATGTTGGTTCAGGAAAGAAAAATGACAAAATGTCATTCTAATGAAAGACTTTAAGTGCTTGTGAGCTTTCAAAAAAAAGAGGTAGAAATTATCCCTTAGTACGCCTTTACACAACTAGTAGATTAATGATTGATTGTGTTGTGTTTTATGCTGCTTTTCAACATTTTTAGCTCACCTGAGCACAAAGTGCTCATGGTGAGTTTTTGTGATTGCCTTTTGTCCGTCGTTTGTCTTCCGTTGTCATTAATTTGCTTATTAACACTTAAAGTATTATCCAATGTTCATGAATCTTATTCTGTTGTTTGATCTTGCTTATTTCTAAGCCAAGTTCAAATATTGGTCATGTCAGGTCAAGAACCAGGTCACTAGATTAAATTGAAGGAAAATCTTGTTAACATTCAGGAGGCCGCATTTTTTAAATTAAGCATAATAAAACTTTCTCAGAATAATTGGCTGGAAGATATCTAGGCTAAGTTTTGAATATAGGTCATAACTCGTCAAAATCTAGGTCACTGGGCCAAATTTGAGAAATATCTTGTTAACACTTTAGAGACTGTATTTTGTTCTTCAGCGGCTTGAAACTTTGTTAGATTGTATGTCTTGATGATATCTAGTGCAGGATCGAATATGGGTCATTCGGAATGAAATCTTAGTTGCAATTTATAATTGAAGTAATTTCTTGTGAACACTGGAGGTCCAAATTTCAAATTGAATTGGTGTTTTGAAGATTGTAAGATGTTTATGTGGGTTATGTCTGATAAAAAATAAACTAGGTCACTAGGCCAAAATTGAAGGAAAATATTGTCAGCAATCTGGAGGCAGTATTTTGTCAGAAGGATTGTCTTGTTATGATATCTCGGCCAAGTTCAAAGGAGCTGTTGTCATTGACTATGTGATGAACGATCAAGGGCCACTATGGTTTCAGCTATATCACATGTTTCCAAGATAGTTTACAGGTAGGTTTATTTATCCTGACACTAGTCAGTCAATATTCGTTTACCACGCAACCCTAAACGCCAAGGATGGCAGCCATTACTTCCATTTTTAAAGTGTTTAGTATGACCCGAAGGGGGATCTAACTCTCGTCTTCCTGTACCAGAAATGGACGCTCTACCACTACATCATCAAGGCGGTACACAATTGGTAGAAGTAATTTCGATTGTCTGAAAAACTAAGCAATTTTTCAGCATCAGATATGAGGTTAAATGAACTTAAATCTTAAAAAAGACTTACATCTACTCTTAATCCGATCAATTATTCAAGCGATCTTAATATGTTGAAACTCATCGCAGTCATGCTAGAAGCTATATTGATTGGCCGAAAGAAAAAACAATCTGGCGGCATCAGAAAAGAGGTAAATTGAACTTTAAATGTCATCTTCTCCTAATCCACCTAACCAATTACACTTGTTTAGTATCGATATCAAGATGATTAACACTTTACAACCCACAACAAATCTGCTACAAATCTGCTACATACGACTTCGAAAACAACTTGGCAAGGAGATAACATATCTATAAATGAAGGTATAAATATTGATCGGGCATTGCGGCAAAAGGATACATAGCTCATACTGATCAATTATTCCTTGGCCGCAAACGTTTCCTACGTCGTATTGAGGCTTAAGAAACCGACTGTATTAGGGAAAGGGTTGAGCAGAAATTTGACCCCCATAACTTGTTGCAGTCATATTGAATCCCCTTCTATACCATCATTCAGATGACAAATTAAGTGTCATATTTGCCCTTTTATCAAACATTGGTCATTATTGTTTCATTATTATTTTCTGAAAATATTTACTTTATAATTTTCTGTCCGTATTAATAGACGACAGTAATACGAATTATAAACATGTCATGATCATGCAAACCACATGACATGAAGATTTTCACCGTCTGGTCAATTACTTTTTAAATATTTTCTGATGGCCAAAGAATACTTTTTATTTTTTTTATCACAATCATTTTATGTTTTTTTTCATAAATAGGTAGCAACTATAGATATTTTAGCTTGTCTAAATTGTTCTGCAGTTAGCGAACGTTCGCATAGTTTTGCAGAGCTATTATTTAGTACATTTTCTATATTAACCTTTGAATAATTTGTATCGTGCTTTCCAGTATTGTTTAAGGAATAAAGATTTTTGAAAAAAGTTACTTCTTCATTTAAAATCTCAGATATAAAAGTAATTGTCCTATCATCCACTTTAAGTGATGTTATTGTTTTACGTGTTTGTCTTGATTTTTCAAGGTTTTAAAAAGTGCTTTAAGTTGTTTAAGCTTTTTTTCTTTTTCGGTATATATTCTGTCTAGTTCACTTTCAAGTTGATGTATGTCGTCTGTATTGGGAATATTGTGTTCATTTGTAGTAGATTTTAAAATTGAATATTTTATTGTTGTATCTTTAATGTAACATTTTCGTAATTTCTACCCTGTTTGTGCATTGCAAATATTGGTGTTTTTTTTTTTTAAATCCAGTAACGTTGACGTGATTAAATCTTCAATGATTTGTATATAAGCATCATCAGTTAATAAAGAGTTATTCATTTTCTAATAGCCATTACCTCTATTGTTAGTTGTTTTAATTTCAAGAGAAACAGAAAGATGGCCTGTGCTATTAATTAACACGGGTCTTATTTCACAACTGAATATTGAACAACAAGTTATTTCTTGTATAAGTCAAACATTTATTCTGCTTTTTTCTTATTCATTTTTTAGTCTCCAAGAGATTTTTGTCTCGCCCACGATAGTGGAGTGAGACCTAGCAGTCACTTTTCAGGCGACGGCGGCGGCAAATTTCACAAATCACTATATCTCAGCAACCTTTGCTTGAATTTTTCTGAAACTTTGTCATATATATTGTATGGTAATGGGAAATCATTCAATTTCAACATTTTTGAGGTCAAGGTCATATTTTGGCAGAACTTGAACTTGATTAGGGACATAATGCAATGTCTAAATCTTCAAGGTCAACTCGAACTTGGTAAGGTAACTTAACATCAAAAGTTAACCTGCGGCGGCCACTTCTACAAATCACTATATCTCAGCAATCTCTGCTGGAATATTTCAGAATCTTTGTCAGATGTATTGTATGGTCATGGGTAGGGCTGTAACGAATACACTAGGTGGCGTTTGCGATACATATCACGAATACAGGGTAACGAATACGAATATTTATTCACGAATACTCTTATGTATTTAAAAACATTTAAACACAAAAGAAATCATTCAAGTACTTTGATTTTACAAGAGAGGTAATTTTGAATTTACTGTAGCGTTTAACTAATTGTTACCCGATTTCATTTCTACCAATTTTGAAAGTGAGCAATGGAAAGTCTCCCTTGAGTCATTTCAGAAATCCGACATATCCAAATATGGTTCCGGAGGTTCAATATTTTCAGTTTCCACGGGGTTCGCCACTTCTGTTGTTGACGGGTTTTGGTTGTCCTAGCTTTTTAATTGAATTATAATTCAAAATTAATTAAAAACACATTTTAAACACACACGTATTTCAAAATACATAGTAGCGAACACAACATCAAATATATTATGAGAAAATGAATAAATAATATGTCGCAAAATAAGTGGTCAGCTGTTGTGGATTGGGTACTTAATATGGCCGGAGGTTCAATAGTAATCTCGAGTTCCTCGTGGTTCGCCATTTTATGTTTTTCGTTTGTTGTGAATTCCCCGACCTTTTCAATCGAATATTATAATTCAGATTAAATTAAAAACCGATTGTAAACACAATAAAACGTATGTCAAATACATCGTAGTAAACACATCATCAAATATATTTTGAAAAAAAATAAATACAAAGTATGTCGTAAAATCAGTAGTCAACTGTTGTGGCAGTGGTACTATATAAATATAGCGCTAAAGGCGCTATGAAACCGAAGAGGTTTGCAAGTCTAACAAAAGGTTTGTTATGTGTAGTTTAATTAAATTGACTTTAGTTTAGACTATACAGGTTTGGATTATATTCGTGAATATTCGAATATGTGTGAAGCGAATAACGAAAACGATTCGGACAGGCCTGTATTCGATTATATCGAATATTTGAATGTATTGTTACAGTCCTAGTCATGAGACATTATTCAGCGTCAACATTTTTAAGGTCAATGTCATATTTTCGCAGAACTTGAACTTGGTTAGGTAACTTAACCTTAAAACTTAACCTTGGTTATATCTCAGCATCCCCTGATGGATTTCTTTTGAAACTATGTCAGATGTATTTTTTTGTCATGGGACATCATTGAATGTCAAACTATTTAAGGTCAAGGTCATATTTTGGCCAGAACTTGAACGTCATTAGGTAACACAACCTTGTTTATATCTCAGCAGCCCCTACTGGAATTGTTTTGAAACTATATCAGATGTAGTGTTGAGTCATGCAACATCATTCAAGGTCAACATTATTAAGAGCAAGGTCATATGTTGGCATAACTTGTTTAGGTAACATAACCTCAACACTTAACCTTGTTTATATCTCAGCAACCCCTTATGGAATTTTTCTGAAACTATGTCAGATGTATTGTTTAGTCATGAAACATCATTCAACGTCAAAATTGTCAAGGTCATAGTAATAGTTTGGCAGAAATTGAACGTTGTGTAGTAACTTAACCTCAAAACTTACCCTTGGTTATATCTCAGCAACCCCTGCTGGAATATTTCTGAAACTATGTCAGATGTATCATTTGGTCATGGAACATCATTTAACGTCAAAAGTATCAAGGTCAAGGTCATAATTTGCCTTAATTTGTAATAATCTTCTGAACACTCAAGAAGTCTCTTTCTGCATTCAATCTTCACGAAATTTAACCACTAGATTTGTTTTCATTAAATCTAGGTCAAGTTCACAAATAGGTTATGGGGGGTCAAAAACTAGGTTACTAGGCCAAATGTTAAAATAACCTTGTGAAGCCACGATTTTATTTAATATTCATGAACAATTATTAGATCACATCTTAGTCAAGTTCAAAACTTGGTTAATGGGGTAGGTCAAACAGTAGGTCACTAGGCCAATTTTCCTAGAAGGGTGAGACATCCTCAACCTTTTTGTTATTTCTTTGGATTAATAAGTCTCTTTATATATACAAGTTCGAAATGATTAATTAGATTAGTAAAGTTTTGCACTCGTGCGTATGGAACGCCTAAGCTGTCTGCTACAGTGAGATTTCATTATATAAAGATGAAACGTCGTCATATAATAGTAATATTTTACTACATCAGGTTAAAACGACATTATGAAAAGACAAAACCTCATTATATAAAGCTAAAATTTCTTTATATAAAGCTAAAATTTCTTTATATAAAGCTAAACTATCATTATATAACGGTTAATACACACTATATAAAGGTAAAATGTCATTATATTAAGCTAAAGCTTCATTATATAAAGGTCAATTATTATGCCACAACAAAATGTCACTATATAAGATGTGAACTTCATCACATAAAAATAAAGTTTCATTATATGAAGATAAAAGATCCGTATATGGAGGTAAAGTATAATTATATAAAGGTGTAACTACATTGTATAAAAGTATAAGGTAATAATATGCAGATAAAACCTCATGCTTTATTTTATAAACGTATACTTTCAAATATACATTCAGAACAATATTATTTGGATATCTGTCAACCACTTTTAGAGAGGAATATTTTTTAAAGTTTTCACTAAAGCCATGTAAGGAAAAACTGCCCTGCACCCTGGTGACCCTGTATTTCAACCAATCAACATGGCTTGAAGGAATTTTATAGAAGGTCAACCAAGAAACAAATCTATAAAATTATTTGGAAATCTCTCATCCAGTTTTGGAGTAGAAGAAGTTTTTACTATAGCCATAAAACAAACCCGCACTCTGTCGGCCATGTTTTTTGTGTGAAATAGTATTTTCTTTAAAAAACATCAGAATTGCTCGAGCTAAAAATATTTCATAGATTTTGCTTAACAAGAATTTAAGGGATAGACAAATTTGTAAGGACTGATATTTTCTTAGGCATGTTACAAATGTTAACTAGAACTATCACTGAATGTGATTAAGACCCCCGAACGCCGCCCTGATAGGAATGTAAGTGGAATATTTAGAAACGCCACCTTAAATTCCATCTTGTAGTTTTAAAGTTATTCTCCGGAAATGAAAAAAAATAAGAAAGGGCAATGAAAGTAATTCTACGGACAAGAACAAGTAACAAAGGGCAATAACGCTGTATTAAGCTAGAACAGAGGTATACTTCTTGTACACCACTGATATTCCTCTCATATTACTCTACTATTTTATGAAGTTTAATTAAAGTGTTAAAGTTATTTTCCAGACAAGAACAAGTAACACAGAGCAATAACTCTGTAATTAGGTAAAATAGAGATATGGGTCTTGTACACTGCACTTTATCTCAATTTGTTGCATCATCGTATGGAGTATCATTAAAAAAAAGTAAGAAAGGGCAATGAAAGGTATTCTGCGGACAAGAAAAAGTAAAAAAGAGCAATTACACTGTAATTAGCTAAATTATAATTAATGTTCTTGTACACTGCACTTTCTCTCATGGTGCTCAACCATTGTATGAAGTTTAATTAAATTCCATCTTGTCGTTATTACGTTACGCTCCTGACCAGAAAAAGTAACAAAAGGCAATAACTCTGTAATTATGTAAAATAGAGTTATGGTTCCTGTACATTGCACTTCCTCGCAATATGCTGTATCATCGTATGAAGTGTTAACAAATTCCATCATGCAGTTTGAAAGTTAGTCTCCGGACAAGATTCTACGGCCATGAAAAAGTAACAAAGGTCAATTACTTTGTAATTAGCTAAATTAAAGATATGGTTCTTGTACACTGCACTTCTTATTTTGTTCTACTAGTGTATGCAGTTTTATCATATTCCATTTGGTAGTTATTAAGTTATTCTCCGAAGAAGAAAAAGTAACAAAGGGCAATAACTCTGTAATTATGTAAAGTAAGAGTTATGGTTCCTGTACACTGCACTTTCTCTCACTGTGTTGTATCTTCGTATGAAGTTCTATTAAATTCCATCCAGTAGTTTTAAAGTTATGCTCCGGACAAGAACAATTGCAACGGACCAACCAACCCATCGACAGACCAACCGACAGACAAATCGACCACAGGGTGACTTAATATTGTCGGGGGTATAAATATGCAGTATTGATAAACGTAAGATAAACCTGTCTGGTCAACTCAGCATTATGAATCCTATTAATATTATTAAGTTATTTTTGTGGCGATTGGTTTGACAATCGCCACAATGCTAACAGAAACAACAACAACGAAAAATATTTACATAGTCGGTTTTGAACAATCGGTTGATATTTGTTTTCCTTACTGCAAACTAATTTACTCACATCCGTTATAGTTCCATCATTGATGCAGAGACGTGATTAATAAGAATTATGTCAGTGCTACTTTGGTACCAGAGTGTTACTACTATTTGAGTTTTCTCAAGACATTATCTACAAAGAGTTAACATATGTAAATATTATCTTCGTTATGATTGGGCAGATAATAAATATCATTGCGCGTTCTATCTGCCTTGCAAAAAACTCAAATCTGGAAATTCCAAAGGTTCTATAAATAGCTAGCGAGACTGCATGGTTATCTCAATATTATAAACGCTTTATTGTGTAGTTGTTTAAATACATGAAAGCGTCTAGATGATAAGACTGGTTTACAAAGGTTTAAAGGACACATGATGTTAGTGTGTACACACGTTATGTATACACGTCTGCACGTTCTAGAGTCAATTACCAATCAATGCTGAAAGTGTAGCCTAATTTAGTTTGGAGATCGAGCATTATACGAAAAAAAAACATGAATGGTTTTTTTCGCTTATAGTTAACAGGTGTGAGATTTTTTTTTTTTTTTTTTTTTTTTTATGTTCAATAACCCATGAAGCTTTCTGAAATGAAACTGGCCAAATCCATGGGGGCCGCCATTTTGGGTATGTATAAAATGAGTCGAGAAACACAGATTGAAAAAAAATTATTGTCGTCTTTTTAATATTTTTTTTTAAATCGATAATTTGGGTATGTATAAAATGACACGAAAAACACGGATTTTTTAAATTATTGTCGTCTTGTTAATAATTTTTTTTTTAAATCGATATTTATTAAAGTGCTGTGTTTTGGGGGAATTAACATTAAAAATAAATGGAACTCTGTAAGAAATATGTTTTCCCGTTCGTCAAAAAAACGACAGCATTAGACTTCTACCCCTGAACCTAAATGTTGACTGTATCGTATCCAAAGAAGGACGTGACGTCATTTCCGTAACACTTCATCTTGGCGTAACGTCAATGGAGCGACGTCGTTTACCGCAAAAAAGTGGTATCAACATGAAATACCCCAAATTCTTATACATGAGCTATTTATCAAACATTGTGGCAAAAGGATAACTTTCTCATAAGGAGCAATTGTTCTTTTAGCGACAATCTTTCCCTAAATCGTCTGTTGCAAAGGCCTCAGAAACCGTCTCTAATAGGGAAAGGGTTTAGCAGAAATGTGACCCCTTACATCATTTGTTCCAGTCATATTGACTGGTTGAAAAAGGCAGTTGCCAGGTGGCATCAGCAAAGAGCTGATCTTTTTGCTTCTTTACCATAATGCAGGTGATCGATTAAGGATCATCTTGGCCATCATGTTTTAACCTCGTTCATTATAAATGTATTCCTTGATTTTCTGAAAGTCTTTACTTTATTATTTTCTGTTCGTAATAATAGACGACAGCAATACGAATTCCAAATATTTTTTGATAATGCACAAAACATGACATTAACATTATTATTGTCTAGTCAATTACTTATAAATCCTTTTTTATGGCCAAAGTATGCTCTTTAATTTTTGTTTATAATTATCTTGCGTTTTTTCGTAAATAGGTAGCACCTATAGATATATTAATATATACCTATATTTTTATAAATTGAACAGTTTGGCAAATAGTGAAATTGTGCTTTTTATTCGCTATATACTGCTTGTTACTTTGCAAGATTTTCCATACGATCGCCACTACTGTGTCACTGGCGCTTTGATTTATAATACTGTCATGAAGTTTCTGCTTGTCAAAATGGACCCAGTCTGAAATATTTCAGATATTTGCTTCATACTTAAAAAATACCCAAAACGTCTGAAATAGACAAGTACAATAAAATAAACTGTTAATGCATTTTTCATTGAGCACTGGTTGTATAGAGTTAACAGTGATCTAGACCTTTACTTATTTGCCAAAATTCATCCTGATTTCCCTGAAAGCATATTTTGGCATATAAGTAATGCAAATACAAATATAAACGACACTGCAGAAATATCATTAAACTTATTTCTGCTCTGTGCAGTTATAAAGCTAATAAACTCTGCAGTAAATGTTTAAAACAGATATGCTTTTTAAGCTTCAAATAACTCCTCCTAAACCATTTGACCGATATCAACCAAACTTCATATGAATTTTCATTCGGTGGTCCTATTTCAAATTGTGCAAAATGGAATCCCTTGCAGTTTCATTTGCACTCCCGATCACATTTTTCCAGATATTTGCAATTATACATTTGCTACTAATTTACTATCACTCATGTCATCGATTTAGGGCCATCTTGGCAACCTTGTTGTACTTGGTGTCTGCGTTGGTTATTTGTGTGTGCAGAGGTAATGTTACAACCATTTTGGTTTAAGTTTAAGGTTGCAATAACAGGTCAAATGTCATATGATTATACTTCGTGTCCGTTCTTTTTCAATATTACAAATATTACAATCATTGACAAACTCAAATGGGGAGGGGGGGGGGGAAGGTGGGCGAAGGAGGACAAATATTTTTTTTGTGACAAAAACAACCATGTAGTTAAACATCAGAATTGTGATGTATATCAAATTTCAAAAAAAAAAATAGTGTTCCGGCTGGGCATGGCAGCCGGCTGACGCATCTTGGCGAAACAGGACCTCGTGCAAGACAAAGTCAGTTTGAGGCGCTTTCACCTGGCATGCATCAACTAACCGCCCAGTTCAACTATCTAGATAAATAGGCACGTCAAAACGAGGGTAGGAGCCACTCTGTCGGCCCAACTCTGGCATGGTTTAGCAACCAGCTGCCATAAATCCTAGTGGAATCTGGCTAGCGTGACTCGGAGACAGAGTGTGTCACTTTGACCTGACACATGTCAGGATACCAGTTAAACTCTCTAATTTGAGCAATATACAGGCGTAGTTACCCTACTTTGCCAAAATGCCAACTTCATCTGAACATAGCAACTAGCTGTTCCTGGTGGAATGCGGCTAGTGCGACATGGAGCCAGAGTGTGGCAGTTTCACCGGACACATGTCAGGAATCCAGATAAACTCTTTGATTCAAACAGGACTGGTACAAAGTCTGGACTTTGTCGAGATATCCCAACTCCGGCTGAGCTTGGCAGCCGGCCGACGCAACTTGACGAAACAGGACTTCATACAAAACGAAGTCAGTTTGAGGCGCTTTCACTTGAAATGCATCAGTCAACCACCCTAACCATCTATCTCGAACAATAAGTAGGGTTGTGCTGGATTCGAGTTATTTCGAGCAATATATAGCCGGAGTTGGTCCGACAGAGTGGCTCCCATCTCGTTTTGTCGTGACTATAGTTCGAGAAAGATATATGGTGCGGTTGATCGATGCATGCCAGGTGAAATTGCCTTCGAGTTGCACTAGGTTTGCAAATCAAGAATGATATTTCCAGACAATGTGTTCGAACATAATACAAGTTTGTCCATAAAGAGTGTTCGGGAAAGCCACAATTGCGGAAACGATGACTTTTACGGCTGATAAATACAGCATGGGTTTGCAGATCTCGGGCTGTTCTTGCTGGTTATACTGGTTCGATTTTCAGAATTTTCGCCCGTTAAAAAATGTGTAGCGTTGACAGGATTGCTGCCACCAGGTTCGATTCTGCATTCGTGCAAGGCCTACGAATTCACATTTTCCGTTTTAACATCAAAATCGAGCCACAATTAAAATGTATAGACAATGTATTTCTACATGCATGTTATCTAAGCTTAAGGATGACAAAATAGCAGGAATTATGGTTTTTCGACTTGTTAGTACAGTCGTTGTAATAAGAAATACAGCTGTTCCGGCTTTCTGTTCTTGGTTAATACAGCCGGAATTCAGGCTACTCCGGCTAACTTCACGCACTTTATAGTTGATGTCATTATATTTCTTTACCCCGGGTAACAATCAGATATTTTAAATTTCTTATTTCTTCGCTAAATCCAATTGAAGAAAACGAAAGTTTATTTCATTCCAAAAATGTTTAATGGTTTTGCAGTCCAAAAGAAAGTGTTCTGTGCTTTCGTTGTACCCACAAGCTGAGTATAGATCAATTTCTGTTACTTTCAATTTCTTCAGGCTTTCTTTTGTAGCGATGATATTATCTATTAATTTGTTTCAAAACTATTTGATTTTGTTATGAGCATTTTTTTTGTGAATCGAATAATACACGTTTTACCAGTTAATCTGTACATTATGATTATTTTTCCCAAAAATATGATGTATGTTTTTTTCTAAGTTTCGAAATATTGAGTAGACGTCGTTTGACAAACTGAAAAAATGTGTTCGTCTACGCGCTAGCTATAACTACTTTATGTTTCGTTTGTCTTTGAACAGAAATAATTGATTTCATAATTTTCTTCCCGGTAGAAAGCATACATGACTTAATCATATTTATTTCTTTTAACAAATAACATTTCTCTTTCAATTAATGTAATTATTTTGTTTCGCATATATTGCCGTTATTTGAAATTATGTCGTCTTTGAAAAGTATTCCAGAGCCACAACTGCGTGTTATGGTGTCTAGCCGTCAGACAGTCTGCATCGAGAGCATTCGTTGGGCAATTATCCGCAGCATTAACTGCTATTATGGTATCTAACCGTCAGAGAGTCAGCCTCGAGAACATTATTCGTTAGTTCTGTATCCGCAGCCAAACTTTTTCTGTGGTGAAGCATTTGTTTGGGAATTATCCGCGGCATTAGCTGCATGCTATGGTGTCTAATCCTCAGAGAGTTAGCATCGAGAGCATTCGTTTGGCAATTTCCCGCGGCAGTAACTGTATGTTATGGTGTCTAGTCGTCAGAGAGTCAGCCTCGAGAACTTTCGTTAGTCTTTTTTTCGCAGTCAAACTTGTTCTGTGGTGTCTAGCTGTCAGAGAGTCACCATTGAGAGCATTCGTTAGTCTTTTATTCGCAGTCAAAACTGTTTCTTTGGTCTGTGGTGTCTAGCCGTCAGAAAGTCACACTCGAGAACCTTCGTTAGTTAGTCCTTTATCCGCAGTCAAAACTGTTTCTGTGGTGTCTAGCTGTCAGAAAGTCACCACCGAGAACCTTAGTTGGTCCTTTATACGCAGTCAAAAATGTTTGTGTGGTGTCTAGCCGTCAGAGAATCACCATCGAGAACCTTCTTTTGTCGTTTATCCACAGTCAAAACTGTTTATGTGGTGTCGAGCCGTCAGAGAGTCACCCTCGAGAGCATTCGTAATTACATTATCCGCAGTCAACACTGTTTCTGTGGTGTCTAGCCGTCAGAGAGTCAGCATCAAAAACCTTCGTTTGTCCTCTAACCGCAGTCAAATCTGTTTCTGTGGTGTCTAGCCGTCAGAGAGTCACCCTCGAGAACCATCGTTTGTCCTTTTTCCGCAGTCAAAACTGTTTATGTGGTGTCTGGCTGTCAGAGATTCACCCTCGAGAACATTTGTTCGTACATTATCCGCAGCCAAAAATGATTATGTGGTGTCTAGCCGTAAGAGAGAAACCCTTAAGAACATTCGTGTGTCCTTTATCCGCAGTCAATACTGCTTCTGGTAGTGTCTAGCCGCCCGAGAGTAACGCCCGAGAACCTTCGTAAGTCATTTATCCGCAGTCAAAACTATTTATGTGGTTCCTAGGCGTCAGAGAGTCACACTCATGAACCTTTTTGTGTCCTTTATCCGCAGTCAGAACTGTTTCTCTGGTGTCTAGCTGTCAGAAAGTCACCATTGAGAGCAGTCGTTTGTCCTTTAACTGCAGTCAAAACTGCTTCTGTCTGTGGTCTCTAGCCGTCAGAGAGTCACCCTCGAGAACCCTCGTTAGTCCTTTATCCGCAGTCAAAACTGTTTATGTGGCGTCTAGCTGTCAGTATATCACCATCGAGAGCATTCGTTTGTCCTTTATCCGCAGTAAAAACTATTTATGTGGTGTCTAGCAGTCAGAGAGACACCCTTGAGAACATTCTACAGTCCTTTATCCGCAGTCAAAAATGTTTATGGTGTGTCTAGCTGTCAGTAAGTCACCATCGACAGCATTCGTTTGTGTCCTTTATCCGCAGTAAAAACTATTTATGTGGTGTCTAGCCGTCAGAGAGTCACAATATAGAACCTTCGTTAGTCATTTATCTGCAGTTAAAACGGTTTCTTGTGGTGTCTAGCTGTCAAAGAGTCACCATCGAGAACCTTCGCTTGTCCTTTATTCGCAGCCAAACTGTTTGTGTGGTCTCTAGCCGTCACAGAGTCAGCCTCGACGATCTTCATTTGTTCTTTATCTGCAATCTAAACTGTTTCGTCGGTGTCTAGCCGTCAGAGAGTCACTCTCGAGAACCTTCGTTTGTCCTGTATCCGCATTAAAAACTGTTTTTGTGATCTGTAGTTGTCAGAGAGTCACCCTCTATAACACACTCATTGTTCCTTAATGTGGTATCTAGCCGTCAAAAAGTAACCATCGAGTACCTTCGTTTGTGTTTTAATCGCAGTCAAAACTATTTGTGTGGTCTCTAGCCGTCAGAGAGTAACCCTCGAGGACCTTCGTGTGTACTTTATCCGCAGTCAAAACTGTTTATGTGGTGTCTTGCCGTTAGATAGTCACTTTCGAGAAGTTTAGTTTGTCCTTTATCCGCAATCAAAACTGTTATTGTGCTCTCTAGCCGTCTGATAGTCACCTTCGAGAGCCTTCGTTTGTTCTTAACCCGCAGTCAAAACTGTTTCTGTGAAAGTCACCATCGAGAACCTTCTTGTGTCCTTTAACCGCAGTTAAAACTGTTTGTGTGGTCTTTAGCCGTCAAAGAGACACTCTTGTGAGCTTTCATTGGTCTTTTAGCTGTAGTCAAAACTGTCGTTGCTTTGTTTAAAAGACAAAGTGCCTTTCTAAGAGAGAAATCCTTGGTATATCTGTACGTCAACTCGAAAACTAGGCCTCTCTTTTCGGTGATCAAGATTGGGTCTGCAAATTAAACATGTCTGCGTCGGCGCCTGGCTTAACTTTACAGTAAGAAAGAATTGCAACGACATCACTGAATTCCTACTGAAAAAGACATTAAGTACAATTTAGGCTACCGAAAAACTGATTCTGTAGAATAAAGGGGAAGTTACTTTATTTTGACACAACGAACCCTGGTTTCATAACACATTGAAAGGTGCTGAGCTTTTTTTTATTCCATTTTTATTGGTATGTAACGATCGTTTGCGTCAACGATTCGTTTAAAGCCTCACTTAAAACAGTCAGTATCAGAGAACAACCCTCAACAATCATGAAGTCGACTTGGGAGAAATGTGTTCACTCGTGCGCACATGTACACACAATATAAAAGCCATGTCCACGTATCTGAGTCAGTGAGAGTCATGCAGTGAGAGAGGAAACGTGAAGATATTTGTGAGAGAAGAAGTTCTCTCCAAACTATGTTGAAGGTGTGTGGTTGTTGAGCAGGTTGAGTCACTATTTTGTTCTTGTAGTCTATTACTGTTTTTAATGCTTTGTTCCTGGCCGTTTGAAATGTGTAATTGTCAGTATGTTTGAGTTGCGTATTTAACATTGCATGTACAAACTGTAGTAGTGCTTATTAATGCATTTTAATTAACAGTCTCCTCGCCTCTTTGGAGAATCATACTTGTAGAGTGATACGTGTAGGAGCAGACTACATACGAATTCTACGCAATTGGGCATATATTGAAGAACTTTGACCAAGTTGACCACAACAGAAGTAATGGTTGTACATATTAAACGTAGACGATGATATACAACACTTCTTACTCTGGACGAAAAGACCTTTAGTTAAACATATCCTGATGCAGGTCTAAGAGTTTATACACTCCCAGTGAAACGTGTTAAGTACAAACTCAAGACTAGCAGTACAGACTGGCTATCTGTGACAATCGTTTGTGATGCTCCTCATCCTCTTTGATTGTGATGATTTATACATTACTGTGATAACGTGGACTTGTGTGTGTTCAACATTAATCTATACATGTGTACTATATATTGTATCAAATACAACAATCTATCTGTGGTCTTCTATATCTATCATCTACATTTTCCTTATCTAATCTACATTTCGAGTTTATTCACGTTTATTGTACAATACACATAATTGTTTGCAATTCTGTTATTTCTTGTGTTGATAAATAATTTCCTAAATGACCTACGTCTTTACACAGTCACAAACTGCCACGAAATGAGTTTCTGTTTCGGTCTCTGTCTTATTGCAGAAAAAACATGTGCGTATATCTATCTATCTGTTCCCAAACATAACGACCGGTCACAATCTTTAGCTTTAATAAACCAAATATTAGCTGAGTTAAATATGAGCGATCGCTCTTTAATAAATTCAGCTTTACATATGTTTCAAGTTGGAAAGTATTTTAAACCGATTATAAGGTCTTAGTTTTGGGGATTGCTGTATATTGGAAGTCCATTGGCTGATGAAATAATCTTTTATACGTTGTTCTGCTACATTTATTCTAATAAAAAGTATGTTGTTGAAAAGGTCCTGTAAACATAGTTTGTCCAATTTGGCTTTTAAGTCAAAACACCAGTTGTTCTCACATACACTATAATTATGATTAAAAACCTGATTGATTAATCTCGTTTCGTCAATCCATTATAGTCTGTTCCAAAATCGGTTATTGTCAACCACTGTCGAAACATACTCGGTAGCCATCCGTGTCACCAGTTAATGCTGTCACTGAAGCGAATATATGAACACCTAGGTAATACCCCATACAACGATTCTAGATATTATCTATGCATTTAAACGCTCATGTTGAGGATCCAAACAATAGTATGGGAACTACACAATTATAAAGAAAAATTCAAAGGACTTGAAACCCAAATCGTTCAGTCGAGATTATTCAAACCAACGCTCTACCCGCACCTTTTGATATTGCCTCGCAATGTGCTGTATAATCAAAGTATTCATCGAAAATAACCCCCAGATATTTGTAAGTGAGTTTACAATTGCTATCACAGTTCAGCCAACATTGAACTGATATTCCGTTCTTCTATGCCGCTTGGGTCGAAAATGTATACACTTTGATTTTGATTTGTTTATCAAAACTTGCCATTTTCTGCACTAATCAGTGAGACTATAAGCGTTGTCTGTAGATCATTTCCAGTGGTTAGCGTCGGGGATTTCGAAACCGTGTGTCCCGGGTTCAATCCCCAGTCGCGGCACTACGGTCATGGTGGAGTGCCCTTGGGCAATGCACATTCTATAGCCTAGTACTGGTTTGTTTACCCAGGGATCATGATTAAGTGAACTGTCGCCGTGATATAACTGAAATAATGTTGAAAGCGGCGGAAAACCCAAATAAATAAATAAAATAAGGACATTTCCAGATGATGCGGTAAAAACAATGTCGTCGGCATTAGATAATAATGATACCCTTCGTTTACCTACTGATATTCCGAGGTCAAAAGGCTTTTTATCCATTCATCCATTAATAAAGATAGCAAACATTGTTGGATAAATACTGTCACCCTGCTTTACACCCTTCTCGCACGGAAACCAGTCTGTTCATCAATCATTCATCGTTGTACACGAATCGGAACTAGCATACATTGATCTTTAACGTCTATTTCATTTATGATCAACTTGTATAGTAACATGCCTCTGTCTACGAAGTCCAATGCCTTCTTAAGGTCTATAAACGCTGCATAAACATTCCAATTATTCCTTATTAAAAAGTTAAAGGTAAATATATGGTCTTCACATAATCTGTTTGCCCGAAAGCCATTTGGCTCGTCTGCTTGTAAATTATTGTTTTCATAATTCGCTTATTCAAAATATATACATGAACTTGTTTTTTCAAATGGATAGGCTAACAGTAAAAGTGATTTTTGTCATCATTTCAATAACTTTTGATATAACTATCAAGTAGTTATATAACTGATAATCCGACTAGAAGAAGGTCCAATTATATTGAACATTTACGAACTATAAACTCACCTGAGCACGAAGTAATCAAGGTGGGGTATTGTGATCGCCCTTTGTCTGGCTTCCGTCGTGCTTCTTCCGTCGCCAGTCGAGTGATGTCCGTCAACATATTCTGCTCTGTTACTAGTTGATAAATTGGGATAAAACTTCATAACAGGCATCTTAACTAACATTTTCTAAAGTGTTTGCAGAATTCTGGTTTCCATGGAAATCGAAAGAATAAACTTTAATTATTTTCTTCTCCCAAGACAGTTCACCGAATTTCAAATTATTTTGTAGAAGGGTGCCGTGGGTCACTCTCTGTCGGATTCCTTTATGCTATTTTGCTTGATCGAAAAAGAGTATCTAGTCTATTTCAAAATAATGTTGTAGGAATTTTCATTGGGTGACCTTCTATTAGATTCATTCAAGCCATTTTAATTGGTAATACAACCCGGCCTTCAGGGGTCAATACTCTCTGCATTATATAGCTTAAGTAAACACTTTAAAAATATTGTCGCTGAGTATTAACAATCGCAGCTATACTGCCTTAAATCTCCAATCTCCGTCACTGTCAACGTTTGATATATCAATGCGTTAATTAAGTTTAAATGCTACCGATAGTGGATTATGGTCCCGATTTTCTTTATCTATTAAAGTACTTCATACCGGAAATAGGTTTTCCAAAATATTGTAGAATATAAAATGTGGCCCATCTGTTTACAGTCACACACTTTTACCTTATCATACTTTAGTGTTCCATCATCACAAACGTATGTGCATGAGGTGTTAGTTATGCCAACGTTTAGAGAATATCAGAACGAAAAAAGAACAGTGTCAAATTCAACGGATTTATTAATACGATTTATAGGAATATAACAGGCTGTTATTTTGATTTTTATCTTTGTTTATTTGGTGGGTTTTTTCATGGTGTTTACGCCGGTTTCTGTAGTAGTTTCGTTGTTTCACGGCGGAAGTCAGCATGTCACAATATGAATTATGTAATTGACAAATATGACAACACGAACATTAAAACATATAAACAATATATGAGTGAATTCAATTAAAACCAGAGCGAAACATATTGGTTAAAAAAAGTAAACACCTAATTTCACTTATGACTAATACCTTTTTATAGCGAATATCTTCAATTCATATACATGAACTTGTATTTTCAAATGGATAGGTAAAAGCAAATGGGAATATTTTCAACACTTTATTTACTTTTAATCTTAATATCAAGTAGTTACGTATCTGATAATCTGACTATAAACAGGTTCAACAACAATAAACATGTGTGAACTATACCATTTTATGCTCGCCTGAACACGAAGTGCTCAAGGTGATTTATAGTGATTGCCCTTTGTCCGGCATTCGTCGCGCATCGTCTGTCATTATCTTCCCCGCTGTAATGAGTGAGCCAATGAGATTCACAGAACGCATCCTCTCCAAAAGTCCATGGCAAACGAAAAAAACCATTTAATTGTTTCTCCTCCCAAAACAGTTTGCCGATTTTCAAAATGTAAAAATGTTTCCTGGTGAACCCTCTATAAAAAATCCTTCAAGCCACATTTATTGGTCGGAAAAACATGGCCGCCAGGTGGTGGGGCTACTTTGCCTTATATTAATATATTGGAAACTTAAACAATTTTTGAAACTATCTAGCCTATTTGATAACGCATTGTGTAGATCTTTTTCTCGGGTGACCCTCTATAAGATTTCTTCAAGCAATTCTGATTGGCGGATGTTTTTTGCCTGAATTGAAAACTTAAAAAAGAAATCCGGAAATATCTGGTCGATTTTCAAATAATTTCGTAGAAATGTTCCTTTGGTGACCTTCTTTATATTCTTTCAAGCAAGCAATGTTGGTTGGTAAATAAAGATTGCCCTTAGGGGATGGGACTATTTTTCATCACATGGCTTTATTGAAAGGCTTTAAAATCTTCTCCACCAAAAGATTGAAGCCAATTTTCAAAAAAAAAAAAAAAAGAAATTGTCCATGTTTGACGACTCTCTATCAAATACCGTCAAGGTATGTTGATTAGTCAAAAATCATGGGTGCCGGGGAATTTTGCCTTTAATGTCTTTAGTGAATAATTTAAAAATCTTCTCCTCCGAAAGAATGAAGCTGATTTCAAAACAGTTTTGAAGAAATGTTTCTCGGGCGACCATGTATGAGATTCCTCGAATCCATGTTGATTAATCGAAAAACATGACAGCAAGTGGGCGGGACTGTTTTTCCTTTTATGGCACTAGTGAGTTGAAGTTTGCCAAATGTCTATGGAGCGATACTGGGCCTCTTGTATTTTGTTACCTGACTGCAAACTGTGTTAATGTAGTTGACATTAAAGATCACATTGCATAGCTCAGGTGTATGACAAAAAGTACTTTTAACCTGATAATCAGTAACATAAATTGTATTGAGAAAGCCAAGTCATAATCAAGATAACTGCAAAGTTTAATGGAGATCGAAATTGACATTGCTACATGTGATTAAAATGTTGTAATGTGTATCTTTATTTTTTTTATCCGTCGATCCTATGTTATACGAGTTCATGTATATTACTAGCATGTTTTATCTGTCGATCATATGTTATACGAGTTCATGTTTATTGCTAGCAATTTTTTTCTGTCGATCATATGTTATACGAGTTCATGCATATTGCTAGATGTTTTATCCGTCGATTTTATAATAATACGAATTCATGTATATGTGTTATCCGTCGATCATATGTTATTCGAGTTCTTGTATATTTCTAGTAGGTTTCATCAGTCGATCATTCGTTATTCGAGACCATGAATATTGCTAGTACGTTTAGTCAGTTGATCATATGTTATACGAGTTTATGTAAATTATTAGCATGTTTTTCCGTCGATCATATGTTATACGAGTTCATGTTTATTGCTAGCAGGTTTTATCAGTTGATCATATGTTACACGAGTTTATGTAAATTATTAGCAGGTTTTTACCGTCGATCATATGTTATACGAGGTCATGTATATTGCTAGCAGGTTGTATCAGTTGATCATATGTTATACGAGTTTATGTAAATTATTAGCATGTTCCTCCCGTCGATCATATGTTATACGAGTTCAGGTATATTGCTAGCAGGTTTCATCAGTTGATCATATGTTATACGAGTTTATGTAAATTATTAGCATGTTTTTCCCGTCGATCATATGTTATACGAGCAAAATAAAACATGTGTAAACTGAAACATTCTTAACAATAGTGTGATTGATATAACATGTATGTTTGAAAAACATTTAACGAAACGAAAAGTAACGGTCACATTAGCATATAGCCTTCGAATAAAACTGGCAGACGACATAATATGAACATGAACAAAGTAATGAAGCAGCGAGCAAATCAATCAATCATTATAACCATCAATCAGTCAGTCATACAACTGAATAACCAATACATCGTCAATCATCCGAATGAATGAATGAATGGTTGAATGAAAGAATGACTGAGTGAATGAATGTTGGAATGAACGGACAAACGAGTGAATGAATGAATGAATGAATGAATTAACGAATGAATTAACTAGCCAATTAAACAACATTTCAATAAACATATCAATCAATCATTCACCATCAAACAATTCATTAATGTATCAATCACCTAAGTCTTCATCGGTGATTATATATAAAACTCATCCCATGGCAAAACGCTTTTGCAACATATTTACATAACTTTCGCACATGATGTTTCATGAAAAGGCACAACTTTAGTTGGAAAGTATTTTTAAACAGATTACAAGTACTCAGTTTTGAGGATTGTTGTATATTGGAAGTCCATTGGTGGATGAAACAATCTTTTATACGTTGTTCTGCCATATTTATTCTTATAAAAGGTTTGTTGTTGAAATAGTCCTGTAAACATAGTTTGTCCAGTGTGGCTTTTAAGTCAAAGCACCACTTTTTCTCACATGTATTCACTATAATCATGATGAAAAACTTGTTTGATTAATCTGTTTTCGTCAATAAATATTAGTCTGTTCCAAAATCGGATAATTGTCAACCACTGTCTAAACATGCTCGGTAGCCATCCGTGTCACCAGTTAATGCTGCCACTGAAGCGAATATATGAACACCTAGGTGATATCTCATACAGCAGTTCTGAATATTATCTATGCATTTAAACGGTCTAAATGCCCATGCTGAGGACCTATTAAATAGTATGCGAAGTACACAATTAGAGAAAGGTTTTTCATAGGACTTGAAACCAAAATTGTTCAGTTTGTATACTTTCGAGATTATTCCAACCAACGCTCTATCCGCACCTTTTGATATTGCCTCGCAATGTGCTGTATAATCCAAGTAATCATCAAAAATAACCCTGAGATATTTGTAATAGTTTACAATTCATATCCCAGTTCGGCCAACAGTTCTTCTATGCCACTTGGGTCGAACATGCATACACTTCAAATTTGATTTGTTAATCAAAACTCGCAATTTCCTGCACCAATCAGTGAGCGCTTTAGTATTGTCTGTAGATCGTTTTCAGATGATGCGGTAAAAACAATGTCGTCTGCATGAGATAATAATGATACTTTTCGTTCACCTACTGATATTCGGAGGTCAAAAGGCTTTTTATGACAGTCGTTTATAAAGATGGCAAACATTGATAGAGAAATACTGTCACCTTGCTTTACACCCTTCTTGCACAGAAACCAGTATGTACATGTACATCAATCATTCATCTTTGTACACGAATCGGAACAAGCATACATTGATTTTTAAATGTTCTACACTTTACCGTCGATTCCATTTATGATCAGTTTGTATAGTAACATGCCTCTGTCTACGAAGTACAATTCCTTCTTAAGGTCTATAAACGCTGCATAGACATTTACATTATTCTTTATTAAAGAGTTAAAGGTAAATGTATGGTCTTCACATGATCTGTTTGCCCGAAAGCCATTTGGCGCGTCTTCTAGTAAATTATTGCTTTCATAATTCGCTTATTCAAAATATATACATGAACTTGTATTTTCAAATGGATAGGACAATAAAAGTGATTTTTTCCATCACTTTATTAACTTTTAATATAACTCTCAAGTTATATTTTAAGTAGGTAAAAAAATAATGAACATTTACGAACTATAATATTTTAAACTCATCTGAGCACTAAGTAATCAATGTGAGGTATTGTGATCGCCCTCTGTCCGGCGTCCGTTGTGCGTCTTCCGTCGCCAGACAGGCGTTGGTCGACAACATCTTCTACTCTGTAACCAGTTGGTCAATTGGGAATTAACTTCACAGAACGGATCTTCACCAAACTTTCCTCATTCTTTTATGCAGAACTCTGGTTTCAATGGCAATCGAAATCTTTAATTGTTCTCTCCTCTCAAAACAGTTGGCTGAGTGTCGAATTGTTTTGTAGAAGGTTTCCGTGGGTTACTCTCTGTTCGATTTGGTCGAAAAAACATGGCCGCCATGGTGAGGGTTTATTTGCATTATATGGCAATATTGAAAAAAATGAATAATCTTTTTCTCAGAAAATGTCTGGCCTTTTTAAAAAAAACTATCGTAGATATTGTTCTTGGGTGGCCCTCTATCATATTTTTTCAGGCTGTTTTGATTGGTCATGGCCGTAAGGGGGCGGTTCCGTCTGCCTTATATGGCTTAAGTGAACATTTTCTTATCCGAAAATATCTGACCAATTTTCAAATAATTCTGTAGAAATGTTGTCGCTGAGTATTAACATTCGGAACTATACCGCCTTAAATCTCCAATCTCCGTCACTGTAAACTTTTGATAAAGAAATGCGTAAATAAAGTTTCAAGGATACAGATAGCGGGTTATGATCCCGTTTTTCTTTATCTAGTAAAGTACTTTATACCGTAAATAGGTTGTCCAAAATATTTTAGAAATAGAAAATGTGGCACATCTTTTTACAGTCACACACTTTTACATGATCATACTTTAGTGTTTAATCATCACGCAAGTATGTGCATGAGGTGTTATTTATGCCAGCGTTTAGAAACTATCAGAACAAAATAAGCACAGTGTCAAATTTTACGGATTTATCAATATGAACTACAGGTATTCGGTGATCTTTAAACAGGATGTTAATTTGAGTTTTACTCTTAGTTCATTTGTTTGTTTTTATGGTGTTGAAGCCGGTTTCTACAGTTATTTAGTTATATCACCACATTTCCTGGTCAGTCCTGGCTGATTTCAATTAAAGCAAAAGTTGAACATTTAACACTTAATTTCACTTATGACTAAAGATACTTTTGTATATGATTAAAACTCTTTAATAATCGAATGTTCGACCACTTGGTCTTTATCAAGATTAAATAAATACAACAGAAATTTATGTGCAGTCCATCTTTGTTTCAAATATATCAAGTTGTGATGAGGAGACGTCGTCAGGACAATATGACGTCAGTTCCGTCGCGGCGTCATACAATTCCCGTACTTTTCCATCTGCTGAAATGCGGCACTCTATGGACAAATATCTTCCCTTCCTGTGATCACACGCGCGTTTTCCATGACTCAGGACCGAGTCATCCAGCATATGAAAAGAATTAAAGATAACTGGCAGAAATGTGTACAAAAACCTGCAATTAATACTACCTAATATTATTAAAATTACTTATAACAATAACACTAACGATATATCATTATCGTCTGTATTATCATCATAACCATTAGCATTAGTGCATCACTTTAATATCACCACCAATATTATTACATCACCAATATTAACATATTAAAGGTCATCATTAAATGAGATTAAAATTTATCAATATGAACTACATTTTTAATCTCATTTAATGATGTAATGTAATAATATTGGTGGTGATATTAAAGTGTTGCACTAATGCTAATGGTTATGATGATAATACAGGCGATAATGATGTATCGTTAGTGTTATTGTTATAAGTAATTTTAATTTCTGTTGTATTTATTCAATCTTGATAAAGACCAAGTGGTCGAACATTCGATTATTAAAGAGTTTTAATCATATAAAGTGTTTTACTGACTTTCTTCCCTTTGGAAGACTTAATATACAAAGTACTTTTGTATAGTTTATATCTTCAATTTATATACATGAACTTTTTTTTTTTCAAATCGATTGGTAAACAGCAAATGTGAATACTTTTCACGCGGTTAATCTTAATATGAGCCATCACGCGCGAAAACCAAAATTGTAAAGTATCGACACGGATCCGCCTAAGCATGCCACGCAGGCTAACCCGAACATACAATGTTCGTCTCCTGTGGATTTCCTGTTCCATTTATCATTACTCTATACCTTTATCCCCCTGAGACGGAATGTGTCGACCCGGATTAGCCTGCGCGGAATACGCAGGCTGATCTGGGTAGGTACATTACGCATTGGCCATTATATTGGTTTATTCGAGGGACGGCTCATATTATATTCCAAGCTGGTGCACACACCGTGGAACGACTCATATCAAGAAGTTTTATATCTGATAATCTGACTATAAACAGGTTCAACAATAATAAACATGTGTGAACCATGTTAAGTTAGCCTGAACACGAAGTGCTCAAGGTGAGTTAAATGGATTGACACTTGTCCGGCGTTCGTCTGTCAACATCATCTCCTCTGTAATCATCGGGTCATTGAGATTCACAGAACACATCCTCACCAAAATTCTATCACATTCAAATGATCCATGCAGATTTTGTTCAAAATGACATAATACTCGACCCCCCCCCCCCCCCCTCCCATTTTCTTTGGATTAATAACTTTAAGCGTTTCTCTTCCCAAAACAGTTTTTCAAAAAGTCTTGTAAAATTGTTTGCTGGTGAACCATCTTTAAAAATCCTCCAAGCCCCGTTGATTGGTGAAACAAACATGGCCGCCAGGATATATGATATATTGATAACTTAAACCAATTCTAGAACTATTTAGCCTATTTGCTCACAAACTTTGTATATTCTTTCCTCATGTAACCCTCTTTTCTTGCCTGATATTGCTAAAGTGAAAACTTCAAATAGAAAATCCGGAAATATCTGGCCGCTTTCCAAATAATTACGAGGAAATAATCATTGGTTGACCCTTTATCAGATTCCTTCAAGCAAGCAATGTTGCTTGGTGAATAAAGATGGCCTTCAGGGGGTGGGACTTTTTGTCATCACATGACTGTATTGGAAACCTTTAAAATCTACTCCACAGTAAGAATGAAGTAAATTTTTCAAATGTTCTATGTAAGACTCTCTATCAACTTTTGTCAAGCCATGTTGATTGGTCAAAAAGCATGGGTGGCGGGGCAGTTTTGCTTAATATGTCTATGGTGAATATTTAAAAAAATCTTCTCCTCCGAAAGAATGAAGCTGATTTAAAAACTATTTTGAAGAAATGTACCTTGGGCGACCATGTTTGAGATTCCTCAAATCCATGTTGATTGATCGAAAAGCATGACCGCAAGGGGGTGGGGACTGTTTTTTATGTTATTGCACTAGTGGGTTGAGTTTTGCTAAATGACTGTGGAGCGATACTGGGCCTCTTTTATTGTCTTATCTGACTGCAAAAAAATGTTATTGATGTTGACATGACAAATCACATTGCATACCTCAGGTGTATGAACAAAACTTTTTTAAACCTGACAAAATGTTGTCGGTTTTCTGTAAAATGACATGTATTGAGAAAGCTTAGTCATAGTCAAGACAACTGCAAAGTTTCGTGGAGATCGTAATTGACTTAGGTACATGTGAATAAGCAGTTGTAATGTGTCTCTTTATTCCTTTTTAAATTGTTTAACATCATTCTTTATATTTTTCTTACGCATATATATTGCGTCAGGATATAATTGGAACTTTTAAACAACATTTGTTCTAATTTGAAGACAGCAAATAAACAACAATTTGAACAATCGGCCATAATATTTTACGAAAATAAATATTTCCAAATAAGGGAAACAAATTCATAAATGATACTCAGATACCATTCGGTTAATATTACCCTCTGTACAAATTCGCTTTAATCTTTCTATACAAGAATATCATCAAATTTCTATATATAATGAATTGCGAATATCATCCTAAGAAACTCAGCATCATTTTGATTTAGATCAACGTATTTGTCTCAATTGCATGTCGTTTAAAGGTTTTAAAGTATTCCATTGTTGAAGAAGTTTGTATATAAATTTTCTAACTTTTTATAAATTAGTCTCCCAAACGCTCAATACATAAAAGTATATGATTTAAACTTTGGTCGAAGTGATTCCCGAAATTCTAAATCTAAGACCTTCTTTCTACTTGATGTATGTATTTCATTCTGATAGTTCAACAGTTGTCATTGTTCATACTCTTTGGTCAGTCGTTCAGTGATCTCTTTGTTAACAGTATGACTAATGGTTATCGACACAACGCACCATAGATGAACATCAATAATAATCCCGCAGAACCTGTAAAGAAGTTCATTTAAATATCTGTAGCCATAAATACTCCAAACATTTGATCAATACAGGTCGGTTGTAGTTGCCATCTAACTCTAAATGAAATAATAGCGACAATAGACAATTATATGCTCTATGAACCTGGTCAAATTAAACTTGATCAGCGTGATTGATTAGTGGTACTGTGTAAGAAATTGTCCAAAGATAATTGAGGTATCTCCTTAAATGATACTCTGTTTGAACACATTTTATCTAGCAATGTATTGTTATGTGAAGAAGAAAACATAATTGACGAATCGCAGGCTTGGCAAAGAATAAGATATTTTTTAACGGATAACAGTTATATTTTGATTGCGAGCATTAATATGGTAAAGGTATTTTTTTTGTTGCAGGTATACGATAAAGAATAAGAAAAAGGCTATTGCTTGATGCACTCTTATAATCGCAGGTGGTTCAAAAGCATTGTGTATAGCTCGATTCGATGGGTTTTAAACAGACCACGCGGCTAAAAGTTATTGCCGTTATTTACCGATTCAAGAAATTGATCGTGGAACTACTTTTGAAATCCTAATCTGAAATAATACCAATTGTATAATATCAAGAAAGGAAAATCCACTACTCTACAAGTATGTATGTTTATGTGCAAAATAATAATAGAATTTGTATGGCGAGGGTAAATACATTTAAAACATATGAATGATATTGTTAACGATTACATGGTATACTGAATGGTTAACTGAATTATATAGCATTCAATGATTGCCTATGTTTATTTTGACGTCATGTTTCTTTGTCTCGTTGGAAGAGGCTTATGAGATATATCAAATTATACTTTCCACTCTTTACTCTGTCCTAAACCTAACTTTACGAGGATTGTTAGATGTAGCATATGCAATAAACAAAGATTATATTTTCACTCATGAGATAACTCGTGCAAATATCACAGCTTAACTTTTCCATGTGAACATATATATCGATTTGAAAACAGAAATGATCAATTAACCTCTATGCGTAATTTTGAATGATTAAAATATTACAAATTAAATTAACGCGTATGCATTTTGTTAAAATGAATTGACCTGATTTATAGCAATGTTTTAAGATCTATAACATAGTTTAAACACCTTTTGATAACTCACGAAATATAAAAATATACGAGTACATGTATATTGCTAGCATGTTTCATCCGTCGATCATATGTTAATACGAGAACAAGATAGGTGAATATGTATATCGATATAACACCAATAAAAAGAATTACCTTCCTTGTCATAATCTGGCATGATTAAAACTGAATAATGTCTAAATTCAATGAATTGGCCTAGTATATATGTACAGTAGTTTGTCAAGATATAACACGTTTCAAACGCTAGTTGATAATTCAATAGCCTTATTACGAAAGATAGTAATATATATACTGATGACATGCTTTATTTGTCGATCATACTTTTGTTATGAAAATATGTTTATACATGACCGGGCGTAACAAATAGGACAGGTTACTAAACACACAGCAATTAAAAATAGATGTTTCTAAGAACTGACTTGCAATTCTGAGTAAGTTCAAAAATAACAGTCAAATAAGGTTGTAGTGGTGTTCCGATAAGCTTTATAAGTGAAAAGGTCCCACAAAAGTGTTAGGGTTGGACCGGACTTTCGAGAAGACGTACATTTGGTTTAGTTGATGAATACTTCGTTATTTTATCGCGGAAATTATGTATAATACTTTGGACATTATGTATCATACTTTGGACATTATTTGTATTTTTCAATAATGGAACAAAAGCAATTTACAACAGAGAGTGTTTAATTATTGTTAGCTATTTATAAACAATAATAGAACTTTTATTAGGTTAAACGTTTGCCCGGTACTCGACATTGGTTCATAAAAACAGTGTTACTTTTCAGGCAATGTGATATATTACATCGGGTAAATTCTCCTATTCCATCTAGTGAATTTCAAATATATTCCATGACGGCTGGTGGAGAATCCGGGTAACGACTCCGGTACCTGTCACATGCCAAGCAAGTATTCCATTTAACATTAAAAGTACAACATACAACATATTCAGAGTTTAATTGACTGGCTCTATGGAAACCAACAAAAGGGCATGGGCGTCCAATGAAGATTCAGTTCAACCTACGCATCAACTCAGTTGTATTCGGATATATAGTTTGAAACAAACACTGCCCCTTTGCAAACGATATCCATGGCCTGGTCGTACCAAATCATTTAACATGGTAATAATAGCTGCCCTCCTTGGCGCTAAGTGTTGCGGGGTTATGATCACGATTGGAAACGCCGTGATTTAACTGAAAAATTGTTAAAAGCGGCACAAATAACCAAACAATCAATCAATTTGTAAAGATTTATTGATATCCATGCTTATTAATGAACCTTTTCTTCTTGGATAATAAGATATTGTATTAATTTATTTCAGATAATTTTCATCAACGTGAACCTATTGTTGTCGAGATGGCAAAACAATGTTCCTGAGTCTGAACTTAAATTACTGAAATTAAGTGAAAGGTGTGCGGTTGTTTATTTCACTCATTACATGATTTTGCCTGTCGTAATTGTACAATGGAGGAGAATGTTTGCGGCTTTTTAAGAAGAGAGGAGAACAATCGCGTGTTGATGCTTGAATCAATGAGTGGGCTTTTTGAATGCCTTAGTCAGCATATATTTCAAGTAAATTTAAAGAAATTTCAGAAAATGTTCAAGACTTTTATGCATAGGCACGAAGAGAAATTGCTCTTTAAAAACGTTCTTCAACTTTTAGACAACTCCGGAAAAGTACCTATTAAAGAAGACGACGAAAGTGATGAGGCTTTCAACACAAGGCTGGACAAATGTTACGGTGGCATAACAAACACGTGCACTGATATCCAACCCTACAGCAACTTTCTGAATGTGTACGTGTTTGCGATAGCGACATTAATTGGTAGACCAATTTTTGTCCTGCATGAAGATGAAGCCGGTGATCTGTCGTGGTCCTATTTTCCATTATTATACAGTCACACGTGTGACCTTGTCAGAGGTGAGCCCAAGTACACCGCCCAGAGATACATTACCATGTTCTTTTCAACAGACCATTGTTACATGATTGATTCATCCAAGTGTCCAGATCTTAAGCCCAAATCCCATGGATGCATTGGTGTGTACAACAAGCGCTTTAAAGGTAAAATAAATGCCATCTCATTAAATGAAATATTAAATGTCACTGCAATAGAAAATACTGATATAGATCTTATGATTGTCTGTTACAGGTTGTCTCAGATTGACCCTTGCGTCTACAAACTCGTTATGTACAAAAACAGGAGAGATAACACATATAAATATACAACATATAAATTCGGTGATTATATTGAATACTTGAATGTATCGGGTCAATTTGAGAGATCATTGTATGCAGTCTCGTCTTATACAATATACGTACAGCGAATTATTTGTGTCTAACTTCAATGAAATTTATTCGACACTGACTAACTTTAAATATAGGCAAAAGCATGTATGAACAACCTCTCGTTACGACCGCGGTCGAGTGAGATCAGTGTGTGCCTTTATGCAGCCTAAATCGGGATAAGCATTATATAGAATGTGCGAGTGATGCTTCGCGCGGGAAACTATCATGATATTGCTTAGATCATATGTAGTGTATTTTATGATCATTTGAATAAAAGGCTTTGTGTGTATACAGGTCGTGTCCGGTCAAATTTTCGGACACTTAGACATTTGAAGGAAATCCTGTTAACACACTCGTTAACGCATTATCATTTTGTTATAGTATACAGCTAGTTTGCTCCGTGATGATATTACTCCGATATTTGTAGGACAGATGGCAAGACGTCCGCTTTTTTGACTTCAGCAGATTGAAAACTTGTCAGACTGTTAAACTTGATGATATTTAGGCCAAGTTCGAATATATGTCATGTAAGGTCAATATGCGACATTGAAGGACAAAATAGTTCACACTCTGGAAGCTGCATTTCTCAACTTAATCATATTGAATTTTGGTCAGATTGTTTGTCTTGATGATATCTAGGTTCAAATGTAGGTCTTGTTTGGTAAAAAAAGATAAATATGCTTAATTTGAGAAAAGTATTGTTAACACTCTAGATACCGCATTATATTGCTATATTATACAGCTATTTTGCTCCGTGATGATATCACTGAGAGATGTGTTAGACAGATGGCACGACGTATACAGAGCCCAGTGGTACAATTAAAGCTGCAAGGAGAACTGTCCGAGGACATAATGATACAATCAATGTACGTATATAATAACGCTCGCTATTCCTCAATACTATTTAACTGATCCGTACCTTTCTAAAATAATGCTTATTATTTAAGATGTTAATTCCATTTCAATCAGTGTTATTTGTTTAAGGAGACCACGCTTGGTGAGGCAAATGACTCCCAATTAAAAGCCGATTATATTACATGTACAACACAATAAAGCACACAGAAGTCATACTCAGGGTAATGCTATCGATAGTTATATTAAAGCTTAGAGCAAAAATAACGTGCCACTTTCTGTTTTGGTTTCGAACTTAAAACGATTCTCTAGTTGTATCTTTGTCAGTGTTAACAACATGAGGGACAAGATGGCGCTAAATCGATAACATGAGTTATAGTATAGAAGCAAATGCTATTGCATATGAAGGTAAAAATTAAATCAATAGTGGGAACGAACTGCAAATTAGATACCTTATTAGTAAAGGATATATGTAATAATGCATTAAATCTTTGAACAATTTCAAAGAGGACCACCACAGGAACATTTCTTTGACGCTTGATTGATATGTTTTCATTGGTTTAAGAGGACATGTCGTTTGAAGCTAAATAGTCATATAACCAATTTCCTGATGCCACCTAGCAGCTTTCTATTTTCAACAATTCATCATAGCTTGGACAAATTATGCGCCGTGTCAATAAAGGAACATTTCTGCTAAACTATCTTAGAATCAGACGAAAACTATAATAAGAATTAAATTTTAAAGTTTTGTTATTTTGGCTTTATTCCCATGCTGTCTGACGCCATGTTTTTCAACCGATCAGTATGGCTTGATCAGATTTTGTAGAAGGTCAATCAAGAATAATTTCTGTCAAATTATATTGGAATCTGACGAGTGGATTCAGAGGAGAAGAATTTTAAAGCTTGGCAGCCCCCCCTCCCCCCCCCCCCCCCGCCCATTGTTGATGTCGCAGCAACCAAAGCCAAACAATTTAAGTCTTTGAACAGTTTTTGAAAGAATAGCACCAAATGATCATTCCAGTGAAGTTTGGTTAAAATTGTTCATTTTCTTAGGACGGCATTTGGATTAAAGCTAAAATCGACGACGACGACGGACGACGTACAGAGAATTATCAGAATAGGTCACCTCAGGTGATCTATAACTAGTACTTGATAATTTGGATTGCAAAAGTCAAAAGTTCTCAATTTACGTATTTCCAACGTGTCTCTAATCAATATTAACGTGCCTGCCTGGTTAAAAATGTTGGAATAATTAAATGCCAAATAGACATTACGTTGAAAAACTGTATTGCCTCTGTGTGTCTTTCGTGACAAAGAATCAAGCTTATATGTCAATAACATGTTAAAATACATTTATTTGACAAAATTGCTGATAAAATTGATATAAAAGTATACATGTTTGACATATATCGCAGTACTTATACACGTTAAGATATTATTATAAGACGATTCTATCCTTGTTGACACCAGACTGTTTGAATGCTATACTGTTATAGCGGAGTAAATATCGTGTGAATTGGACATAATAGTACAATTTCCAAAACCAGCTCTATTCTAATGAGATGACATGTTCTCTAGTCAAGAAAACATTCAGGAATTGTAAGATTTTAAATAAACATTTGCACTAGCATTACAACTTTATAAAAGCCAGGGTAGCATAAGGCTTAAGAAAATAAGTACACGTATGTAATATACCATTAATAAAACATCAATACTTCAAGTATTTCAAAAGAGAGATTAACATTGTATTAGCAGGGTTATCCAGTAAACCTCACTCCAATCTACCATTAACAGAAGTCAAACGTGTTTCGCATCATAGTGATATATTTATTTTTCAGCGAAATGTATCAGATTTGGTTATCTGAAATCGTCCATAGTAGAATACACAGATTTACCCTTCCAGCAGAGTTGTTAAATCAACGACCAAACAGAAATGATTTTGTGACACAGCTTGTAAATAGTATAGATCTATTAAAATGTTTATTTAAGGTGAGTGGTCGTTAGTTTGTATATCAACGCCTGTGAAGTAGAGTTTTAGTATTGCCAACACATTATTTTGTTTGTTGAAATACTAATAATAATCACTTCAAACAAACAATAATACATATAGAGAATATTACGTCCTTGAATTAAGATATGAACTTTATCTAACTCAGCTGGGAAAATTGATAATTGTCGAGCCTTTGGCGAGACAATTATCACTTCTCCCAGCTGAGTTAGATAAAGTTCATGTCGAAAGTCAAGGACGTAATATTCTATTTATCTTGCATGCTAAATTATGTTTTCATGTAGATCTATACTCATTTTAACACGTTTTAAGAAATTATATATAAAATTGCACAGACCATTCATACATGACTCCACCCAAACTAGACGCGCGTGCATGAATACGAGTTACATTGTGTACACACGACATACGAAAGCTAAGAAAATCCGACTTTAACTCCATATTTCTTGATTTGTAATACTTAATGTGTATATCTGGTGTGACAAAATACCTTTACACGGCAATGTTAACTCGAACATATTTTTAGTAGAAGTGTAAGCATTGCGGATTAGCCTACGCTGTAGTACACACGTTAGGTCAACATGTATGTCAACCGCCGTGTTTTGAAAATGAATAGTTGTGTTCGATACGAAAGTCAATGTTTAAAGTTAATTCAGGCTATGGAAGTATAAGTAACCTTCAAAGTTTAAATATCGAAGACTATATTCAAGATAATTGTGATGCTTAGTCGTCGTTTAGATTGGAGATATTCATTTTTGGAAAAGGATACCGTCACTGTTGTGGGTAGACATATCGAAGACACGTTACGAAACTTTTATTTTTAAGAATGATCTTAAACACTAGCTGTACGTAAATGATAAAGTGATATAACAAGAAGAAATATTTCATGGATATCTAGATGTAACGCATAATGACTTTATGTCGCAACTGCTGTATGAAAAAGAAATCCATTGGTAGCTGAGGCTGTTCGTGAACCCCTTCTCGTGGTAGAACACAGACCAACGATATAACTTCAACATGTCGTTTATTGTGGAGGCATTTATAAGTGTAAAACTACCTGTGGAAACATAGATATGCTTCTCATTATAGGATATAACTCGCTTCAGATTGTATTTAATCAAGGTTACATACGAACTGATCATGAGAGAATAAACAGGTATATGTATGCTACATTTTCAGCAAATAAAAACAGTTCAATACGTAATAAGACTTCCGCGTGATTTATATAACGCTATTCTTTTCGATTTGTATTTGCATTGTTAAATAATGTTGACATGTAAATAAAACATTATTATTTCTGCTTTGTATTGTGTTTGTTCATTGCATTGACTGCTATACTAGTAACTTAACGCTATTATTTTCGGTTTTTATTTGCATTGTTACAAAATATTGAAATGTAATTTAAACAATAATCACTTTATTTCTGCTTTTTATAAGAGTCGATCCTCGAGAAAAATAAAAGTATGGCTTCTGCGTAATGTATCGGCCAAGATCAGCCTGCGCACGCTAATCCGGTCCGACACATTTCGTCTCAGGAGGAATAAGGTATAAAGTAATGATTCCTGAAACAGAAAAATCAACAGGAGGCGAAACGTGTATGTCCGGGTTAGCCTGCGCGGCATGCTTAGGCTGATCCGGGTCGATACATTTTGCAGTGAACAATTTTGGTTTTCTGGTGTAACGGCTCATTTATATTTCAGAAAAGTAGTTCAGGCGATTACGTCATTTCTTAAAATAAATATACATGTAAACATACAAGTTTATCATACCAAGTGTTATATATCCCATAATCTGCTCATTGCAAGATAAGCATAGATATTAAGTGAATAACACTAAACAAGGAATATAACTAGCGTCTTTATCTTTAGACAAAATATTTATCGGCTTATAATTTTCTTACTTGTTATTTCCAAGAATCAATATATCCACCTTACTCTCGTTATGTAGATGTACAGCGCACCAATCCAATAACGATAGCCTGCACTATACATTTTGAAGTTTTATAAATTTATCAATTATTTTATTTTTTTTCCATTCAACGCCTTGTTTGTTGATATTGTAAAAATGGTGGGGCTAAATAACTACGTGATCTTTGGCTCCGGTTTCAAGAACCTACGTACGTAGAAACTCTGCTGCTTCTTGTAATGAGGTGTAAAATATTTGAAAGTTTCTATTAAATATTAAATTCCATAATAGTACATCCTAAAAGTGAATTGTTAGGCTTTCACTCGATTATTTTAAGTAATAATGTTACCCAATTGGGAAGAGAATAAAGATGAGAAATATTTTAGTGAAATTTGGGTATACAATATGTTTTCATTACATTTTTGGGTTAAATACGAAGCATACTATGTGTTTACACTATCCGAGTATTTGTTTATTGGGGTTTTGCTCCATTTTCAATATTTTTGAATTGTTAGGCTTTCACTCGATTTATTTTACTAATAAGGTTATCCAATTAGGAAAAAAACAAAGATGGGAAATGTTTTAAGGCCTCATCACACATAGGCGAATCCATTACTGGTTTGTTAACCCAGGGATCATGAATTAGTGAACTGTCGCCGTGATATAACTGAAATAATGTTGAAAGCTGCGTAAAACCCCAATACAATAAATGAACCATTAAACGCAGTCTGGCGAATTTGGTAAATGTGTCAATTCTGGCGAATTTTGACCGAAACTGTTTGAAAATGTGTTACATAATTTGAAATATAACGAGAGGTAAACGTCGGGCAACTATTTGTTGCGAATGATTTACGAAGTGTGACGAACGGTTACTGTTATTTGATAGAATGCGTAGGGTCGCGCAAACAATCTTTGTTAACCGAAGCGCAACTTTGCGCCTGCTTCTGAAGCCGTCCGAAGCTTTCCGAAAGGGTATTTCCGCATCCGGCCATTACCGGACACTATACAAGACTGGCGAAAACCAGGTGGGGTCATTTGCCTTTTAACTTTCTACGACTCGACACCACGTCGTATTGCTGTTTGATTTTTAACATTTTTGAAGTTTATAAGTGCAAAATTATGCCAAGGGGGAGAGGAAAAATATCTAGAGCGAGAGCGAGAAAGGCTGGTGCTGTAGAGCCAGAGAAACCAGAGGAACCAGAAATGCAGTCTGATGAGTACACCACACGAACTTGTAGTCTGAGTCGACAATGGCCAGTAATATGATGATGAAGAAACCCTTATAATTATAGTATAAGGAACCAGAGCTGGCAGGCTTTCTGGTGTCTATGTGTTTGCCATCAATGGCAGCAACACAATTAGGAAAGTTCATCTTATTGAGGAAACAATCAGCCAGTTGTTTCCATTCTTCAGATGTGGAGGGGGCTGTCATAACCTCATCAACATATTCCTCACATATAGCATGACAAACTTTCGTCATGAAATTTCGGATTCAATTAGCTACAATACGTAATTATCGTAAACTATCGCAAGGATTCATCATGGTATCGTCCTCGCTCGCTTGATATGCAAATTAGCTGAACCACTAACTTGAAACCACTAACGCCATTTGACGAACGCATGCGAAGACTTTCCGATTAATTAACGTATTGAAACGAATTTTAACGAATGATAGACGAAACTTTTATTTGCCACACATTTTTCAACATGCTCAAAATTTTCCGACGAACAAGACTAATAGCAACGGACCCAAAAGCTCACAAACGCATGCATACAAACACACCAACGATGTACCACGTACTAATGGGAACGAATTTTACTCAAGTCCTATTCGTCATTACACGCAAGTTAACGTGAATTTCGTGTTAAACGATATTTTTTCATTTTTTGAATTGTATACCATGCATACTCTGTGTTAACATTATCGGGGTATTTGTTTATTAGGGTTTTACTCTATCCTCAACATTATTTCGACACACCCTAACAGCCCGCGTTCAATTTTATTGGATATAGGCAAGAAATTAATTAAAATTTGGTCAGTGTCAGATATGTTGAAGAGTTCACTGTAACGGCAATACCTATCATTGACCTTCAAAATTACTTTAAAATTGTAACGTATTATTATAATATATCGTTTTAAATTGAATACATTTTGGGTGTAATTTATTGGCGCCTGGTTATAGCAAACATAATTATGTTCTATATTTGTATATTTGGAAAAACAAATAATTATTACTCAGAACTCTTTTCTTGCTTTCCAACAACAAACAACTTGTTAAGTGAAGGTCAATCTTAAGAACACACTAGAACCGTCCTTACGTTCAACATTATTTTAATATATGATTTTAGTAACTGGCATTACCAATGTGAAACATCCAATCATTTGTTTACAAAGTACCATTTTTCCGGAAAATCTCAATTCAACAATGCTTTTGATAGTGGTGTTAACACACAAAAAGGTACCCCTCCACATTTTGATTAGTTAACGTGTATTTTTCAGGTGTCTGTGGAAGGTAAGGAAGGTCACCGGATATTAAGCTGTGTTGCATCAGACGACGGTAAATGCATTCGTTTATTTTCTTTGATATTGGTAAACAATTTTATCAAGGGAGTTTCAGATGAATCCAAAAATCTGAAGTTGTATCCCTTGGACAGTAATGATTTTGTTTAAAGTTTAAACTGTTTTTAATAAAATTGAATACCCTCGGACTGATTTCTTCCCAAAACATTGTTTGCTTTTAACTATAATGACATCTCAAGAGGGATTGTCAGAACATCATTTATTTTCTTAATTTGAAAGTGAAATGCACTGCGAGTCAAAGGTGACCTTTGATTTGACGTAAAAGGTCAACAAAAGGAAATTGAATATGTTAGTTTGCTGCGCTTTTTTTTTTTTTTTAAGAATGAACCTTTATTGAATATAGGTTTCTGGGTTAATTTGATTGTTGGGAAAGGGCCACAGCCCAAAACGCTATAATGGTCGACTTTAGAAATAGAACTGCTTCCATCGGACCTGAAGCCAGCTTAGTAATTTACTTGAACATTATTTTATGAAACTCAACCTGAGCCCTTATCGCATTTGAGTGACGTTTAATATCAAATCTTGATTTAGGTTTGTTTGCTCGTAATCCCAACAAAGTCTTTGAAATATATCACTCTGTGAAGGAAGCTGTCCATAAACGTAGGAGATAGATATGGATTCTGCTGAGACTGGGGGTGTTTTATTCGGGTTACTTTGATCCGGCTCTCGTCTTCCGTCCGCCGTTTATTCACAGGAATTATTCGTTCATAGTTAAATATTCATATTCTATGAAGAACGTTGGTTGCTGTGGAATCAGAACAGAAAAGGCATGTCATAACTTTAAAATTCTTTCCTCTTTGAAAGAATGTTTGGTGGAAATGTTCCTTAGGTGATCCTCTACAAAATATATTAAATCTGGTTGAAACATTGAAATTTTAAGGTGTTTGTTAAATGACATTATTTAGGTCCTGCGGATTTTTTTAAGACAATGGCAACCAGACGTCTTCGGAAAATGGGGTTAAATGACACAACTTTAAATTCGATCCCCACTGAATCTGCAAGTCCAATTTCAAGATTATTTGGCAGAAATATACTTAATGTGACCCTTTAAATAATTGCTTAATACATTGTGATTGGTTGAAAAACTTGCCTTTTGGATTAAAGGGCTAGCAATGCATGCATGGTTGCCGTTAGAAGCCGGTGACTATATTTGTAATAGCAATTTCTTTTCTTCGATTGATGGCAAATTGTGATATTTTCAAGAGTGATGAAGCCAACAGTGAAATTATAACCCTTTGCTTTTCACGATATGAAATAAATTTCGATAATACACTTAAACAAACTGATATTATTTTTCTTTTATGCTTTAGAGTTAGTTTTCTGAAAGTATTGAAGTGTAAAAAGTCACATACTTTATGCTAAGTAATTAATTCCCCGTATTGAGCCCCAGTCGTAATTCATTATCCGTATAGAGGTCAAGACGACTTACACGAAAGTTGATGCAATGTCACGACAGTTGGCGCAATGCGGTCGCCATACAAGGTATTCCTTTTGAAGTGAACACTTTGGTTTAATATATTATGGTAATATTGATGAACGCTCATGTTACCTTTTAAAAGAAACATTTTGAGAGACAAACTATAGCTGAAATCATATTCCGAGCGAGCCATATCTACGGAACGCCTTCTTGTATTAGTTGCGGGAATGCAATTTTATGCGGCCCTTGATGAAGTGTTTGGAAGGTCTGGCTAAGTATTTTAACCATATCTTTTAAATGTAAAGTATTATAATTACTCACGAAAATGTGTTCAAACCGTTCCGTTTCGTTTCACAATATGCCAAATGAGTTTAAAGTAGACAAATATGTAAATGGCATCTTCTTCAAAACCGTTGACTAAAATTAATGTCCATTGAGTAGCCTTTGCCAACTGTGTTTAATTGGTTTCCTTCTTGCTACACGTAATAGCCACCAGATCTAAATATAGACAATTCTTTAAACAAAATCAACACCTATTCGACTTATACAATTGCGAAATAAATTCACACACAAAGTTTTCTTGTGGTCCTCAAACCGCTTTGTTCATAGGGCTTTACTTCATTTCACAACATGGCTGCCATGGCTAAGAATAGTAAAAAACTCGTTTCGTTACAAAATTATTTCACAGAAATGTATGGCTAGTTATTCTCTACAAAATAACGACCAGCATATGGCTTCTGTTTAAATTATTGCAAGTAAAGTTAGCGATAAAGGACCATTATGGAACTCTTGTTAAATTAGTTCAAGTAGTGTTCCTTTTGTGTCAATATAATTGTCAAACAAAGGAGTTTGTTTAACCGTTATGGTTATAATGCAAAAGACACCCTAAACATAATCAATCTTTTAAAAACTTGCTCTCTACCGAGAGGTTGAAGAACAATTACTTGACTGAAATAAAACCAATAAAAAATGACATTTTATTTTTATCAAGCAGGTTTTCTACCATTAGAATTTCACGAAAAGCTGCTTCGGTTAGAAAAGGAAATTCTGGAGTTAGAGGTAAACACTTCAGAATTTGTTGCCAGATGTACAGAAGTTACACACGAGCTTAGCGATAGAAGGGTCAATGTAAACAAAGCAGTCATAAGTGGTTCTTCAGTCGGAATAGTTGGTGGTATATTGGCGGTTGTTGGGCTTGCTCTTACCCCTGTTACATTCGGTGCATCATTGGGACTGACCATAGCCGGGGCCTCTCTTGGGGCTGCAGGTAGCATCGTAGGGGGTACAGCACGAGCTGTGGAAGGAGTCAAACAAAACAGCAGTGTCAAAGAAATAACAGAAGTACAAAGGAAAATAACTGATCGGGAGAACAATTTCGTAGAACGTATTCGTGATATAGAACTTATCATTGAAAGTCATTCCAACACAAATTTTGACCATCATGTTGAAGGACCTGGAATGAACCGAAAGGGCTTTCTTGCTATCGGTTCCGCATTTAGGTCCCTTCATGGGTCGGTTGCAATAGCTTTAGCAGCAATTCGTCTTGGTTCTGTCGGAGTCACAATTGCGGCATCGGTTCTTGGACCATTGTCACTGGCTCTTGACATAGGTTTTCTAGCAGAAGCTGTGCATAATCAACGAAGAGGTAGTACAACTGGAGCCGGACACATTCTTGAACAGAATGCAAGGGCTATTAACATGAAGATGAAATTGTTCATGTGTATGCTGCGTGGTAATATTACAAAAGATAGTTGGATTATTGACTAACTTTGCTACATACTGGTTTTATAAGATGTGTTCATTTATACTTTAAAACATGAACACTAATAATAAAAGGTACTCAATTACAAATTGACTGTGCTATTCATGAATGCATGTCTATTAGCAACATACCCGTTTCATGTGAAGTAAATATAAGCATAATGTGTGTATACAAGCTAGATCCGCACAACAGGATATGTAAATAAAGAGTGATTAGGATATTATATGCACCATTAAATGTAACTGTTACTTGAACTTGAATGTTATATTACAAGATAAGTTTTGAAAAGTTGAGGCTACAGTATATTGCGGTAACAAAGCGATTTATCACTAACAAAATTATCTAAATCATCAAGAAGTCATGGGCGATCGATTCGTATTTATCAGATGGGAAAATATACACAAAGTGAAACGTGAATACAGTTGTTAGAATTGTAAAATTATTAATAATTATTGAACAAGGAATTGTTATATCTAACCTGATGTTCGTCTTCCGAACAAGCAATATTTGACACATTTAAACGTATCTCATGTCTAACTTAATCTCATAGAAATCAAATAATGTGCTATATCAAATTCCAAACATACTTTTAACAAGTACGCGGGTATATTCTGAGATCGTGCACACATGCTTCAAGACCTTTACCTAATTATGTATATACATGAATTTGACATTTGGTAACACCATGAAAATGCTAATAACAAACTTGACCTGACATAGTAGAAAATAGATATGGGTTTAGTTTAATTAAAAGGATGCAACTTAATTGTTTGTACGACGAAATATGTGTTAAATACGATTTTAAAAAGATAAAAGATCTCCTGCCATATTATGGTCTAATTACTTTTATGCGTTAATTCGAATGCAGTGCCTCTACCATTTATTAAAGCTACAGTCACACTGAAGCCGGACCCAACACGGAGCACCCCGGACTAATATGGAACATCTCGGATACATATATATCTTGATCTGGGTTGATCCTTTGTGAAAATGAATCGACAGTCCCTCGACGTCCTTAAAACATCGTCACCCCGGACCAGTCTGGACCCAACATGGCACCACAACGGATGAACACGGAGCCAACACGGAGCCAACACGGAGCCAACACAGAGCCAACACGGAGAAACCCGGTACCACGACGGCAGCGCCACGGACCGTCCCGGAATGACCCGGACCCAACACGATGTCAACACGGATGACATCGAACCATCCCGGACCATTCCGAATCAGCTACGGAGTTTCCCGGACCCAGCTCGGACCGCCCAGGATCAGACCTATTTGAGTAGGCCTTTATTTTGGCTTGTTTCTCATTTATTCGGCTGTCACCTTACTGTGAAGATCTCCTGAATGCAACCTGGCAATAGAAAAAGTGAACATTTTAAAGATAGAAGATTGAAAAGAAGATGCCACCAAGAAGGAAGCCTTGGTAATCCGTAGTCCTACCGCGTTCATCCGGGACAGTCCGTTCTCATTCGTGTGGCTACCGTGTCGCTACCGTGTTTATCCGGGGCGATCCGTGCTCATATCGTGTTTAGTCCGGGAAAGAGCCTTTTAATCCCTGTTCGCACCGTGTTGGGTCCGTGTGTATCCGTGTTCATTCGTGCTTGGTCCGGCATGAACCGTGTATGGTTCGGGATGCTCCGGGGTGATCCATGTCAAACACGACATGCAGGATTGCCCAGGATCAACCAGGATCAACACGGTGACACCACGGACCTTCCCGGAGCTAATACGGTCGATACATGGACCGTCCCTGACTACCCCGGATTGATAAATCGTCTCAGACGGTCTCGGATGACCACGGCATTTTTAAACAGTTAAACATTGTCGGGGTGTGTCCTGAACCATGACTGACACTTTCGGACTGTCTCAGATGAGCCCGGACCTAACGCGGATCCAACGCGGATCTGACGCCGGATCGGCCAAATTTAGTCCGGGAAGATCCGGGATAGTCCGGGAGGTTGTCTTTACCATTACCCTAGTGAACACAAAATTTCACAACGTTTGCGTATCATTGTATTCGCGTTTTCTAAACTGCAATTACTAACAAAGTAGATCAAGATCAACATGCACATTTATACCGTCTAATTGTTCGTTACTCATGTATTGGTATTTAATAAACATGTTCAAAACGTTCTGGTCAAATTAAATCTTCAAAGATTGTTCAAATAATTGCTATTCGTTCAACATATGTATACTGTAAGTACAATGGAAACTACTTCTAAAATTATATTGGATGATATGAACGATTTAGGACCAACGTGGTTATATTGTTTATTTTGAAGATCGAATGCTGAGTAAAACAATATTCAAGTCTTTGTGTAAAATGTCCCATAACATCGTCTACGTGTCAGTCTTTTTTTCGAAAATGTATCTTCTATAATTATTTATAATTACGCGTTATTTGGAAATAAGGAGAACTGACTCAAAGATGTTTATTAATATACTTACTTACTCGGCATTATTCCCATAAGTAAAAGGTAGCTATATTCAATGATTAATTTGCTAATAAGTATATTATGTTTATCAATGGATTATGTATTTGTGAAATTGACATCATTTTATGATTTGCAATCTAATTGATTAGTTTTTGAGTGCTCAATATAATTTATAACAATATTGTATTAATTTAATATCAGTATATTCTAATGAACGATCATCAGACTCTACTTCCGATTATATTGATTCAATGAATATGCAGGTTATAGGAGCTGTATGGGAAAGTTTTGTTGGACGAGTTCCTTTGGCAGAGTTCCCGGATTCCCGACACAAAATGTTCCCATTGTCATAGAAAAACCTTTTAATTGTATATTTTGATAATGTTTGTTAAATGTGTCATTTAAATTATTATGGTTCATGTTTTAAGCTATATTTTGATACATAATAATTCAAAAATGTCTCATAAGATTTAATAATCTTTTTTGTTTGTTTGTTTGTTTGTTTGGAGTTTAACGCCGCTTTCAACAGCTTTGGTCATATCACGGCGGTCAGTGCACCTACCCATGTTTTCCTGGCTTTCCCACACCAGTACTTACACAACATTCTTTCGAAGCCAATTTAATAATCTAATGTAATACCTAATTAGTTGTAATATGAAAATATGTTTTCCCAAACAATGATAATCAAGACAATTGTTTGTTTTGAAAACATGATAGCTTAATTTGTTGTTTGGTTTGAAACTTTAAGGTCCCCCTTATAAAAGTTAAAGCAGTCAAGCCATACATCCTGAATTATTTGTTCTTTTCGTGACACCTACCTTTTGTTGGTTGCATCAGAGGAAAGGCTCAATAATTTGAGATTGACATAGGATTGAACTGCCCTATACATAATGGACACTTTTAGTATAATGAATTACTTTCTATGTCACCAATTATGAAAGTGACCAAAATTGTATTTGAGCATTTTTTCTGTTAATTCTTGTTTTTTATAATTTAACGTTACTTTTTTGTTTTCTCTGATGTTAAAAACTTCAGTTTAAAAAGACAATTTAAAGCGTAATTTCAGAACAGAAATTGTATTTGTTCTCTTATTGTTTAAAAAGAACCCCAACTACTAACAATTTGTTATAAGCTTAGCATGCAGGATGAGGCAGCTTTGAGTTGACAATGATGCATGATTAATAATTGTATGATGAACAATTTGGGAATAGGATCAGTTTAACCAGAACTGTGTTGTTACTCTTTGTTAACTGTTCAATATTGTGTTGCAAATAATAACGTATGTTTTCTACCAACTTAGCTATTTTGTGTCCTTTTAAATAATTATTTGCAAACTGCTTGTATTGTGGTATGTGACTTGCTGTGTTCATTCACATTGATGTGTTGTGTACAGTGCATTATGACATTATCATCATGCACCTCTCACAGAGCTGATTCGTCAACTCATGCTCGTCTAATTGGCTTGATAGAGCCATATCACTGTAGATCCATTCCATGTGAATCAATCAGCATTTCAATTGTACATTGCGTACGCTATTACTTCCTATGTGACCGTTTATTAATCATTGTCAATTCTAAATGTTACTCCGTGTGTTACCCTATATGGTAGAACACGTGGTTGTCATTAACAATATAGTGTAGGTGGGTGAACATAGTTGTACAGAGTATTGCTCGCTACCAACAAATAATGCCGATAACCCTTAGAACTTTATGGAACGCCACAGCTGTTTTCTGTTTTGATCGTTCATGTTGTTATGTACTGACATGTTATCATGTCCAACGTACATGTTATTATGTTAAATTATTATATTATGTGTAACTGATGTATTATCATGTCTGACTGACATGTCATTTTGTCTAACTTCCATGTTATAAGGTTCAAATGGCACTAATATAAGTCTAACTGGTATGCTATTATGTTTGTCTTACATGTTATTATGTCTAATAGAGATGCTAGTATGCGCAATTGACATGTCATTATGTCTAGTTGACTTGGCATTATGTCAATTAGACCTCTTGACCATAAAATGTTTTATTTTGTCTTACATGCATGTTGTAATGTCAAAGTGTTGTGTTGTTCTTGAAAACATGCGCGAAACTATTGCATGCGAACATAAATGCCAATGGAGGTCTCTTTCCAATATGTGTTATAATCACATTTAGGTTGCTTTTCGCAGAACACCGGTCGATTATTTATAAAGATAATTTGTATATAATTCTGCATCTAACACGTTCTTCAAAATACATCGTTTTGTGTGTAGATGAACATGTATCAATGTAAAATCAATACCTAGCCCTTTCTCACATGCTGGTGTATTTTAATGCATCCGCATCAGATTATGTTTGAAAATGTTTTGGCAAAAGTAGCTCTAGAAATTGCTAATTTCGAGGGGTATACTCTTACTCATTGAATTTAAATGTTAACCCTTCTTTACATGCAGATGATGCATTTCGACTAATCCCTGCAGAAGACTTTTAAAAACATTGTTGCTCATGATAATCACTTTATCTTTTTTGTTTCAAACTTTTCAACAGATTTTTCATACTTTTGATTGAATGTTCTAAAGTAGTATGCAACACTGTATCTAGTTCTGTCATGTTGCATTGGTCAGTTCGTGCGGGGTTTCGCGCCTTTTTTCTAACAATCTAGCTATAACTCGATATCAAAACATAAAACACTACCACGATGACACGCGTTTTGGACAAAACGTCTAATAGAGATAATGTCATGTGAAATAGACATAAAACAATGTTAACTTGACATACTAACATGTGAATGTGACATCAAAACATATCTATTATACTTACTAGCATGAAAGTTTAACATAATAGTAACATTTCGGTAGGCATACTAACATGTATGATAGACATAATAGCATGCCAAAGAAACGTAACAACAAGTCAGTTAGACAACATAATATGATCGTAATAACATGCTATTTGGACATAATAACATGTCAGTTATACATGATAACATAAAAGTTAAGCTAACATGTCAGTCAGACATAATAACATGTAAGTTGGAAATGCTAACATGTTAGTTACACATAATAACATGACATATCAAAGAATAATACAGCTGTAGCGTTCCATCCTTCAATATTTCCGATACATTATACTTTGATTAATTTAGATCATTTAGAATAGCAGTTTTTGTGCTTGTATCGTGGAAATGCAAATGTCGTATGTAGTTTTCCGTATCTACGCGTTTATTTTGGTGTTCTTTATAACGAGTTCATTGCAGGTGTTGACCTATGTGTATGTGCAGTAACGCGAACAATCATCTTCTAGTTTCTGTTTGAAGTAAGCTGCTAAATAATCAAAACTTTAAATGCATCATAGCAGTTTTTTTATCCCTCTTTATTCTGCTGGTGATGCATCAGGCGCTTAAACTTATTTAAAACGGCAACGAATCAACGTAAATCAAAAGCAACTAATATAAATTTCCTCATGTTGACAATATGTACTGTCACACTGGAAGCCATGCAATATTAATATCATATTCGTATACCGTATTGTTTATTTTTTCATAAAACATTTTAATTCTAAATGTGTAGGGACTCATTTTAAGAACGTTTATAATGCAGTTCATGTTTATTTCAAAATTAGTTGTTTTATATAGCCATGCGTACTGTAATCACTTTGTAAAACCAGATAATTAGAAAAAGAAAAGAATATCTTGTCTAAAGTAATATTCAGAAAATGTTTGCTATTTTCGTTTCGGCTTTATGCAATTAAAAGGAGCAATTTCAGAATATTATTTTTGCCACTATGTTTTTCAAAGTCGTCTGCTGCCGATTTGGTGTATATGGGAAAGGGTTAAAAAAAGGATTCAATAATTAAGAAATGAACCAACATGACCCGAACGTATTTTAAAAAAGAGGATAAAAATAATTGAGAAATGAACCAACATGACCCGAACGTATTTTAAAAGAGAGGATAAAATAATTGAGAAATGAACCAACATGACCCGAACGTATTTTAAAAGAGAGGATAAAATAATTGAGAAATGAACCAACATTACCCGAACGTATTTCAAATCTGTCCGACACGTTCTAACCTCATGCTCTGTTAAATATCTATTTTTCAGGAAAAATATAGTAGTTTCTGGAAGTGCTAGAGATTGACTGGCCATCAATATATATGGCGATGTAAAAATTCAGCTTATTTTTGTTATAGCAAAGTATTCTGAGTTAATATCCTTTAAATATTATCTATTGTTTCTTCGGAAACTGATTTTGAAATATAGCGAACATGAAATATGGTTTAAAATAAAGGGATAGAAACTTACTTTCAGTGATTTTATTGCATTTCATTTACACCCAATGACCTAGCAGACATGGATTTACGGTAAATAATGAACACGTTGTTTCGATATCAGCTATGCTGTGGACGGACACAGCGAAAACGCTAGCCTGCAGATTACAGACGTAATTAGCAATGCGGATCAGCAATAACAGTGCTTCCCCAAGATCTCTTCAACTTTGTATACGTCTGAACAAATTACACTTTAAAGTATCAGAAAATAAAGACAGACAACAGATGGAATGTTCAGATCTTCAGTTTTACTCAAGTTTCGAATGTAATTTCACTGGAATAATCCAAAAGAACTTATCCGATTTCTTAAAAGCTGCAGAGCTCTAGATAATGATCGTTTTGCATGTTCTAAAATCTTTATTTGACCCTTTTATCCCAAGTTTTTGGTACGCAAAAGAATCATCTCACTTAGAGGATTCTTTTGAGTACCCACAACATACAGTTTGCTTTAACAATGAGAGAGAAATTATGGGGAAAAGAGCTGAATACCCTCCTCACTTGACCTCTAAGCTGTCGGGATTTATAAACAGTATAAGCGTCAGAGATGGTCACGTTTACCCTTTAATTGTACAAAGGCAAGCAACTGCGATGAGTCCAAATCCTTTACTGTTGTCCTTCTTTTGAAAACATAAACCAAAAATTGAAATACTTGGTCAAACATATGCTTATCTTGGTAACCTTCAAGTCAGAGCAATAAATGTCGAACATGACCGTTTTGGTATTTTACTTCTTCACCTTCAATAACTGTTAATTAAACGGAGCCGTTGGTATTGAAGACATTAGCTTAATTACTTGCAAGAGGTCATAAGTTATATATTGCCACAACTACGACATGAACAATGATGAAATAATGTCGTTTGTTGACAAGTTTGAGCCTTCGAGAATCGACGACCAGCAATGAAGCGATACCGCTGAGAACAATTAATGTACACTCAAACATATATTTTATTTGACCCAGTATTTAGTTTGAATATATAAAAGTTGAAGATCTATGATTTTATACACATATATAATGAAATTGTCCAACGGTCAAGAAGCTCAAATTGACCTAACATCACAATGACTTTGTAATATTAGTGTTTTTATTTTGTTCAACATGTTATCTCCATTTAATGAATACATCTAGCTTTCAGATAGTAAGTGGATATATGAGTTATAATGCGAAAGGACACGGATATTAAATTCATTACTTTAATAACACTGCAGTAACTGTTGGTGTATCGTGCAGGCTGATATACGGAGCGTCGCATCATTAGGATTTCAGACCCCCTTATATATCTCTCATACACCTTATACCCCCGTCAGACCGGGCTGGCGTCCTTACTGCGCTGCTACGGCGACGGAAAATGGGCCAAGGCTCCCAGTTCGCCCACTGCGTTCATATGTGGTTTCCACTGCGTTTATTGAGTTCTGAATACGACCATGGCATGGTTACAAAACTGTCACTACGCTCCTTTGGCGACAATGAATTTTATGTGCGACCTCCTATACAAACTGGCGTATCGACCCGGATCAGCCTAAGCATACCGCTCAGTCTAATCCGGACAGACACGGTCGCCTCCTGTGAATTTTCTGTTTCAGGAATCATTACTCTATATCTCTTACCCCCTGAGACGAAATGTGTCGGCCCTGATTAGCCTGCGTGGACAGGTTATAATCATATTCCAAACTGATACATACACCGGGTCCGATAATTAGTAGGCATGTTTGACAAATACAAACAACTGTTTTTCGTTGTAGATTCAATACGGTGGAACGGTGACTCGGGTAGTTAACCGCAGTTGTGTCAACTTTTACATTTAGACTCAGTTATATTAGAAGTGAAACTTGTGATCATAACACAATGTTTACTACTACTACTGCTGCTACTACTACTACTACTACTGCTACTGCTACTACTGCTACTACTACTACTACTACTACTACTACTACTATTACTACTACTACTACTACTACTTCTACTACTACTACTAATTATATTACTACCACAACTAATACTACTATAACAACAACAACTACTACTACTACTAAAATAACAACTACTACTTCTAAAACTTCTTTTAGTAATGATAATGGCTTCGTTTATGTAATGGGCCAAGGATGATAGTACTTGAATTCCCGCCAAGAATTGTTAACAACAACTTTTTTTAGGTTCATATTTTGTATTGTATTGTATTGTATACATTTACTACTTTACAGCTATTTCTACAACATGTGTTATTACCGCACATCTACCACCATCTCTTTATTCATTTAATAATTATAATGATAACAACAACAAAAACTAGTATTACTATTACTACTTCTACTATTTCTTTTATAGAATATACTCCACTACTTGTCTTTTACACTGTTTCGGAATATCGGAAACTTCTACCAATACTAATGCTTCTATAAATGGTAATACCTTTTCTACGATATATATAGCAGGTAAAAATCAAACACAATTACATGCCTAGATGCGTTCATATGCTTTTATTTCTGTATTGGTTTAGCAACATGTGTCTTTTTATCCAATTAATCCACCAAGATATGACTGGAAGCTTCCGTGGAGACCTGAAAGCAGATAAGGAAATGCATAATTACTGTCATTATAGTGCTTAATAGTAATGAGAAATGAGAACAACAAGATACAAAAACATGATTTAACACTATGAACGTATGATTGTTCAGTTCTTAAATCAAGGGTAAGGTTTTCATTGAACTGATTTGTTAAAAAGAAATAAAATATTTATAAGCTAGTAAGTAAAAGGAAAATAAACGGTAAATAAACGAAAATACTTGAAAGACACAAATATAAAGCGTTATTACGGAATTGACATATGTAGCTGTGGGAATGAAGTCTAGTGCCAAAAAGTGGGTTTGTTCCACAATGAAGATCGTCCCATTGTCCGTTAAATGGAGCGAACGGTACCAGCACAGCACAGTCTTCTACCCTGTGGTCGTCTATATCATCTTTACGGTACGGGTACCAATTTGTGTATGTTAGCTGCTCTCCTGAAAGACATTATAAATATGTGGTTGGATACAAATTGTGTATAAAAAGATATTGACGAATTCTTTTCTCGAAATCTTAATTATATACAGGACATTTATATGGCATAGACTGATACACAATTATTACAATATATTTTTGGATAAAATTATACAAGAAATATTGTAATAAATGACCGCTTACGCTGTCTATATCATGAAAAAATGTATATCACTGTTTGTGTTTCTTTATATTATCTCCTGCAATGTTTTCGCTAGGCTGTCAATTCAGTTACTGGGATTCAAATCCCGGAACGGGTTCTTGAAAACCCGTAGGTGCTCTTAAGTGTCTTGTTATCAAATAAAAGTCTGATATTGGTCCTTCCATAGTTGTGCATTGATGCTATACACTGAGCAGGTTAAAGAACATATGGGTCTTTTAAACAAGAGGGTCATCATAGCCCCGGATCGCTCACCTGAGTTATGTAATGTGATGTGTCATGTCAACCCCAGTAACTCATTCAGGTAAGCTATCACAGGAGGTATAAGATGACCAATCGAGCTCAACTGCCACATAGTGAAAACCCCTCAACATATGCAGTCTGTCATTCGTAAAGTTAATATGACTTAGAAGGTCACCAATGAAATGTTTATTGGTTCTCTCTTCTAGAGACCCTTAAAGTCGGTCTTCGTTTCTGTCCGTTTGTTTGTGGCAAGCGTAGCGCCAAAACTATTCAACGGATTTCGACCAAACTAGGTAGGGATGAAGGGTCTAGGCTCTAGTTGTTTCTGTTGTAGTATGGTCGCCATAGAAACCACCATTGCTAAGGAAACGGGCAAAAACCACTCGGTGTGCGTTGTGTAGCCCATCAGTTGCTACATCGAATGATCGTTCCGGTTTTTGATCCGTCTCTTCGTTTTCCGGTACCATTTCCGCGGAAAACACAGACACGTCAAAACTAAATATATCGACACAAAAAGAAATGGTTTCCTATTACCTGATCGCTGATTGGCTAAAAATCCGGACACGACCAAATATCGACCAACCAGAGAGCACTTCACATATTATTACAACTTCCGTTTCCCGAACTTTTACACGAGGAGAAGAAATATTCAAGTGAATTTGACGCTGTTCTCGCGACAACTTGAAAGCTTGTTTCATTATTCATGCGGTGTCGTGAGAGTAGAGACAAGAGAGAACCATCGTCGCAGTACGCTTGTGTACCAGTTAGTATATATTTCACATGTTTAACAGGGGGATAATTTGAATAATCCTGGTAGACTACCATGAGACAATGCTACACACGAAATATCTAATCCTAAGCTTTTCCCTATATATCTCTATGTAAAGCAGGTAACCCAAAAATTGCCTCCGACCTCGGGGACATACTTTGGACAATCTGTGTAGAGAACCACTCGACAATGCTACACACCAAATATCTACGCGATAAGCCTTTGGCTTTCAGTCAAGAAGGTTTTAACCATGGCAACCAGAGTTCTGCATAGAATAAATTTATTTATATATTTTGAAAGGGCATCACCAAAGGAACATCCCTTTTTTAGTTTTATTAAAATCGGCCAAGCGGTTTAGAAAGAGATGTCGTGTGGAGGAATTGTTTTGAGTGTGATCATAATAGCTCACCTATCAGAATTCCGTGCTCAGTTAAGGTAACAAGGGATACGGTATTGCAACCGGACATCCTTGTACATAACTATGTCTCGTCTAAAAAGTGACAGCACCTTTCCGATGCTTGTACATGATAACGTGTACACTATCAAATGTGCCTTTAAAAGCTAAAAATATTATGCTCAGTGAGAGCAATTGGTCTCGACATCTTCTACATTGCCTTACAATATTTTATGTAATGATTTTTCGCCGTAATGCTGATTCCCAAAAGAATTATTTTGTAAACACGTTTCGTATTTAAAATTGTATGAAAGTATACCTGATATCCAAGTAAATCTCTCTTCATGACCCTTATCATTTAGTCCCATCCAAACCTCATCCTGAAAATTGTTGCTTTTCAAGAAAGACATAATGTATTCTTGCTCCTGGACGTTAGAAATATCAAACAAAGTGCCGCCATGAAGTTTACAATAACTTTCAGCTGAAGCCCAATATGACTTGACTCTAGGTTTAAGAAGGTAGCAGGTCTGATTATATTGTCCAATATAATAACCGTTTCGCCTGGCTGTATTACGTAGATTCGTCGAACATAAATTGATTTGACCTGAAATAGTATGGAAGCAACTTAGAACATAACACTTTCAAATACACTTGAGCACTTGCAAATATAACCTTTTATTACATTTCTATCCATCAAAGATAAGGATATCTCGGTGAAAGAAAATTCATAATCGTTGATTTATTGTTATTACACACCAGTGTTATAATCTACTGCATAATTGCGCATGCGTGCCCCTCCCTTTTTTCCATGGCCACGCCTCATCCGAAAATAATGCGCAAAGTAGGTCAAACGACAAACAATATTCCACAGTAAATATAAACTATGGTTGAAGAGACGTATTTAAAAATTTAATGTATTACAACAAATAACAATGAAATGTAATAAACAGATTATTCAACTCATTTTTTGAAAGATTTGAATATAATTCACTCGCCGTCTTGTGACTGGGAGGAGCCACTCGTGACGTCACTCCCATTCACGAGACGGCTCGTGAATTATATTCTTATCTTTCAAAAAATAAGTTGAATAATCTCTATTTATTACATTTCTATCCATGAAAGATAAGGATATCTCGGTGAAAGAAAATTCATAATCATCGAGTTATTGTTATTACACCGGTGTAATAACAATATTTATTATTTGTTATTTCACACCACAATTGCGCATGCGTGTCCCTCCCTTTTTTTTCCACGGCCACGCCTCATCCGAAAATAATGCGCAAAAAGTAGGTAAAAAAACGAAAAATAGTCCATAGTTAACATAAACTATGGTGTAAGACCGGATTGAAAAACTAAATGTATTACTAAAAACAGCAATGAAATGTAATAAACAGATTATTCAACTTATTTTTTCAAAGATAGAACATATTTCACTCGCCGTCTTGTGAATGGGAGGAGCCACTCGTGACGTCACTCCCATTCACGCGACGGCTCGTGAAATATATTCTCATCTTTGAAAAAATACGTTGAATAATCTCTATGTTATCATGTTGATGATATTCCTCATCATTTTTACATTACAATATTCAAAAATATTCAAAAACAGAACTCTTTCTAAAACTGCAAAATGAACTAAATGTCAAAGATTTATAATTCCCTTTGAAAAGCTTACTCTAAAATTGAATTCGTAAGTTATCGAAGAACAACAAGGGTATCATCATGTCTAAACTATTGGGCTGAATCTTAAGTGGGCTCTTACCTTTCGGAATTGGTTTATCAGTGTACATGCCTGTTAGCGCAGATGTCGTTGACATTGCCATGGATCCGGCTGCCTTTGTAGGAGCTGTTGATGACGTTTCTGTTGATGCTGATGTTGTTGGTGCTGTTGTTGTTGATGCTGATGTTGTTGGCGGTATTGTTGTTGATGACGTTTCAGTGGATACTGATGTTGTTGGTGGTGTTATTGTTGTTGATACTGGTGTCGTTGGTGGTGTTGTTGTTGGTTGTGGTGGTGTTTGAGATGTTGTTATTGTTGCTGTTGTTGGTGATGTTGTAGAAGGTAAACTGTTTGTAAAATCAGTAGGCACAAACGGTGTTGACATTTGCGTAGTTGTTGTTGAGTCCATTATTCTTGATGTTGTCATAGGCATGCTTGTAGTCGTTACTATTGTAAACAAGGTTAAATTTCTATCTTTCCCGGAAGAGTTTATTGATAATTAAAGCCATGGGGTCGAGTCGGTTAAGCTCAAACAATAAAGACGAAAACTATCACTCTAGTCGCCGTGAGTTCTAGTACCAGTCCAGCCAATGTTTCTTTCCAATGACTGACAAACGTCATTGTGATAAGCGCCATTCGTATTCAATTTTCCATTTAGATACATATTCATATGAGAAAAGTGTTGTATATGTCTTGGTAGATTATACTGAGGAGAAACTTGAGATCATCATTGGAATAAAATGTACCTACATTGTAGCAGTCTTAATTTTATCAATCAAAGGCTTAAACATTTACCGCGCCGATAAGTGTGACTCACCTAAATGACACGTATATAGCCATTTTGTGTTGGTACTTTTTGCTTCAAAAAGAACAAACACTTTACATATTAACCCTTTGAATTCTCAAACCGATTTGATTGATAAGCATAGAAGTTGATATGGACTCATTTGAAATGTTCAGCATTGAAAGGGATAAAGGGGATATTTTCTTTGTGTTTGTCAACAGTGATTGGTCAAGCGGTCCATACGAAATGCCTCTAGACATATATACCTGCTAGCTAGTTAAGCCTTTGAAACAACTTTCAAACGCTTTATAGTGCATCTACAGACGAAGAACTTACACCCTATTTAATTATCATATTTCGTGTAAGAAATAATGTTCAGATTTTCAAAGAAATCATATTTTTTCTGTGCGGGACTAGTTTATCCGTAGAAGCGTAGTCCAAGTGCTTTCGCAACATTATTTGATCTAGGAGTAAAACAAAGAGTAAGATGTTTTACGTCGCTAACAATAGTAATTCATTCGTATCAAGGCGTTTCCGCTATGAATAAAAGCATCAGTCGTTATGCTTTCCCTGACACGTGTGGCGCCAACGACTATAACCAAGTACATTCAATGAAATGTATCACGAATGACAATCCTTAGAAACCAGGTTTTAATTTAACACGGCTAATAGTGACCAAAAAAAACCAGTGTTGAATAAATTTATTTTATGGCAATGCTGTCATGGAAACTGTAGAGCAATTTAAAATCAGGGCTTATATTAAAGCCCGAATGTCTTTGCATGTATTTTCCTGAATTGTGTCAAAAAACATGGTAGTTCTACGGTGACATAACAAACTGTTATTCGCGTGGCTAAAATTCTTGAAATATGTCCATATTGCAAACAAGACAGTAACCGTACTGGTCGATCTGTTATTGAGGTAACACAGGGAAATTGTCATTTCTAGAGCTATATTGGATGAAAATGTTCGATAAACTATTTTGCAGATGGCTAATAGTCTAGTCATTATAGAAGATTCTTTCAACATATTCTGAATGCTTGTTTAAAATTGAAAAAGCTTTGTGCTAGAAAGGTCTCTCACTTGTGGACACAAGACTAACATGACAAGCGTTTCGATTGTGCCAATAAACATTTTGATATAAAAAAGAAAATGCTTGTAAATATTGTTGCGCACAGGGAATTAAACTTGGATTTATTATTTTGAGCAAAAGTGACGCGTAAATAACACACAATGGCTTTGCTAAAGTCAGTCAAGGCCTCTCATTGAAAAAGTAATCAGGGAGCGCCAGAAAGGTTTAGTATGCCATTTTCTTTAAGTCGTATGGCATTAAAGCACAAATCTCTTGTAAAAAGGGTGAAACTATAACACGCAAATTTTACAAAAATACAGTAATTACATTTGACAAAAGGTCCTATCAAAATAAGCGTCAAATTATAGATTTAAACGCACAATTGTTTAATCTTCCTTTTTCAGGTTGAACACCAATCATATTCCGCTGACCTAAGCCGATGTGACTTTTCGGTATTCCTTTTTAGCTAACAAATTATCTCAGGTAAGCAGCATGCTACTAGTGGAAATTTAAAGGCCTTTCTTGATATGACCCGAATGGGAATCGAACCTTAGTCCCTTTTTCTCGAAATAGATCTATAGTTTGTGGAAAACATTCAAAGCGCTACAATTTGAGTAAAAACTGATACATTTTGATCATAACGATAGCGGCTCTTCATTGCTCGAGCACCGTATAACGACTTACTAAGACTGAGACTTACATATATCATCTGGACTCGGATCCCCTGGACACACCTGGCTTTGTGTTTCGTCATTAGTGATAATGTAGCCAACCTTCAATATAAATGTTAGGAAACTACTTTTATTTAAAATGTGTCAATATTTCATATCAGTCGCATTATCATACTCTGATCAGGATTTGTAAAGCTTTTCAGACGTTTCTGTCATGAATGTACCAATTCTCATTTAAAGCAGACCAACCTACTTCACTGTACGTATATTGAATTAGATGACAACGCATAAAAGGTCGTTTCGAATTGACCCTTTACACTTAAATTGTCATGACCAGGTACTCGTTTTTTCAACGCTCGGTTTGATACAATCGGAACAAAACGATCGACAATCTCCACTTCTTTATATCGTTTATTCATATGTGTTATCTACCCTGTTTGATACCCAACGATACTGTAGGAGATATATTTAGTCGTTTGAGCAAATTGTAATCTGAGACGACATATATGAGGCACTTCTCAGATGTATATACGAGCGAGCGCATGCGATTGGTACAATTTCTACTAGACAATCAATCCTCGTACCAATTATCAAAGCAATATCTTTTTTAATGTGACCATATGGTTATCACGTTCACGTGTTAGTATGTATCACTTCTACTGGACAATCCATCCTCATACCAATTGTCAAAGCAATATTGTTTTTAATATGACCATATGGTTATCATGTACACGCGTTAGTATGTATCACTTTTACTGGACAATTCAACTTTCTTTTGTATTATCAATCGTAGTGCAGTATTGGTTTCAATGAGCTTAAAAAAATGGATTTTGCTACATCCGTTTTTAAAATCATGCCAAAGAACTAGTGCATCACGCTCTCGAAAGTAATTTCTCTTTCTTCCTAAGCATTTTCAACTATGTCAAACTTTTATCTCCATCTATAATTGTGTTGGTATCCCATAGTAGTTCTAAGCTGGCTGCTGCTAATATGCTATATGTGGCCAATGTTTAACTTTTGTTTGTTTGTCAACGAGAGATTAAGAGTCAGCATATACTCTTATAGCGGTCTGGCGGTCTATAAAATACAGTGTATAATGTCTCCTAAATTTCAGTCATAAGACATAAACATAATAATGATAAAATATAAATTAAGGAAGTTAAAATATTAATGTCCTATGTAAATAAACATACTTAATTCATAAAAAAAGAAGTTAAAACTTGTTTTCAATTCATGGCGAGGCTATATGACCTTTAACCTTGCCAACTTGCCCCCCCCCCCCCCCCCCCCATAAGCATCTGTTAACTTACCTGTTGGTGTGTTAATAACAAATTGATATCACACATGCCATCATAATTACTACAACTTTGGAGTTTATTGTTTGTCCAATAACAATATACACTTCATATGCCATTGAAGCAGAATCGACACCAAACACATTATAAAGTAGATAAGCACTGACGAAAGTCAATCTTGCATAAAATCATACTTTCGGAATTTAAATTAAATTAAGAATCATATTTTCCAGAATATTATCATCGAGTGCCATGATCCAGCTGCTTGTTAGTCATACAACCAAATAAATTTAGCAGTAATGATGAAGCAAAGGCTGAAATACGATTTCGCCATTACGAATCCTATGCCCAGCTGATGCTATTATGGGAAAAGGCAAAGGTCCTTATCGTGTCATTCTACCAGGAAGGCAAAGCTAGGAGACGGTTTGACTCCTTATCAAAATATGTACAATTCGCCATATTTTAATATCGTTCTACTGTCAATTAAGCTAGTAATATTATGTTTTAAAACTGCACATAGACGATTATGTGTGTTTAATACAAACCCTGTTTGCGGCCGCAATCAATGGACACTTATTGGATCTGCAGATAATTGTAATCTCTTAGCTGAATATCAAAACCCTACACTCTCCTAGTGGCCTCCATCTAGACATATAGAACCATCTTAACCACCAGTCAGCAAACATCTACATTTGAAACTGAACCACCTCTGTATACCATCCCTCCATTTACGCAGGTATTTCATCAGCAAATGAGGCAAATAACATATACTGTATGATGTTGAACATTATTGAATCTGGACTGTGTCGTCATCTTTTCCAGATTAGTAGCCAAAATTGACAGACGTCAGCATGGGATAGGTTTAATTTTGTACCATGGGGTGACGTAATCGAAAAGGAAGCAACCAACATTATTAATGTTAAGAAAAACTCTGCTATATGTTTGAAAAAAAAAAAAACTTTATGAATAAATAAATTGTATAAAATGATTTAAGAAACAGCAAGATACAAAATACGTATGTCTTTTACCGTTATTACAAAATTCTTCTTGTTACATGTGAAATAAATTTAATTCCTCTGTGAAATGCCATCTGACCAAAAGAAAACTTGATATAAACTTGTGTTATGAGTTTGCATTTGCAATTAAGTAACTTAGCACCGAATTATCACAAGTAGACTCTTCCATGTTCAAAAGCGGCCGAATATACGTTGTAGGTAACAACAGTATTGAAATAAGGCTCAAATGATGATTGCAGACCACGAGCTGTCTCACCTGAATATGTAATACTTACAATACAACTCACTATTGTCATTACCGCTGAACAAGACTTAAGACAAAAGAGAAAAGCACAAAAGCATTTACCGCATGTTCAAACGCAATGGCTGTGTATTTTGCATTGGACGAACCGGATAACTTTTCCTTGCAGTCAAATTCGAACAAGTAGCCAAGCGTGTCAGAGTTGTCTGCAGGCTGGCCGTAGACTGCATAGTCAGTGTTGTAATTACAGATACAGTCATAATCAGCCGTTACCACTGTAAACACAGTCAATACGAGATACTGGAACATCGTCAATCAAGTCTTGGCTGAAATGAAACCATTTTAAACTGTTCATATATTGATGTTTAGTGGTGCTTAATAAATACCAAAGATGGGGCATCTATTGATGTTTAGTGGTGCTCAATTAGAACCAACGCTGGGTCAACTATTGATGTTTAGGGGTGCTCAATGAATACAAACGCTGGGGTAACTATTGATGTTTAGTCGTGCTCAATGAATATCAAAGATGGGGCATCTATTGATGTTTAGTGGTGCTCAATTTATACCAACGCTGGGGCATCTACTGGTGTTTAGTGGTGCTCAATGAATACTTACGACCAGTGCATAGTCTAGAAAGACAGTCATATCGAGGGTTTGGCGTGAAACTGTGGTAATTAGAATTACCAAGGTTAATCACCTCGCCATGAAAAAAAAAATAAGCGTTAAAGAATCTTTCTTTGTAAAAAATGGAAATTTAGGTGCCATTTCTCGTTCTTAGCAATGGTGCATACAATTTGCATTGTTTACAAGGGGGTCGAAATTGCCCCTAAAACCAGGGTTTTCAAAAAAGATGTTCAGTTACAACCGTTTCACGCAAAGCCCTCTATATACGTTTTTAAGGTACATGTACTTCTGATAGACAGTATAAATAAAAATAAGACACTTGTAGAAATTACGTTAAAATGAGTTTTACTGGACCACCGCTTAAGTGTTAATTAAATATGATGTCATCTATGGAAATTCTATGTTATAGCACAAGCATTCAACAGACACTTAGCTCAATATTTACAGACCGATCACGTTTCTTTACTTTTAGCCTGTGCTGTTATCCACCTGCTAAGTCTTATCATAGTGCGATAGTTAACATAATATTTGACCGAGCTTGTATAAGTAATAGACTGTGCTAAGGCACATGCTGGACTTGTTCTATACTTTTCGCAGAAACCAAATTGAACCTTTACTCATGCACTCGCTCATATGTTCTCTTATATAATTACACATGTATAAATAGCATACATGTTACTAGTTTTGAAAATTGTCGTAAGGAACGTAGATATTACATATTTTTTCTTATATAATCACACATGCAGAAATAGCATACATTTAACTAGTTTTGAACACTGTCGTCAGGAACGTATATACAACATATGTTCTCTTATATAATTACACATGCAGAAATAGCATACATGTTACTAGTTTTGAAAATTGTCGTAAGGAACGTAGATATTACTTATGTGCTCTTATATAATCACACATGCAGGAATAGCATACATGTAACTAGTTTTGAACGCTGTCGTCAGGAACGTATATACAACATATGTTCTCTTATATAATTACACATGCAGAAATAGCATACATGTAACTAGTTTTGAACGCTGTCGTCAGGAACGTATATACAACATATGTTCTCTTATATAATTACACATGCAGAAATAGCATACATGTAACTAGTTTTGAACGCTGTCGTCAGGAACGTATATACTACATATGTTCTCTTATATAATTACACATGCAGAAATAGCATACATGTAACTAGTTTTAAAAAATTGTCGTAAGGAAGGTAGATATTACTTATGTTCTCTTATATAATCACACATGCAGAAATAGCATACATGTTACTAGTTTTGAAAATTGTCGTAAGGAACGTAGATATTACTTATGTGCTCTTATATAATCACACATGCAGAAATAGCATACATGTAACTAGTTTTGAACGCTGTCGTCAGGAACGTATATACAACATATGTTCTCTTATATAATTACACATGCAGAAATAGCATACATGTAACTAGTTTTGAACGCTGTCGTCAGGAACGTATATACTACATATGTTCTCTTATATAATTACACATGCAGAAATAGCATACATGTAACTAGTTTTAAAAAATTGTCGTAAGGAACGTAGATATTACTTATGTTCTCTTATATAATCACACATGCAGGAAAAGCATAACTTTAACTAGTTTTGAACACTGTCGTCAGGAACGTAGATACTACATATGTTCTCCTGCTATCGCCAAATGGTGTTTTTTGTTAATTTAAGAAGAATTATGCTAGTGCGATAGTTAACATAATCTTCTACGGAGCTTGTATAAGTAATATGTGGACTGTGCAAAGGCACATGCTGAACTTGTTCTTTACTTTTCGTAGAAACCAACCTGAACCCTTTACTCATGCACTCGCTCATATGTTCTCTTATATAATTACACATGCAGAAATAGCATACATGTTACTAGTTTTGAAAATTGTCGTAAGGAACGTAGACATTACTTATGTTTTCTTATATAATCACACATGTAGGAAAAGCATACATTTAACTAGTTTTGAACACTTTCGTTAGGAACGTATATACTACATATGTTCTCCTGCTATCGCCAAATTGTGTTTTTTGCTAATTTAAGAAGAATTATGCTAGTCACACAATTGTTTAATTTACAGCGATTGCGCAACAATGTTTCAGCTTAAACCAATCACGCTCGAGTTCTGCATCTTGGAGACTTAACCAGTACTCGTGCCGTTTGTGTGGACACATCTCAAAGGCAGAATATGCTTATAACGATATTTGAACCCGGGACCTATAGACAGATTAATGTCCAAGCTGGGGTTGGAACTCACGACCCCTTGATTGATAGCCCCTCGTTGTAACTGTTCGTTTTAAAACTATCTGAGTTTTTTGTTTATTTGTTGCGTGTTTATAGTTGACCAAGATTACACATTTTATTTTTCTCATTGTAACTAGAAGTGAATATTAGAAACAATGTGAATATAAATAAAATGAATTAAGTATACAATAACCTTACTATCTCTTCCAATTCCAATCCAATAACAAGTTTGGTGACCTTCTGTCACAGATAATGTTACACAAATAGCTGATAACATATTGACTTAGTCAACAGAAAAGGGATGATCGCTCACAATAGATGACAACACAAATTGGCGCTTATATATTTTTTTATTTTGTAATACTTATAGTACGATATAACCAGATTGGAGGCAATACAGAAGTATTGTTTGTGTATTGTGGTGACATTGAAATATGCATATACTACGAAAAGGCAAACGCGTGGTCCTACCTAAGACTATAATAAAAGCACTGAAAGTGCTGACAGCCTGGGGTCTGCAGGAAGATTGAGAAGTAGGGAAATAACAATTGCAGCTTATGTGTATGTACTTATTGTTAAGAAGTTGAAAGAACAAAAAAAGTAAATATTATGCAACTGGCAATTTGAAAACAGGAGGACCTTGTTGGCACTATATTGCTAACATGAGTGCAAGACCGTACAAGTATACACTTTTATGACATCAAGAATCAAAGGAAAATTTGACAGCAGGTTTAGGCAGAGTATTTGGAAGTTTCTGCCTTATACATTGTATATTGAGAAATATGTTAATGTTAAATCAACTTCCGTTAAGTAGAAATAATTCTATAAACCATGTACTAGACTAGGAGAAAGTGTTTGATCAATGCAAAATCCATCAAGACAATTATTCTGATCAAGATTCAAGATGCAACCTCCAGAGTGTTGTCAAGACTTTCCTTCATTTAGCCTAGTGACTATTTTTCTTTACTTGATATGACTCATATTCGAACATGAACTAGATATTATCAATACAAACATTCTGACAAAGTTTCAAGCTGCTGAAGCAAAACATGCGGCTTTCAGACTATTAAGAAGATTTTCCTTCAATTTGGCCTATTGACCTTGTTTTTAACCCGGTATGTCCCATATTCGAACTTGGCATATATATATCATTAAGATAATAATCTTAGTTTAGCCAATGTGACTTCTACATTGTTGACAAGATGTTCATTCAATTTGGCCTATTGACCTAGTCTTTTAACAGACATGACCAATATTCAAACTTGGCTTACATATCATGAAGACAAACATTCTGATACATGCTGATACAGTTCTAACATGCTCAAGCTAAAAATGCAGCCTCCAGAGTGTTAAGAAGATTTCCCTTAAATTTGGCCTAGTAACATAGTTTCTGACCCAATATGACCCATATTCGAACTTGATTTAGATATCATTAAGACAAACGTTCTAACGAGAATGCCGTTGATACCTCCACAGTGCTTGCGGGCACCTGCACAGCGCGAGCGGGTCGCCCGGTTGATGTAGAGGTTGGTGTTTGCACGCTACCGCTATAAATTAGTTATTGATGTATAGGCTGAAGAGAAAAGGCTTTGTCTCATTCACTTCACTGCCACTCTCCCTCTCTTTAGGGTACTGCCCTCTCATTCTCCGTCAGTCCTCCTTTCTTTTCTATGGCATCTTGTAGTACTGTTACTCTGACACTGTTGTGATAAACTGTGTGTGAACATGAAGAGCACGACTGGATAATCTGGTGAATGATGCGATGAGTTGACTTTTATAACCTACGAGCCACAGTGTGCGGTCTCCCAAACACCGGCCTGACCCCGATCCGATACTGCATTTGTCACACGACTTCTTTGTTTACCATTTGTCTTCGTTGCACGGAGCCCAACGGGTCCCCCGGTAAATATACTGCATTTGTCACGCGACTTCTTTGTTAACAATAAGCTTCCATATTTGACCTCTCGGCGCATTAATTTCTAAGCATTTGTTAAACTTATATCAGGTTCTCACGCCATAAGTTTTTTACTGATGTTCCAACAACATCATAATGATCAGTTTTGGGTGATCTTAACCTTTTAAATGCAGTATTGTTGAATTCATGATGATTTATTTTTCTCACGCAGTCTCACCCTAAAATGCATTGTAGTGTCTTAATAGTAATTGACAGGCTGCCAACACCGATGGTATTACTACCATGACCAGGGGCTAAAGCCGCTGGCCAAAAGTGGTATTAATTGCTTTCCATCATTTGCACTGAGGGGTATTTGGGTTAGCATTACGACTATCTCGATGGTGTCGGGATATATGGATAAATGGACCAGTAGTACTGGGAATTAACGCAAGACACGCGGTGATGTAACTGGGATGTTGTTCAAAGCGGCGTAAAATAACATACAAAAAAAGAAAAACCTATTTCCATATCCATTTACTGTAATCGATATGCAGACTTAGATATGCGTCGAATATCGTCTGTCCTTCGTGGTGCGTCCTGTGTTTTCCTCTGCGAATATTTTAATACCAACGATTTTTACCGGACATAAACGTGGATCGTAATATTAGGATAAAACTGCAGTGTTTGACTTTAATTGTTATACATTTTGGCTTAAATATATAAAAAGGGGAGGGGTGGGTGTGTGTGTGTGGGGGGGGGGGGGGGGGGGGGGGGGGGCAAAATGTCGCTTTTCAAACACCGTCCAAAGTTTAGCCCTTTCCGTTATACAGACGTCATTGTATTCCACAATCATCACACTACTGTAATACCTATTCAAGATCATACTTTACGTTGTATACAAGTGTTTGCTAATATGTTTTCCATGAAGACGAGTCTGAAATATCACATCGGGTAAAATAATGTTAAGCTGTTGACGAATTAAGTGGACGACCAGGCTGTGAGCCATTTCCCTGAAACCGATATTTCTTTACGACTTTGTAAACAAACGATATTGAAAACATGGATTATGAAAAACAGCTTTCTTATAACGAGAAAAAATCTTCATGTCTCCCTCAATTTATTCAACTTCAACAAACCGTTCTTGTTTAAAAAATACTTTCAATAGTTAAGATACTACGGAGCCCCTAAAGTGACATTCAATATATTGTTTTAGTATGCAAATAAAACAGCTAATTTGCATATTAAAAAAAAGTATCGCATTTTTATTTCGTTTTTACGAAATAATAATTCGATACTTTTTTTTAATATGCAAATAAGCCAATTTATTTCGTATTAACGAAATAATCATTTCGTTTAAACGAAATACTTATTTCGTAAAAACGAAATAAAAATTCGATACTTTTTTTTAATATGCAAATTAGCTGTTTTATTTCGTATTTACGATTTACTTATTTCGTTTAAACGAAATACTTATTTCGTTAAAACGAAATAATTAATACCGACACTTTTTTTTAATATGCAAATTAGCCGTTTTATTTCGTATTTACGAAATAATACTTACTATTCGACATTTCTTTTTAATATGCAAATAAGCCGTTTTATTTCTTATTTACGAAATAATAGTTAGTATTCAAAACTTTTTTAATATACAAATTTGCGCTGTTTAATTAAGTAAATTAATAAATTAAAATAAATATCTCGAGTCTACCATCAGCCGAGCACCGGTAGCTCAGTCGGTAAGGACGCGGGCTGTCAATCTAGGGGTTGTTAGTTCGAACCCCAGCTCGGCAAACATTATTTACGATGTTGAACAAAAACCACTGCGACAAGCGTCATTCGTCTTTCACCAATGGGCTAACAGTCGATGTGGAAAAGCAGCCAGTTGCGTGGAAAGTATGTTGTTGAGTGATTGGGGTTTAACGCCGGTTTTAACAATTTTTCAGTTATATCACGGTGGCCAGTTCACCTACTCATGCATTACCTGGTTTTCTCACACCAGTACTCCACACAGCAATCTTCCCAAGCAACTGGCTGCTTTTCCACATAGACTGAGCCCATTGGTGGAAGACGAATGACGCATGTCGCATTGACTTTTGTCAATCGTCGGTAAGAAAGTTGACCGAGCCGGGATTCGAACTAACAAACCCCTGGATTGACAGCCCGCATCGCTACCGACTGAGCTACCGGGGCTGGCAAAGTATGTTGTGTGGAGTACTGGTGTGAAAAAATCAGGAAACATATGATTAGGTGAACTGGTTGCCGTGATATGACTGAAAAGTTGATTGTTGAAAACGGCATTAAACACCAATCAATCAAAACCATCAGACAACCATGTGGAAACTCGGTAACACATGGTAAATACGAAATAAAACTGCTAATTTGCATATTAAAAAAAAGTACCGAATTATTATTTCGTTTTAACGAAATAAAACAGCTAATTTGCATATTAAAAAAAAGTATCGAATTATTATTTCGTTTTAACGAAATAATTATTTCGTTTAAACGAAATATTTATTTCGTAAATACGAAATAAAACAGCTAATTTGCATATTAAAAAAAGTATCGAATTATTATTTCGTTTAAACGAAATATTTATTTCGTAAATACGAAATAAAACAGCTAATTTGCATATTAAAAAAAAGTATCGAATTTTTATTTCGTTTTTACGAAATAAGTATTTCGTTTAAACGAAATGATTATTTCGTTATTACGAAATAAATTGGCTTATTTGCATATTAAAAAAAAGTATCGAATTATTATTTCGTAAAAACGAAATAAAAATGCGATACTTTTTTTTAATATGCAAATTAGCTGTTTTATTTGCATACTAAAACAATATATTGAATGTCACTTTAGGGGCTCCGT
>JASEVX010000011.1:9288699-9438699 GCA_031761405.1 Serripes groenlandicus
AAGTTTTAAAACCAGCACAAATTGAGACATGACTAGAGGGGACTATATAAAAAAGTTCCAACTCTGATCATATCCCGGGTCGTGAAAGTTCATGGTGTTGGCAAGTCTTTTCTTCACTGATCATCCTTCAGATCCCGGATGTGGTCGGATGGATGTCTCCTCTAAATTGTCAGATATTCCAAACTCTCAATGTTAAACTACTGTTTTAGTTATTAAAAGATGAAATGGGATGTTTAATTTTTACACAAATAATTTTAATATAATTATATATTGCACTTGTTAATTGATTGTTGGGATGGGTCCACTGGGACACATCTGTTTTGCTAACCCCGCAACTTTGAGTGCCAAGGAGGAAAAGCTATTATCACCATTATTGGACGTTTCCACTGAGGTACCGTACCGTCTTTTTGTAGTGTGGCATTTTGAAAAGCATACATCAATTTGCCCTTTGCTTCCAAACAGAAAGACAGAGAAAATGCGGGAACCAGATCCAAAAGTGACTCTGCCTTATATCACCTATATATATAAAAAGTACCAGACTTCCGAGTAAAGAGGTTGTGAGTTCGAATCCCGGCTCGGCCAACTTTCTTTCCGACGACTGACAAAAGTCAATGCGACATGCGTCATTCGTCTTCCACCAATTGGCTAAGTCTATGAGGAAAAGCAGCCAGTTGCTTGGGAAGATTGTTGTGTGGAGTACTGATGTGAGAAAACCAGGAAATGCATGAGTAGGTGAACTGGCCACCGTGATATAACTGAGAAATTGTTAAAAACGGCGTTAAACCACAATCAATCAATCATTTGAGTGCCATTATCCCAATTTGTGGACGTTAATACGTTACTACTGTAGTGTGGCATTTTGAAAAGCATACATCAATATGCTCCTTGATTTCAAACAGAAATACAGAGAAAATTCGGGAACCAGATCCAAAAGTGACTCTACCTAATATCACCTATACAAAAAGTACCAAACTTCCGAGTAAAGATATCTGAGTTTTGAAGAATTACATTGAAAATGGCAGCGTAAGTAGTTTATGAGTAGTGAACATGATATTTGACGAGTACTTGTACAATGGTTCTTTCAAGCTCGAATGCATATAATGTATTTTCAAGGAATTTTTGAATAAACACACACATTTTTATAAATTGCATACGATTTTGTTTTTATCTCGTTCGCACGACTTAGTATCTCGTGCACACGAGATATAAAAAAAATACAGATACTATGTCATGCGAGCGAGATACTATCAAAATCGTGTGTGTCACTTTAGAGCTGCCTTACGGTCGTGATGATAAGAAAAATTATTACTTTTAGATATGAGCGATTTTTTTATATTTATAATAATATCATTCGTCTTAACTTAATGTAACATACAACACACTTTTAAAACCATTCAAATTTGCGGCAGTACTTGAATGATCTTTGATTAAACCTTCGAAGTATAACAATAGCAATCACGAAACTCCATTTTATAAAAATGGAATATTAATTTAATTCGAAATGTGCAGTTACTTGAGTTCCCAAAATTCTTTGTTCGGTCATTTGATAACTTTAGTACGGGATTTTATTTAAATTGTTCACCGGTGTTTGATGATCTCTTTCTTCAAATAGCCCGTACGGTTTAAAATAGCCCATAACGCTACGCATTCCAGCTGACGTTTGTTCGATAGAGCAGATGCTTTTATAACGCTGTGCAGGTACACTTCGCTTCAGAATTGATTTATTTCTATGTTTTGTTAGGCAGTTTTAACCCTGTCCCCTCATATAGACGCTTTTTTCGCCTCTGTAATAACCGGCTTTTTGAAATCATGGCGACAAAAGAAGAAATTGCTCAAAACGAGCAATTTCTCCTTTTGTCACCATGTTTTCAACTCTACTCAATTATTGTACTTTCATTTAACCCTTTCCCTCATACGACAATTCTGCAGCAGACGAATTTAAACATATTTTGTCAAAAATAGAAAATCTCTACAATTGAATGGATAACCTATGACTAAAAGTGGAAAACATTGTGGCAAAAGGAGAAATTGCTCGTTTTGAGCAATTTCTTCTTTTGTCACTATGTTTTCAAAAAGCCGTCTGCTGCAGAGGCGTCAGAAAGAGTCTATATGAGGGAAAGGGTTAACAAAGGGAGTTTCCAAAACTTTTCAGGTAGGTTTTCAAAGTCGTCTGCTGCAAAGTTTTTGTATGTGGGAAAGGGTTAACTTAAGAGAGACCGCCTCTCTGGTGCAGTGGTAGAGCGTCCGCCTCGCGGGTTCGATCCCCGGTCGTGTAATACCAAAGACTATTTAAAATTGTAGAAGTAGCTGCCCTACTTTTCGCTCAAGGTTGCTGGATAAGCATAACGACTGATTGTGCTGGTGTCAGGATAAAAGGACCAGTAGTACTGGTAACTGACCCAGGAAACGACATGATATAACTGAAAAATTGTTGAAAGCGGCAATCAATAAAAGAAGAGAATATGTGACAATGACTCAGAGGTTAATTTATAAAAGAAACCCAAATGGATATTGATATCATATAAGTTGAATTAATTGATTGATTGAGTTTGGCATAATGTCGTTTAGAACAATATTTCAGTCATATCACGGCGGCCAGTTCACCTACCTATGTATTTCCAATCTTTCTCACCACAACAGTTCTCCACAATATAGTCTTTCCCAAGCGACTGGATGCTTTTCTTCTCGTTTTGTAAAAAAACATTCAAGAAACTCCCGGTTGATTAATTGGGTTTAACGCCATTTTCAACAATCTTTCAGTCATATCACGGCGACTAGTTCACCTACTCATGCGTTTCCTGGTTTTCCCACAACAGTACGCCACATAACATACTTTCCAAGCAAGGTTTTCCACATAGACTGTTAAACAGCCCATTGGTGAAAGACGAATGACGCAGGTCACAGTGACTTTTGTCAAGCGTCGGAAAGAATGTTGGCCGAGCTGGGATTTGAACTCACAACTCCTGGATTGACAACCCGCGTCGCTACCGACTGAGCTACTGGGGCTCGGAAACACTTAATGATTACAGAACAATTGATGAAAGTGGCATTAAAGACCATACCAACAAACACACAAAGCTATAAGACCCAATTTTAAATGACACAGCCCGTTTCGTAATAACTGTTTTCAGTAAGGGTATTTGACAGCTGTCGCCCGTCGCAGCCCAATAATTATAAATAAACATCCTTTATATCATATTTTACAGGTATTTGAAAAACGGATGTTATCTCGTGTAAGTCGCACAATGTATACATTCGATATAAATCAAAGTTAAGATACCTACAATAGATTAAGAAATCCTGTACGTGCAAAATGTACACATCATGTGCGTCAGAAATTAAAAGCTTTTCTACTACATCCGATGTTTTATGTATTGATCGTCAACTGTCGCGCAAACTCCGACGGAGTGAAGGGTATTTAAAGGTACTGGTTAAATACATATTACTTCCACTTAAGGAACGATTGAACACAACAAAAACAAATCTCCCAAGCTCTATAAATACGTGGTCCCATTTCGATTAGCGATCAGATGTAAACAATCTAGTCAACATATACAAGGTATTAATAAAGCTAAATCGTAGCATTATTTCTTCGGAGATGCTGCTACGTTGATTTCTTTGCAGAAAAGAAATGATATTATAAATTGTGAATGTATAAACATTGTAGAAAATGATCAATCTGATCTTGTTCGATATTTATCCTTCAATTCACGTAAGAATTTCGTTTTAAAACACTTTTCCTGATATGACATTTTTTTAAAGTCGTTTATTTAAAAAAAAAATCTAAGAACAAATATGTTATATTTTCTAAATTAAGATCTAATTTCGATACAGCGTCAAAAAAATTGTGTGGAAAAAAAGAGAAGAAATGCTCCGTTTTAGCAACATCTCCATTTTCCATAATGTTTTCAATATCTTAGTTCAAAATGCATCAAACGTCAGTGTATCAGGGAGGAGTGTTAAAAAGGCAGGATAAATAAGTCAATATGTGCATAACTTGGATTTAGTTCTGTTCCATTAATGCACTAATGCGTGTAGAAATCTCGAACAAGTAAAATGTGAATTTAGAAGATGTAAATATGTGTGGGTTATTGTACTATTTTGTGACGCTGTAATCACCGTGACCAAATTTCTTTCTTTTTACAGAGATATTTATTTCAATTATTTTCTTTAGATAAATTAAGTTGATTCATTCTATTCGTCTAGTGCTGTAGGCTTTCGCGTGAGGGAGTGTTGGTTTATATATCATTCGATTCGTCTAGTGCTGTAGGCTTTGGTTGGTTTATATATCATTCGGTTGGTTTATATATCATTCGATTCTTCTAGTGCTGTAGGCTTTCACATACGGGAGTGTTGGTTTATATAGCATTCGATTCGTCTAGTGCTGTAGGCTTTCGCGTGAGGGAGTGTTGGTTTATATATCATTCGATTCGTCTAGTGATGTAGGCTTTGGTTGGTTTATATATTATCATTCGATTCTTCTAGTGCTGTAGGCATCACGTGAGGGAGTGTTGGTATATATATCATTCGATTAGTCTAGTACTGTAGTGCTGTAGGCTTTCGCGTGAGGGAGGATTGGTTTAGATATCATTCGATTAGTCTAGTGCTGTAGGCTTTCGCGTGAGGGAGGATTGGTTTAGATATCATTCGATTAGTCTAGTGCTGTAGGCTTTCGCGTGAGGGAGGATTGGTTTAGATATCATTCGATTAGTCTAGTGCTGTAGGCTTTCGTGTGAAGGAGGGTTGGTTTATATATATATTAGTGAATCTTTAAATAGAAACAAAAATAACGCAAACAAGTAAAGGTATATATGTATTTGTGAAATAATAGTGTATCATAATGTGCCACTTGGTCTTTCCAATAAAGAACTTTTGGATTTGATCTATATCTGTTAACCTATTCGAACATATAGACACACTTTGACACTTCTGCAGCAGACTACATTTGAAAACATTGTGTAAAAAGTATAAACTGCTTATAATGAGCAGTTTGGTCTTTTGCCAAACTGTTTTCAATTCTTTTCAATTATAAAACTTTTCCTTTTAGAGATTTTCCATAATATTGCCTATTTAAGCCGTTCCACGAGAAAACCAACATTATGGACTCTGCGTAATGTATCGACCCGGATCAGCCTACGCTGTCCGCGCAGGCTAATCCGGACCGACACATTCCGTCTCAGGAGGATATAGGTATAGACTATAGAGTATAATGATTCCTGAAACTGAAAATCCATAGGAGGTGAAAAGTGTCTGTCCGGGTTAGCCTGCGCGGCATGCTTAAGCTGATCCGGTCGATACTTTACACAGAGTCCACAACGTTGGTTTTCTCGCCGGACGGCTCATAAGTTTTCAAGTCCGTCTGATGTTGATGTGTAGTATGCGGGAAAGGGAGGTTAAATGCGTTGGTGTTTATCCAGCATGCAAAGCTCCGTTGGTAATTATTAATCCATTATCTGATAGAGATGACCTTTGAAAACATTATGCTCGAAACGAAATAATGCATTACTGCTTTTCCAACAATGTATATAGCTCAGTTATAAAAATATACTTCCGAATTGGAATTTCTTGATTATTTTTTATTTTTATTGCTTTCAGAAATTTAATTACTAAATTCATTTTTCCTATTTAGTTTAGTTTAAACTTATTTATTTTACATCGTTTGCGAAACAAGCCTTCAGCATAGATTAATCACGCTCGATGTCTGCTTCCTGGAGACTTAACCAGTACTCGCGCCGTTTGTGTGGAAAATTCCCAAGGTCAGGACCCGCTCATCACGAGACTCGAACCAGGGACCTTTGATACGAGAGGCCGACATATAGCCGACACTTGTCATTTAAACATAACAAAAATCGATAAGAACGTATTTCGATACATAGATTTGGATTGATAGTCGGAACCATGAATTGAGAGACAATTCGATTTAAGCGGAGTGTCGACAAATACGATGTCGAGATAGAGGATGACAACTAGTTTATTAGCAGAGCTCTGTGAAAACCACACTTAGCGTAATTATTACACTTTTAAATAAGGTTCTATCTACCCATCCGTGTTAAATGATACACACGGCTAATTGGAGACAGTGTAGAGCAAGATCAGACAGCGGGGGATGTGCAAGCTGGTGTGGATCTAAACTGGTCGTAAATGACTTACGGTTGGTTTTCGCAGAGAAACGCTTATTTAAACTTCGAATGTATTCATCTATCATACATTTGAACCGACTGGAGAAAAAATCCACATTATGGCCTCTGCTCAATGTATCGATCTAGATCAGCCTGCACAGTCCGCGCAACCTAATCCGGTCCGACAAATTCCGTCTCTGTGAGATAAAGGTATGGAGTAATATTTTCTGAAACAGAAAATCCACAGAAGGCGAAAAGATGCTGCCCGGGTTAAGGCTGATCTGGGTCGATACTTAACGCAGAGTCCACAATGTTGTTGTTTTCACGGGATGGCTCATATGTTCACATGGTATTTTCCTCTTTCTAGATCGAGAGAAGTAATGGAACCTGACGGGGCATACAGTAATGTGGCTTATAGTGAAGTCAAGGTGAGATTTACATACAATCAAAACCACCACGGTGGTGTAGTAGTGGTACAGAGTCCGCCTCCGTTACGGAGGTTGCATATTCGATCCCCTGTTTGATCACACCCAAGACTTTAAAAATGATATTTATTGCGTTTCGTTCTTGGCGTTCAGGCCGAGCCTCGGAAGCTCAGTCGGTAGCGACGCGGGCTGTCAATCCAGGGGTTGTGAGTTCGAATCCCGGCTCGGCCAACTTTCTTTCCGACGATTGACAAAAGTCAATGCGACATGCGTCATTCGTCTTCCACCAATGGGCTTAGTCTATGTGGAAAAGCAGCCAGTTGCTTGGGAAGATTGTTGTGTGGAGTACTGGTGTGAGAAAACCGGGAAATGCATGAGTAGGTGAACTGGCCGCCGTGATATAACTCAGAAATTGTTGAAAACGGCGTTAAACCCCAATCAATCAATCAATCAATCTTGGCGTTCAGGATTGTGGTGTTAGCATTATGACCTACTCGCTGATGGTGCCAGGTGAAATGGTTCAGTAGTACTGGTAACTTACCCAGGAAACGCATTGATATAACTGAAATAGTGTTGAAATCGGAGTTAAACAATATAAAAACCGTGAAAACATTCATTGTTAACCGTAAACATGGGGTTGGTCCTTTTAAAGTCGTCTACTGTGAACATAATTTTAAATTTGTTTATTTAACATCGATTGTGAAACAAGCGTTCAGCTCGATGTCTGCTTCCTGAATACTTAACCAGTACTCGTGGAAAAATCTCAAAGTCAGGACCCGCTCATCACGGGTCTCGAGCAAGGGACCTTTGATACGAGAGGCCGACGCTCTAACCTCTGCACTACTGTCTGGGTAAAAAAGAAGCTTATTGCAAATTGTATAGGACATAGATTCCAAGGCAGATCTTAGTCCACATTTAAATACCCGGATGTTGGTTTTCGTGGTACCCCGATAAAGAAAAGGGAGGGGCGGTGGGGCGGTGTTGTTATGCACTTCATATTTCTTGGTGAATATGTACCTGGTAGACACACCTAACAAGTTGGTACTCAAGACTTGGACGAGTTTGTGACATCCACATAGTCTCAGAGTCTTTCAGTCATGAATTCAGCCGTCCCGACAGAAAAATCAACAGTATGGACTCTGCGTAATGTATCGACCTAGATCAGCCTGCGCATTCCGCGCAGACTGATCCGAGCCGACATATTCCGTTTCAAGGGAATATGGGTATAGAGTAATGATTCCTGAAACAGAAAATCCGCAGGAGGGGAAACGTTTCTATCTGGATAAGCCTGCGTGGCATGCTTAGGCTAATCCGGGTCGATACTTTACGCAGAGTCCACACAGTTGGTTTTCTCGCGGGAAGGCTCTTAAGAAAAATTAAACTAAATGTCCCAATGGTTTCATTTCTTTTTTTATATACACTTTCAATATTGTATGATAAAAAAATAACTACAGCCGTTCCGTTGTCCGTATGTAATCTCGCGTTCCTTTCATTTTCTACAGAACTTAGACAACTACAGTGGTAGCCTTGTATACAGTGTAACAGCAGGACAATTGCCGTCTCATGTTCGATCCGTATCTCCAAAATGTTACACGATTACAGATGGGAAAGAGAAACCTACCAGCCAAAATACGAAACGAAGTATTCTTACCTTCAACTGTTCGCGTTTTATTCTATTGGTTACCGCGTTTCTGATTACGTCATGTGTTGCTATTTACGTCAGTGTGTTCAAATTCGGATCAGAGAACCAAGAGACGATATTTGATCGTAATAAGGTTGGTATTTGGTTATTTATCGTTTATATGTCTAGTCATTTCAGCCCCCACAATAGGCAAAGGAAGAACAAGTTGGGAAATGTTGTATGTAATACCGGAGACGTATTAATGGTCCTGGTAATACGCATACAAATAACAATACTGCATGCAACTATGTATTTAATACCGGGGACGTATCAATGTATCTTGTAATACGCATACAAGAAACAAGACTGCATGCAACTATGTATGTAATACTGTGGACGTATAAATGTTCCTTGTACTACGCATAAAAATAACAAGACTGCATGTAACAATGTATGTAATACCGGGGACGTATCAACGTTACTTGTAATACGCATAAAAGTAACAAGACTGCATGTAACAATATATTATACCGGGGACATATAAATGTTCCTTGTAATACGCATAAAAGTAAAAAGACTGCATGTAACAATGTATGTAATACCGGGGACATATCAACGTTACTTGTAATATCGCATAACAGTAACAAGACTGCATGCAACTATGTATGATATACCGGGGACATATCAACGTCACTTGTAATATCGCATAACAGTAACAAGACTGCATGCAACTATGTATGATATACCGGGGACATATCAACGTTACTTGTAATACGCATAACAGTAACAAGACTGCATGCAAATATGTATGTAATACCGGAGACGGATCAATTTATCTTGTAATACGCATAACAGTAACAAGACTGCATGCAACAATGTATTCAATACCGGGGACGTATTAAAGTTGCTTGTAATACGCATCAAAGTAAAGAAGACTGCATGCAACACTGTATGTAATACCAGGGACGTATCAATGTTACTTGTAATAGGCATACAAGTAACAAGACTGCGTATATTGAAAAGTTAATTCGACTTCAGAGTTTTCGTTTATGGTTTTTAATGTGTTAAATACTCATGGCTTATGCACACTTCCTAGCCTCTTACCGATTTGTTTACCCAAGGGATCCTTGAATAATTGAACTGTCGCCGTTATAAAACCGTGAGAAAAAAATGAAAACGGCGTAAAGAACCAATAAAAAGTAGAAAACAGTTTGTCCATACTTAAAATATCTAGTTCTGAACATATTTGCCGTACGTTAATAGTGAAGCAATTTCTAGCATCTGACATGACTCATTGTGGTTGTCTGATTCTTTGAAACTTAATTTGCTCTAAGAACGGAGAGCGACAAACAATATCGAGGATCGACACCTCTTACCGCAGTATTTGTGCCCGGGACCTTCAGATCAAGGGATCAGCACTCTGTCTCGGAGCAACTGTCCCCCGCGGCACAGATGAAGCAGTATTAACCGCTTCAAATATCGGCCTCAAAGGTATTCAAGCGTCGTAACAGACCTCCTTTTTTTGCGATTTGTTTTTCATTACGCAACTTTAAGAAATGACCGAACTAGCGTGGCTCGACACCTGAAAATGAATTAAAAAGAGTAGACCACTTGTTGAGTGTTTATAACAGGTGCCTAATTACCAACTTGCTGCGTGTTTCTACCAGGTACCTGTTTACCAACTTGCTGGGTGTGTCCACCAGGTACCTAATTACCATTGTACCACATGGAGCGTTTTCGAATTGTTCACTCGCGTAACGAGAGTAACTGGAGTTGAAAGTCGAACATATCGAGTAAGCGAACTGCGCATGCGCTTAATCACTAATCTACTCGACTCGAGCGACCCCCACTATTTGGTGACACATAACACTAGCTTTCGGGATATTCGGATTTTGGCCAGGGTCAAAAATAGAAATAATGACAAATAGTAAGTTTTGGGTACATTTTTGGGTAATTGGTTGATTTTGATGTTTATAAAAGTGAAAAGTAAGCTCTAAGCATGGGATTGAATTTTTAAGTTGAACCCACTTCTCCTTCCTGTTTGACAACACTGGTTGCAGAGCTAGGCGTGAATTTAGAGGTAAATTTGAATACCAGCTTTCGCGTCCAAAATTGCTTGAAAAGGAGCTGGTAACGTGGTATTTCTGACTGCATCCACAGATTGCCTACTGTTTGAGATAATTATCAGCTCTTTAATTTTACACTAAACCCCTGCGTTTTTGTTGGGTGATTTTTGGAATAAAGGGATCAAATTGATCTTCCTGCCCTACTTTTTTCACCTTGTTTCAGACCACTTTTCTGGTCAATTATTTCCATAATATGGACTGAGAGTGTGACTTCCAGTCATTTTCCTACAATTCTGGCACTCCTTGATACAGGAAAACTCTTTTTATTAAACCAGTATGGATATTATGAGAAATAATGAGAGAATAAAAGTTGGAGTGTCCCAGGAAACAGAAAATCAGCTTTCAACTGTGTTATGCCACCTTTGACGGGTAACACGAGATCCAAGATGGCGACGGCTTATGCACAGAAGGTCGCCATTTGTAAACAACACAAGACTGGGGTTAGGCGTTCGTGAATGGTTACTCGTGTCGTGTACTGCGCATGTCCAGATTTTCTACTCGAGTAACTGGATTGCATTAGCCGAAAACGCTCATGATGGTCTCATTATATCATAGACACCAACAAACGGTCGACGTTGAAAGATCATGTGGGAAGATGATTTTGAAAGATGATGTTTTGCAAAAGCTGTGTGAAGTTAGCTAAACATACGACATTCGACATTCAAAAGTTGGAAAAAAAACGAATGTCGTGCTGGCACGACATTCGACATTCGACATTCAGAAGTTGGAAAAAAAAACGAATGTCGTGCTGGCACGACATTCGACATTCGACATTCAAAAGTTGAAAAAAAAAAACGAATGTCGTGCTGGCACGACATTCGACATTCGACATTCAAAAAATAAAACTTCAAAAAATTGAATGTCGTGCTGGCACGACATTCGACATTCGACATTCAAAAGTTGGAAAAAAAAACGTATGTCGTGCTGGCACGACATTCGACATTCGACATTCAAAAGTTGAAAAAATAAAAACGAATGTCGTGCTGGCACGACATTCGACATTCGACATTCAAAAAATAAAACTTCAAAAAATTGAATGTCGTGCTGGCACGACATTCGACATTCGACATTCAAAAGTTGGAAAAAAAAACGAATGTCGTGCTGGCACGACATTCGACATTCGACATTCAAAAAATAAAACTTCAAAAAATTGAATGTCGTGCTGGCACGACATTCGACATTCGACATTCAAAAAAAACGAATGCCGTGGAACAACGGCTTTAAGGCGGATTTCTACTCGAGTCTGCTGCGTGTATTACGTGGAGCACTTGGGCCTACAAACCCTTGTCACGGCAGTCGAACAAAAAAAAAAGATCACAATGGAGTGGAACACTTTTATTTTTTTTCTTACGGGCGTGGAACAACGGCCTTAAGGCGGATTCCTACTCGAGTCTGCTGCGTGTATTACGGGGAGCACTTGGGCCTACAAGCCCTTGTCACGGCAGTCGAACAAAAAAAAAATCACAATGGAGTGGAACACTTTTTTGTTTTTGTTTCGGGCGTGGAACAACAGCCTTAAGGCGGATTTCTACCGGAGTCTGCTGCGTGTTTTACGGGGAGCACTCTGCTGCTAGTCGGGGAAATGTAAGCCGGGGCCGCATACTCTTTAAGGCAGGTCCCGCAGTCTACCCGCGCTTACGGCAAAGTACAGAGCTTTGTTATACGCTAGCACTCCGCTGCTAGTAGGGGAAATGTGCGCCGGTGCCGCATATGATATAAGGCCGGTCCCGCAGTCTAGCCGCGCTTAATGCGAAGTGCTGAGCCTTGATTTAGGCGAGCGATTGGCTGCTAGTAGGGGAAATGTGAGCCCGGGTCGCATACGCTATAAGGCAGGCCCTGCAGTCTACATTCGACATTGGAAATTCAAAAACGAATGTCGTGCTGGCACGACATTCGACATACGACATTCAAATATTAAAACTTTAAAAAATCGAATGTCGTGCTGGCACGGGACAGCTACCAGGGCCGTAAGTCGAATTTCTACCCGAATTTACCGCATAATTTAAAGGGAGCACTCGGTCCTAGAGGCCATAGTCAAGGCAGTCGAAGCCCGAACATTTCACAATGGAGTGGAACACTTTTTTTTTTTTTTTCACGGGACAGCTACCAGGGCCGTAAGTCGAATTTCTACCCGAATTTACCGCATAATTTAAAGGGGGGACTCGGTACTAGAAGCCTTAATCAAGGAAGTCGAATTTCTACCCAAATTGGCCGCGTAATTTAAAGGGAGCACTCGGTAATAGAGGCCTTAATCAAGGAAGTCGAAGCCTGAACATTTCACAATGGAGTGGAACACTTTTTTTTCTTTTTTTTCACGGGACAGTACTAGGGCCGTAAGTCGAATTTCTACCCGAGTTTACCGCGTAATTCAAGGGAGCACTCGGTACTAGAGGCCTTATAGTCATGACATTCAAACCTTGGAAAAAACCCGAATGTCGTGCTGGCACGACATTCGACATTCGACATTCAAAAGTTGAAAAAAGATCTCACGGGAGTGGAACAACGGCCCTTAATGCGGATTTGTACCCGAGTCTGCCGCGTGTATTACGGGGAGCACTTGGGCCTACAAGCCCTTGTCAGGGGAGTCGAACAAAAAAAAAATCAGAATGGAGTGGAACACTTTTATTTTTTTTTTCTTACGGGCGTGGAACAACGGCCTAAGGCGGATTTCTACCCGAGTCTGCTGCGTGTATTACGTGGAGCACTTGGGCCTACAAACCCTTGTCACGACAGTCGAAAAAAAAAATCACAATGGAGTGGAACACTTTTTTTTTCTCTTACGGGCGTGGAACAACGGCCTTAAGGCGGATTTCTACTCGAGTCTGCTGCGTGTATTACGGGGAGCACTTGGGCCTACAAGCCCTTGTCACGGCAGTCGAACAAACAAAAAATCACAATGGAGTGGAACACTTATATTTTTTTTCTTACGGGCGTGGAACAACAGCTTTAAGGCGGATTTCTACCCGAGTCTGCTGCGTGTATTACGGGGAGCACTCTGCTGCTAGTTGGGGAAATGTAAGCCGGGGCGGCATACTCGTTAAGGCAGGTCCCGCAGTCTAACCGCGCTTACGGCGAAGTGCTGAGCTTTGTTTTACGCTAGCACTCCGCTGCTAGTAGGGAAAATGTGCGCTGGTGCCGCATATGATATACGGCCGGTCCCGCAGTCTACCCGCGATTACGGCGAAGTGCTGAGCCATGATTTATGCGAGCACTCGGCTGCTAGTAGGGGAAATGTGAGCCGGGGCCGAATACGCTATAAGGCAGGTCCCGCAGTCAACGCGCGCTTACGGCGAAGTGCTGAACCTTCTTTTACGCTAGCACTCCGCTGCTAGTAGGGGTAATGTGCGCCTGGGCCGCATATGCTATACGGCAAATCAGGCCCCAACGCACATTTTCCGAGCATTATGCGGAGTGCTGCCTTGAAACTAGGAGAGCACTTCGCCGGCAGCGCCGGTTCTAACGGCGGGACTGCCTTGTAGCAAATCAGGGCCCAGCGCACATTTCCCCAGTCATATGCGGAGTGCTGCCTTGAAACAAGGGGAGCACTTCGCCGTCAGCGCGGATTCTAACGGCGGGACTGCCTTGTAGCAAATTCGGCCCCGGCGCACCTTTCCCGAGGCACACGCAGAGTGCTGTCTGGAAACAAGGCGATGATTTCGCCGTCAGCGTGGGTAAACAGCAGGACTTCCTTATAGCAAATTCGGCCTCAGCGCACATTTCCTCGGCCATACACCTCTAAAACAAGGCGAGGACTTCGCCTTCAGCGCTGTATTCATCGGCAGGACTGCCTTATTGCAAATTCGGCTCCAGCGCACATTTCCCCAGCCATATGCAGAGTGCTGCTTTGAGACAAGAAGAGCACTTTACTGTCAGCGCAAGTTCTAACGGCGGGACTGCCTTGTAGCAAATAAGGCCGTTGTTCCACGCCCGTAAGAAAAAAAATAAAAGTGTTCCACTCCATTGTGTTTTTGTTTTTTTCGACTCCCGTGACAAGGGCTTGTGCTCCCCGTAATACACGCAGAAGACTCGAGTAGAAATCCGCCGTAAGGCCGTTGTTCAACGCCCGTAAGACAAAATATAAAAGTGTTCCACTCCATTGTGATTTTTTTTTGTTAGACAAGGGCTTGTAGGCCCAAGTGCTCCCCGTAATACACGCGGCAGACTCGGGTAGAAATCCGCATTAAGGTCGTTGTTCCACTCCCGTAAAAAAAAAATCCCAACTTTTGAATGTCGAATGTCGTATGTCGTGCCAGCACGACATTCGACAAAAATTGAAAAAAAAAAAAAAAATTCAAAAAATCGAATGTCGTGCTGGCACGACATACGACATTCGACATTCAAAAGTTGGAAAAAAAAACCACGAATGTCGTGCTGGCACGACATTCGACATTCGACATTCAAAAGTTGAAAAAAAATCTTACGGGAGTGGAACAACGACCTAAAGGCGGATTTCTACCCGAGTGTGCCGCGTGTATTACGGGGAGTACTTGGGCCTACAAGCCATTGTCACGGGAGTCGAACAAAAAAAAATCACAATGGAGTGGAACACTTTTATTTTTTGTCTTACGGGAGTGGAACAACGGCCTTATTTGCTACAAGGCAGTCCCGCCGTTAGAACTTGCGCTGACAGTGAAGTGCTCTTCTTGTCTCAAAGCAGCACTCTGCGTATGGCTGGGGAAATGTGCGCTGGGGCCGAATTTGCAATAAGGCAGTCCTGCCGATGAATCCAGCGCAGAAGGCGAAGTCCTCGGCTTGTTTCGAGGCGTATGGCCAAGGAAATAGGCTGAGGCCGAATTTGCTATAAGGAAGTCCTGCTATTTACCCACGCTGACAGCGAAATCCTCGCCTTGTTTCCAGACAGCACTCTGCGTATGGCTCGGGAAATGTGCGCCGGGGCCGAATTTGCTACAAGGCAGTCCCGCCGTTAGAATCCGCGCTGACGGCGAAGTGCTCCCCTTGTCTCAAGGCAGCACTCCGCATATGACTGGGGAAATGTGCGCTGGGCCCTGATTTGCTACAAGGCAGTCCCGCCGTTAGAACCGGCGCTGCCGGCGAAGTGCTCTCCTAGTTTCAAGGCAGCACTCCGCATATTGCTGGGAAAAATGTGCGCTGGGTCCTGATTTGCCGTATAGCATATGCAGCCCAGGCGCGTAAAAGAAGGTTCAGCACTTCGCCGTAAGCGCGCGTAGACTGCAGGACCTGCCTTATAGCGTATTCGGCCCCGGCTCACATTTCCCCTACTAGCAGCCGAGTGCTCGCATAAATCAAGGCTCAGCACTTCCCCGTAAACGCGGGTAGACTGCGGGACCTGCCGTATATCATATGCGGCACCAGCGCTCATTTCCTACTAGCAGCGGAGTGCTAGCGTAAAACAAAGCTCAGCACTTCGCCGTAAGCGCGGGTAGACTGCGAGACCTGCCTTAAAGAGTATGCGGCCCCGGCTTACATTTCCCCGACTAGCAGCAGAGAGCTCCCCGTAATACACGCAGCAGACTCGGGTAGAAATACGCGTTAAGGCTGTTGTTCCACGCCCGTAAGAAATAAAATAAAAGTGTTCCACTCCATTGTGATTTTTTTTTTGTTCGACTCTCGTGACAAGGGCTTGTAGGCCTAAGTGCTCCCCGTAATACACGCAGCAGACTCGGGTAGAAATCCGACTTAGGCCGTTGTTCCACGCCCGTAAGAAAAAAAATAAAAGTGTTCCACTCCATCGTGAAATGTTCAGGCTTCGACTTCCTTGATTAAGGCCTCTAGTACCGAGTGCTCCCTTTAAATTACGCGGCCAATTCGGGTAGAAATTCGACTTCCTTGATTAAGGCTTCTAGTACCGAGTCCCCCCTTTAAATTATGCGGTAAATTCGGGTAGAAATTGGACTTACGGCCCTGGTAGCTGTCCCGTGAAAAAAAAAAAAAAAAGTGTTCCACTCCATTGTGAAATGTTCGGGCTTCGACTGCCTTGACTATGGCCTCTAGTACCGAGTGCTCCCTTGAATTACGCGGTAAACTCGGGTAGAAATTCGACTTACGGCCCTAGTAGCTGTCCCGTGAAAAAAAAAAAAAAAAAAGTGTTCCACTCCATTGTGAAATGTTCGGGCTTCGACTGCCTTGACTATGGCCTCTAGTACCGAGTGCTCCCTTGAATTACGCGGTAAACTCGGGTAGAAATTCGACTAACGGCCCTAGTAGCTGTCCCGTGAAAAAAAAAAAAAAAGTGTTCCACTCCATTGTGAAATGTTCGGGCTTCGACTGCCTTGACTATGGCCTCTAGGACCAAGTGCTCCCTTTAAATTATGCGGTAAATTGGGGTAGAAATTCGACTTACGGCCCTGGTAGCTGTCCCGTGCCAGCACGACATTCGATTTTTTAAAGTTTTAATATTTGCCTTGACTAAGGCCTCTAGGACCGAGTGCTCTCTTTAAATTACGCTGTAAATTCGGGTAGAAATTCGACTTACGGCCCTGGTAGCTGTCCCGTGAAAAAAAAAAAAAAAAGTGTTCCACTCCATTGTGAAATGTTCGGGCTTCGACTGCCTTGACTATGGCCTCTAGTACCGAGTGCTCCCTTGAATTACGCGGTAAACTCGGGTAGAAATTCGACTTACGGCCCTGGTAGCTGTCCCGTGAAAAAAAAAAAAAAAGTGTTCCACTCCATTGTGAAATGTTCGGGCTTCGACTGCCTTGACTATGGCCTCTAGGACCGAGTGCTCCCTTTAAATTATGCGGTAAATTCGGGTAGAAATTCGACTTACGGCCCTGGTAGCTGTCCCGTGCCAGCACGACATTTGATTTTTTAAAGTTTTAATATTTGAATGTCGTATGTCGAATGTCGTGCCAGCACGACATTCGTTTTTGAATTTCCAATGTCGAATGTAGACTGCAGGACCTGCCTTATAGCGTATGCATTTCCCCTACTAGCAGCCGATTGCTCGCCTAAATCAAGGCTCAGCACTTCGCCTTAAGCGCGGCTAGACTGCGGGACCGGCCGTATATCATATGCGGCACCGGCGCACATTTCCCTTACTAGCAGCGGAGTGCTCCCCGTAAAACACGCAGCAGACTCCGGTAGAAATCAGCCTTAAGGCTGTTGTTCCACGCCCGAAACAAAAACAAAAAAGTGTTCCACTCCATTGTGATTTTTGTTTTGTTCGACTGCCGTGACAAGGGCTTGTAGGCCCAAGTGCTCCCCGTAATACACGCAGCAGACTCGAGTAGGAATCCGCCTTAAGGCCGTTGTTCCACGCCCGTAAGAAAAAAAAAAAAGTGTTCCACTCCATTGTGATCTTTTTTTTTTGTTCGACTGCAGTGACAAGGGTTTGTAGGCCCAAGTGCTCCACGTAATACACGCAGCAGACTCGAGTAGAAATCCGCCTTAAGGCCGTTGTTCCACGCTCGTAAGAAAAAAAAAAGTGTTCCACTCCATTGTGATTTTTTTTGTTCGACTCCCGTGACAAGGGCTTGTAGGCCTAAGTGCTCCCCGTAATACACGCGGCAGACTCGGGTGAAATCCGCCTTAAGGCCGTTGTTGCACTCCCTTGAGATATTTTTTCAACTTTTGAATGTCGAATGTCGAATGTCGTGCCAGCACGACATTCGTTTTTTTTTTCCGACTTTTGAATGTCGAATGTCGAATGTCGTGCCAGCACGACATTCGTTTTTTTTTTTCAACTTTTGAATGTCGAATGTCGAATGTCGAATGTCGTGCCAGCACGACATTCGATTTTTGGAAGTTTTATTTTTGAATGTCGAATGTGAGCACGGGTAAAGCAGACTATTGAAATACAGCACAGTGATAGGTGTCACGAGTGAGAACGGGTAAAGCAGACTATTGAAATACAGCACAGGGATAGGTGTCACGAGTGAGAACGGGTAAAGCTGACTATAGAAGTGAGAACGGGTAAAGCTGACTATAGAAGTGAGAACGGGTAAAGATTTTTTTTTTCCAACTTTTGAATGTTGAATGTCGAATGTCGTGCCAGCACGACATTCGTTTTTTTTTTCAACTTTTGAATGTCGAATGTCGAATGTCGTGCCAGCACGACATTCGTTTTTTTTTCCAACTTTTGAATGTCGAATGTCGAATGTCGTATGTTTACTCACTTCACACAGCTTTTTGCAAACACAATCACGTTAAAAACCCATTAAAACAATTTATATCTAACCCTTTCCTAAATAAACAAAAACGTCTCCAGCAGAAGACTTTGAAACGATCTCTGTGTTCAAAGTCGCCTGATACTTATGAGTAAAGAAATACGTCTACAGGTGAGAGAAAGGTAATGACGTAAAGCACAGACAAAACTCCCATTTAAGATAACATTTATGCACTCTGATTTTTTCTCAAATGTAGGTCAAATACGCATACAGATTAAACTCGCTACACATTTGATAATTTATACAGAAGTAAGTAAAACGGATCGATTAATGTACATAGAAAAGCGAAAACTTGCATTAAAAAAGGTATGCATCTGCAAGTTTGAATAACCTTTAATTTGAAATACGTAAAATATAATGTGTTCTTTAAGATATGACGGTATTGGGGATTAATCGCTCTATATTTTAGTGTTTTTTTTGTGTTCATCACTTTTGCTTGTCTGTGATTGGCTGAAATATTTTGTTCATACTGAACCTCATGAATAAAAAGAATTAACATTGGCGACGTGCTGTATTATGGAAAATAAAGTTGTAAAATACTATTATGTTTTATTACTCACTGAAATAGCCATATTAATGCTAAAATATAAGGAATGGAGCGGGTTTTTTCGTTTTCATGGGGGTATGAACAAAAAAACCTGATCACACATTCTATGAAACCGCTTCGCGATTTCATAGAGAGTGATCAGGCTTTTTTGTTTATACCCCCATGAAAACGAAAAGAAAGCTCTACGTTCCTTTAATGTTTTCCACGAGAATTAACATTGGCGACGTGCTGTATTATGGAAAATAAAGTTGTAAAATACTATTATGTTTTATTACTCACTGAAATAGCCATATTAATGCTAAAATATAAGGAATGGAGCGGGTTTTTTCGTTTTCATGGGGGTATGAACGAAAAAACCTGATCACACATTCTATGAAACCGCTTCGCGATTTCATAGAGAGTGATCAGGTTTTTTTGTTTATACCCCCATGAAAACGAAAAGAAAGCTCTACATTCCTTAAATGTTTTCCACGAAGAGATAACTGCGTAATATTTAAAAGCATATTTCATCAAATTTGTTTCCTTAAACAAATGCCGAAATATTTCAGTTCTTAATTAATATTGTTCGTCAGCAAGGTAACTATTCATGTTTTCTACTTCCCTGGTTTGACTAAATGACTCCAGTGTGTACTTTACGCTCATCCTGCGGATGATATCAGCATCCTAAATTCATATCAATTTATTGTATATTGATATATACTGTTTTAAGTCAATAACCCATTTCCATCTATTACAAGTATGCAACAAACGACTTAGCAAACATCTTCAAAAGAAGCAATTGTATTTTCTCCGTTTATCGAAGTGAATAACCGTTTTCCATATACAACAAGTATGCATAACAAATGACCGAGCAAATATCTGTACTAAAATATGGAAACTGTCTATAGTGCAAACATTGTGACAAAAGAAGCAATCGCAATTTCTGCGTTTATCACAATGTTACAAAGAGCGGAATTCGTCTGTAAATGATAAAGGTTTAATATATGAACAGTGAGTGTACAGGCTATTCTTGGTGTCTCCTTTTGTTTTAGCAAGTGAGCCGTCCCGCGAGAAAACTAACATAATAGCCCCTGCGTAATGTATCGAGTCAGATCAGCATGCGCAGTCCGCGCAGACTGATCCGGGCCGACAGATTCCGTCTCAGTGGCATAGATGTATAGAGTAATGATTCTTGAAACAGAAAATCCACAGGAGGCGAAAAGTGTCTATCCGGGTATGCATGTGCGGCATACTTAGGCTGATCCTGGTCGATACTTTACGCAGAGTCCACACTGTTGGTTTTCTCGTCGAACGGCTTAAATGATCTATCAGCCGAGCACCGGTAGCTCAGTCGGTAGCGACGCGGGCTGTCAATCCGGGGGTTGTGAGTTCGATTCCCGGGTCGGCCAAATTTCTTTCCGACGATCGACAAAAGTCAATGCGACATTTGTCTTTCACCAATGGGCTAAGTCTATGTGGAAAAGCAGCCAGTTGCTTGGGAAAATTGTTGTGTGGAGTACTGGTGTGAGAAAACCAGGAAATGCATCAGTAGGTGAACTGGCCGCCGTGATATGACTGAGAAATTGTTAAAAATGGCGTTAAACCCCACTCAATCAAATGATATATCGAGTGGCTTATAATTAGGTGTTTTTTAATATTTTATTTTTAATTAAAATCATTTCATTATTTCAGACTAATTTTACTTCGAAACACTGGCCCGGGGCAGTTAAAGAAACCATCAACATCACCGGTATGTATTGCTTTTGAATAGGTTCTAAATTCAACTTTTGAAATTGTACATGTATTTATTTTTTATAAGTCACCCTGCGAAAATGTTCATCATTTCAAACGAACCTTGGCATATGTATGTGCCGACCCAGGTAGGTCAGTCGGTTCCAACGCAGTCCCTCAATTCAGGGGTTGTGTGTTTGAACCAGCATTCGTTTCGGCGTTTAACAAAAGTCATTCGTCTGCGACCAATGGGCTAACAGTTTATGTGGAAAAGTAGCCAGATACTGATTAGCGGGTTACTTGTGTGATACAGGCAAGAAACATATGGGTAGGTGAACTGGCTGCTGTAATAGGACTGCAAAATTGTTGAAAACGATGTTCAAACCGAAGCAACAAATAACATTTTTATGACAGATATAGATAAATGTGTGTCTGTGTCCATGTTTTCCGATTCGAAAATGAACAAAATGCATGCCATAAGACTTTTGGGACTGATTTGCGTTTCATTGTAGATCCATATCAAAATGTGCGGATGCGTTTGCTTCTTTTCCAGAGCGCGACTTATTTGTGAATCCAATACCTACACGAATTTGTAACCGAAATTAAGATTTTCCAGTTTTGGTTGTTCAGTGTAAATCTTTTATTATGCCCCTCTTCGAGGGAAGGGATGAATATTGCTGTGCATTCGGTCGGCCCGTCTGTCGGTCTGTCATAAAACCAAAGAGTGTCCGATTGATAACTGGATAACGTTTAAACCTATTGTCCTCAAACTTACCAGAGCGGTTGTTCGCGACAAGTAGATTACCCATCTTGATGTTGAGGTCATTTATCCAAAGGTCAAGGTTACAATGTTATTGAACACGAAAAGGGGGAGGAGCATAATGGTTTACAAACATCTCTTGTTATAAACAGTTTCAGCAAAGGTGAAAGAAAAATTAAATTCTTTTGAAAAGTATTATATACAAGTAACAGAAAGTTTGAGCGTGATGGATACTGCGAATGAAAATGAAAAAGAGCGATGCGAGCCAAAAATTAAAGTATTTAGCACGAGCGTATACGCGTTCATAAACGCTATTTCCCATGAACCTTTATTTACATGTTAAAAGATAAGAACATCATGAAATTGACAATCTGAGCGGAACATGATTGGATCGTGAGCGTGATTGGAACGAAGTTGGAAGGCATTAATAGCGGAACGAAATTTTGCGCTCTGAACGAAACATCATAATGAATGAACATTGAGCGGTTGCAACAATTTACCTAATAATTTTTTAACGAAACTACTTTTGATCGAAAAAAAACGTTCCCAGTGAGCGTAAAAATACGATCCATTTGATCGGAACTGGAAAAAATGACAATCACAATGATTTGAATGACTGAACGCTTTAAGACCGGATTGGAACGTGAGTGAAGCGGAACTGACCGGAACGGAGCGGAGCGTGAACGGTATAAATTCGTCAATTTCATGAAGTTCTTAACTGTAGAAATGAAGATAAAAGACGACGCCCATGTTACACATTCTTCTTTTTCTTCCAGAGTCTGAGCGGAAGTACAGGAACCATCCGCTAGGGCGAACTCCGTGTGCCAGTCGATGCATCCCTTACAGTGATCCTAAGTTTGAATCCCAATGTTTAGAAAACTACTGCGAGTGTCATGGACAGAACTATCAACGAGTGACGTGTCTACGTAAGTAGCATTAACCCTTTTCCTCCATACGGGATTTCGAAACCGGGTGTCCCGGATTCGATCCACAGTCGCAGCACTACGGTCATGGTGGAGTGCCCTTGGACAAGGCACATTTTCTAGCCTAGTACTGGTTTGTTTACCCAGGGATCATGAATAAGTGAACTGTCGCCGTGATATAACTGAAATAATGCTAAAAGCGGCGTAAAACCCCGATAAATAAATAAATAAATTCCTCCATACGACAATTCTGCGGCAGACGACTTTGAACATTTTTTTTCAAAAAATAGACAATCTCTATAATTGAATGGATAACCTATGACTTAAAGAGGAAAACATTGTGGCAAATGGAGAAATTGCTATGTTTTCAAAAAGCCGTCTGCTGCAGAGGCGTCTGAACGGGTCTACATCTGGGAAAGGATTAAGTCATTCCCACATACGACAATTCTGCAGCAGACGACTTTGAACATAATTTGTCAAATACAAAAGGTTATCCACTCATTTATAGAGATTTGCTATGACTAAAAGTGGAAAACATTGTGGCAAAAAGGAGAAATTGCTCGTTTTGAGCAATTTCTTCTTTTGTCACTATGTTTTCAAAAAGCCGTCTGCTGGAGAGCGTCTGTATCAGTAAAAGGGTTTAACCCTTTCCCTCATACGACAATTCTGCAGCAGACGACATTGAACATATTTTGTCAAAAAATAGAAAATCTCTTAAATTGAATGGATAACCTATGATTTAAAGTGGAAAACAGTGTGGCAAAAGGAGAAATTGCTCGTTTTGAGCAATTTCTTCTGTTGTCACTATGTTCTCAAAAAGTCGTCTGCTGCAGAGGCGTCTGAAAGGGTCTACATTTGGGAAAGGGTTAAGTCTTTCCTTCATACGACAATTCTGCAGCAGACGACTTTGAACATATTTTGTCAAAAAATAGAAAATCTCTAAAATTGAATGGATAACCTATGACTTAAAGTTGAAAACATTGTGACAAAAGGAGAAATTGCTCATATTTCGTTATTATTAAAGCATATAACCCATAACAGATAACCCTTTCCCAAATACGACAATTCTGCAGCAGACGACTTTGAACATATTTTGTCAAAAAATAGATAATCTCTAAAATTGAATGGATAACCTATGACTTAAAGTGGAAAACATCGTGGCAAAAGGAGAAATTGCTCGTTTGGAGCAATTTCTTCTTTTGTCACTATGTTTTCAAAAAGCCGTCTGCTGCAGAGACATCAAAAAGCGTCTGTATCAGTAAAAGGGTTTAACCCTTTCCCTCATACAACAATTCTGCAGCAGACGACTTTGAACATATTTTGTCAAAAGATAGAAAATCTCTAAAATTGAATGGATAACCTATGACTTAAAGTGGAAAACATTGTGGCAAAAGGAGAAATTGCTCGTTTTGAGCAATTTTTTCTTTTGTCACTATGTTTGTCAAAAAGACGTCTGCTGCAGAGGCGTCAGAAAGCGTCTATTTGACGGAATGTGTTAACAAGCTGAAACAAAATACGTACGGACACTTTTCGCCTCCTGTGGATTTTCTGTGTAAGGAATCATTACTCTATACCTCTATCCCCCTGAGACAGAATGTGTCTGCCCGGATCAGTCTTCGCGGACTGCGCAGGCTGATCTGGGTCGATACATTACGCAGAGGCCATATTGTTGGTTTTCTCGCTGGACGGCTCAATTTTCTTTAGTCCGTTCTCACGTACAATTTATCTGCAGCAAACGACTTTGACAATATCTGGGCAAAGATATGGAAAATATCTCTAAATGAATGTATAGTTATTAAATATATTTGAAAACATTGAACACTTTCCCGCCTTTACCACAATGATTTATAAGGTCGTCTGCTGCAGATGCGTTTAGTAACAGTTTAAACACTGTCCGACTTTTCGACGCATCTGTATCTTTATAAATGAGAATATTATCATTAACCAGAAGTTAAAACATTGCGGCATAAGGAGAAATTGGTCACCATTTAGCAATTTCTCAAGTCTTCCGCTACGATTTCAAAAGTCGTCTGTTGTAGTTGCTCCAAACTGCGTGGGAAAGTGTTAAGTCTTAGACTAGCGAACTGGAAGATTAGGAGGCTTACACAAACGAGTCTTTACATCAAAGTATCACCCTATCATTGTAAATATATTACAGCCTATGTTGTTGGTACTCAAAATAATCGTCTCATTAAGATCTTTTTTTTTTTCGGAATCTACATGCTTATTTTTAGCATTAAGATACAAAGAAGGTTTTTCTAACACCTTTCAAACATATAATCGCTTTCTGACGCCTTTTCGACACTCGAACTTTGAAACTATTGTGGAAAACTGGGAAATAGCTCATAATGAGCATTTTTCTAGATTTGACCCATTGTTTTCAGTTATATTCAATGATTTAAAAATAATTTCAAGAGAACTAACCTTTGTTTGCCTAGATGCTTTCAAAGTCGTCTGCTGCAGATTTGTTTTTATGTGGGTAAATGGTTAAACCATGAAAGCCTACCTCTTAGTTTGAGCTCCGTTCAAGAGTTTACACTGTTTAATTGCAAGTTTTTCCGTCAAACTATATCTGCGTGTGGGTAAAGGGTTTATATTAAAGCACTTTACATTTCACTAGACTAACTTTATGAATATTTTATGTTTTATTCAGCCTTGATCGATGACTGTATTATCAAGAAACAAAATGCTGACACCTATTTGGACAATAAACGTGTGTCGACTTTCACTTGCCACGTGCCAACAACAACAACTAATACCCACGTGATCAGTGTCTATGGCAACCATTTCTCTAGACAGACGGTCGTGAATCTAAGTGGTTCCCAACTGCGAGGGGGCACCATCGTGTTGGCTAGTCACTACCCCGTGAGATGGAGACTTAAATGTATGAGTTTGGATGTTGAAAGAGTTATTTTGGTAAGATATACCTTCGGCTCACCCGATAAATTACTCCGCCTTGCCAGATAAACTTTCTCAATTCACGGCACCAACCTATTATTCTATTTATCCTGTCGCATTTATTTTTTATTTTTATGGCAGCTTTAAAAATATGTAGTTTACTGAATTGCATCCCTTTCATTGTGACGTCATGTTTCATAAATAAACAGCAACCATTCGTGATTGATGCGCGGAAAGTAATAGTTCTCAAAATTCTAAAAAAATACAACACAAAAAACAGCTATCTTCATGAATATTGTATTCACAAATGAGAAGTTTATCGACGATATTTGCTCTTTTTATCGATTGAAGTTGGAATTTACAGCGACGCTTGCTAAAAAAAGTAGTCCCGGATAGCAGGTGCCCGCCAGTTTATCACGTGACCAACTGACGTATATCAAAATAAATATACGGCACTCTGTTATCGGGTCGAAATAGCTACACGTGACAGGATAAATCTTATTCTTATGCAGACGACATACGACGCCTTAACCGTCCCCTACATGCATACGCTTTCTGATGCCTCTGTTGCAGACGACTTTAAAACACACTGGAGGTTACAATACACCAAATAAATTCCTTCTTTGTTTCCATATAAATCGACGAGTTTCAGTCCTTAACTGTCACACTTTCTAAGCGTTTTTCATGTCGAACACCATATAGCATTGTTAATGGTTAAATCTAAGCTTTAAAAACAATCCAAAGAAAATGGGCGGTCATGCATTATGCAAGAAAGAATTTTCAGGCGAAAATGGCTACCGTTATTTTGGACCAAATCGGGCCCGGACAAAACCGGTGTTTACCATTCTCTACTTTCAAACAAGGTCAAACTACTAAACGTGATCAAATCAACCATTTTCAGTGCATTCTATACACATTTAAAATGAATACAAATTCAGTACATTCTCGGGGATGGTATACAATAATTTCTACACAAACAAAGTTTTTTTAAGGGACCATTTCTGAGGGACTATTTCGGTCAGCATGACTACGGATGTGTTTGGCGTAATTTGACCTGGAGCATAAGAGAGATATTGCTCATGATTATCAATTTCTCCTTTCCCTCATTGTTTTCAACTTAATTAAATCACTATACGTATATTTATATAGGAAATTACCATACTGTAGCCTAGATGTTTAAAAAGGGGTCTGCTTCATACAGACCCGGCCGGGTAGCTCAATTTGTAGCGTATCTGACTCGTGATCTGGAGGTCACGGGTTCGATACCCGGTTGCGGCGACATTCTTTCGGGCGATGTTTTCCATTGCCTCTCACCTCTGATCTATGTGAGAAAGTAGTCATTGGCTTCGAAAGAATGTTGTGTAAGTACTGGTGTGGGAAAGCCAGGAAAACATGGGTAGGTGCACTGACCGCCGTGATATGACCAAAGCTGTTGAAAGCTGCGTTAAACTCCAAACAAACCAAAAAATTAAAGCTCAGAAAAAAAAGTTCTCTTTTCCCAAACTTCATAGGCTACCTTTTTTTAATTGCTTGGTTTACGGCCCCAACATTCGGGGGATGTTTTTGCCTATTTATAACATTCTGTTGTATTTCTAAACTTAAAACGTTCCTCCCCCATACAGTTTGTTCATTCAGTCCATTGTATTTTTGCTATTTGTTGACTATACATGTGAACTTTTTCTTTTAATTTCATAAATGCTCAATTTTGATCATAAATATCTTTAAACCTTTTAAACTTACATCGTATGTTTTGTTTATATACTCCCGTTTTTGTTATCATACTTCTGCTAAACTGGAAGGAGAATAGACTTCCCCCTTTTCTTCCAAAGCTTGTGTCACACTTTACTTATAACAAACAAACAAACAAACAAAGCTTCATACATATGAGCCGTGCCGCGAGAAAACCAACATTATGCGTAAATTATTGACTCGGATCAGTATAAGCATGCCGCGCAGGCTTACACGGTTAGACACTTTCGCCTCCTGTGGATTTTTTTCTGTTTCAGGATTCATTACACTATATCTCTATCCCCCTAAGACGGGATGTGTCGGCCCGGATTAGTTTGCGCGTACTGCGCAGGCTGATCTGGATCGATACATTACGCAGAGGACATAATGTTGATTCTCTTGCGGGACGGCTCATATAAACAAACAGTAGTACAGGTATATTAACCAGGAAATTCAGTGGTATTTTTATAACTGAAACAGATAAGCGTTAGAAAAACAGAGAAACACAAACAATCAAAATCGAACGTTATGTGTATGTTTCCATTCATTTAGGCTTATTGAAGTTTTTTTTTTATTTGCAACAACAACAACAGGCATTGACCGAAAGATTCGTCTGTATCTATGGTCCTATTTTACATTTAATGACGAAATATTTCAAAAGTCACGAACTATTCGGCAATTTACTGTGGATGTTGTTAAAGCACCGACAATAATCAAATGACTAATATTTTCTTTAAAAACTATTTGTGTTTAATGGGTATTTATTACTCTAAACACGAAAAAAAATCAGTTGCAAAGTCGATAAATTGCAAAAATGAGTTTTTTTCCCCTTCAGGTATCAGATAAACAATTTGGATCACGTGATTTAGATATGGACTGTACATCAAACAATGCTAAACTTCCGGCGATCTCCAGTGTTAGAGTACCTTTTGGTTATGGCGATGACCGTTACGGAATGGACACAGTCAATATGTTAAAAGTGATCAGAAATACGTTCGGAGAGATTAAAAGCTTCACAGGAGCTGAATTTGCGGATTATATCAACGTGAAAATTTAAATGTGATGCGTTGTGGGTTCTTTCAATGAATTGAGCGAGAAGCTACGAAATCCAACCATAAGACATTTGTGAATGATCTGCAGTCTGGTCGCAGGCGTCCGAGTTTTTATTTGAGAAAAAATATGGGAATAAAACACAAAATTACTCGTTGAGATACTACGAAAGGTCTCTCTATATTATCTATATGTTATAATAATAATGAGCATATGAGAACATTTGGGGAATCTTCCCCAGGACCCTGTTACTATTAATAGCCTCTTTATGATTCATATAGTATAATAATAATGATATATATTATATATAATACAATAAGGAGTCTATTTATAGCAACACGATCTTGTTTGTGATTCTCAGAGTTTTCTCATACAATAACATTGCGGTCGTTATTTGTATAGCATATGGACCATATAAGGACTATTTGTATTAGTTTAACCCTTTCAGCGCCGAATTGTTAAAAGGAGACTCTTCCATGTTCAATTTCGGAAGACTCTATTTTCATGTTATAGGATTTTTGGAATATTTCTATATCTCACAGCCAAACAATGCAGATTTCAGGTGAGACAGCTCGTTACGAGCTGACTCACCTGAATCTGTATTGTTTGCAAACAGTTCAATATTGCCTTTGGCGCTGAAAGAGTTAACCAGGTATAGTGTATTTCTAAATTTTCTCAAATGAATACTCGGACGCCTATGGTCTGATCTGGCTTTGCATTGTTCGTCAATTAGTCATAGACGGTTCCAAGATACTTAGCATTGAAGTGCAGGCAGGTCCTTTTCCCACATATGTATTAAGTACGTTAAAGGTGCTAAACTCCAGTAAAAAGATATTATAGTCAAAGTTTTAAAACTGTTCGAAAGTTGTCTTGAAATATTAGAATCATAATTCTGGTATGAAATAAGAGTTATAACCTTAACTTACCAATACCCTAAATATCTACATATTGATCGTTAATGCTTTATTTTTACTGGGTAGACATACCCAATAAGTCACATTTTGTACATTTTCATGACTTTTAATTGGCAGGTTTTCAACATTAACTGCCAAAATAGTTTTGGACTACTTATTACTTATTTTGTTGTCCCTATTAGCAATATTTGCAGAACTTTCAACCTTTCAAAATGTTGATATCCGTCTGGAGTTAAGCACCTGCTTTTCTTAGAGCATCGCTCTTTTTTTTTTTAATTTGAAGGCGTGATATTGCATGATAGAAGTATACGTAAGTGGTATATCAGATTGAACGAGGATTGAACGAGGTGAGAACATTTGCATGCATCACATTATTTACTTCTGTATTTGAATCAGGCGGAAATTGGTCTTTGTACAAACGGCGTAAAATCACGTTAGCCTGATAATGCACCAGAGCCTTCAATCTTCATCAACAAGTTGATATCCTTACGAAATTAAACAAAAGGAACTACATATGAATATATTAGAGAAATGAAAGGGAATGGTGCAATAGCAACTAGTGCAATACTGAAACTATTTATTTATTTATTTATTTTTATACAAAGCGTGACAGTTAATTATAAACAGACATACATACTGTTGGAACCCATCGTGCGTTCAGTAAAACGTTAACGCTTCCTACCGATGGAGCAGAGAATGCGCAAATCAAACTACATTTACGTTATAGTAGCCTTTAGTTATTTTGAGCATTCGTTACCGTTAGCAAATATAGCAGTTTTCTGAACGCACTGTTGCTTAAGTTATTTGTATATGGAATTATTGTTAATAAATGTAATATTATCAAATTATGAGTTGTTCAAAAACTGATTAAACAGAAAATGCAAGGACTGTCAAGCGTTAACAACTTACACATTGTCCAACAAAAAAACACCCCATCTTTACGCTTACTCGACATAATCGACGGATAAACCAACTCACCGTGATCTACAATTTACGCATAACCTAGGGTGTACCAATTGCACAAGGACTTGCTACACTGCTGTTGTTTCCCAGTAGCTTCGAGAGTGTTTAAACAACACACTATCTAGAAGAGAATTAACCTGTATAGACTTCGCGACGTATTACCTCTGTGGTGTTTTAATACCCCCCTCTTTAAACAGAGATAGCATCCGTTGAGAGACTGTTGAGCGATGAAAAAATGGCCAGATCTCTCAACGAGCTTTCAAGGAGCGCCAAGCAATCGCCATGGGGTCTCTCAATGCTTTTCCAGTGATCTCCACAGTCGCCACGGTCCTTTCAATATCTCAACGGTCGCGGAGGGAAGCAATCTCTAAACAGACTCTCAAGGAGCACTCAACGGTCTTATTGATCTCCCAATGATCTCTCAGATCTTTTTAATAGACGGCAATTTGTTCGGTCTCTCATTGATATCTCTTTGTCGCGCATACTCACTCAGCGATCTCTCAGCAATCTCCTTATATCTTACCGTGATCTCTTAAGGATTTTTCAATGAGTGCTCGATAAGCGCTCAATGAACGTCATGGTCTCTCCAAGATCTTTATAGATGACCATGGAAGTTGGCAAAAAAATGCAATTTAATCGCACAACGAGCGCACAAAGATCTCATAAGCATGTACACAGAAACAAATTTGTCGGGGCTTTGAGAGTTCGTCGAGACATCGGGCCAATTTTGGACCGCTCAATAGTGGCCCAACGATCTCCGTGTGTGTAAAGAGGTTTTAAATATTCGAGACCAGGAGTCCTGGCTGCGAACCCCGGTCGGGTCATATCAAAGACTTTCAGAATCGCAGAAGTGGCATCCCTCCTTTGCGCTCATGATGACGGGGTTTATACTCCGACTGATGTTCTTGAACCAGGATAAGCATTCCATCAGTACGGATAGTTGACCTAGGACATGTCGTGATATGACTGAGAGAGCGGTGTTAAACACCATACACATTAAAAGCAAATAGATTTATTGGGAATTCCAGAAGGTCGTGTTTTCAAAGGAGTTGCCCAATATTTAAATGAGCCGTCCCACGAGAAAACCAACATTATGGCATCTGCGTAATGTATCGACCCAGACCAGCCTGCGCAGTATGTGCAGACTGATTCGGGCAGACACATTCCGTCTCAGGTTGATAAAGGTATAGAGTAATGATTCCTGAAACAAAAAATCCACAGGAGGCAAAATGTGTCTATCCGGGTTAGCCTGCACGGCATGCTTAGGTCGATACTTTACGAGTCCACAATGTTGGTTTTCTCGTGGGACGGCTCAAATGTGAAAACAGTCACACTAACTTTTTCTCACTTGCAATTCATCTGGAGACGCTTGTTTTATTTGAAAATTCTCATTATGGGCAACTTCCGTTTTTGCCAAAATCTTTTCAAAATTCGCCTGCTGCAGATGTGTTAAAATAATTCTACATGCGGGCAGGGACATAGATAAGATAAATAAGCAACTCCACCTGTATACTTGTTATCTGGTAAAATGATCACATGGAGAAATAGAATTGTCCCACATTTTCACATTATGTAGCAAATAAAACTATGAAGTCACATTTGGCACATAAATAAAACATACATATTCTGAAAGCATAGAATTTCAACTAAAGTTGGAGAAACATTGAACAACTGGAATGTCTTTGTATTTTGAATAACGAATGGTTTAAAGGACACAGGTATTGTGATTTCTGAATTTTATTAATTGTGTTCCAAAAATTAATAAACTGGCATAAGAATAAAATATTATCAAAAGCTGTAGAACATTAAAATAACTTTATCTATTGCAATAGAAGAATGGTTTAAACTTCCAGAAAATATCTTTGTTATTTTCATATCTTCAATCGTTTTTGATTTCTACTTGCTACAAATGTTCGGACGGGTGATATTTTAGTTTATTATACCTCAATTTCATTGTCCATATAAAACTCCCATTTACAAAACGTTGGTATTTTTACTCTCAAGACAAATGTACTACGTGACCATGAGACATTTTTGTACTTTCTCACGGCGGTATGCAATTTTTTTACTGTATCACGGCCGTATGTGAATTTATTTACTAGCAGGTAGGATGTTAATGAAACTCATTAAAACTAGACATGTAGACCGCTCTATGTTGTACTTTTGTGCTATGAAACATTTTACAAATCATAAAATAATTATAATTTTATTATTTATATTTTATTATTTATTATTTTATTATCTTTTTGGTATAATAAAATAAATAACAAATTGCTTTGAATTGGACAGTAATATTGTCATCCTTCGGATAAATCTGACAATATTACTGTCCAATTCAAAGAAATGTGTTATTTATATAATACCACTCAGTTACATATCCCTATTATCTACGTCCCTGATGCGGGGACCGGTTACCAAAGATGAAACCAAATAAATACTGCAACTTTAAACTCCATCCGTATGTCAAAGAAAACTTTCACAGTTACATTCAGATAACGAAGCATAAGCACTCTCTTTATAAGGGACGTAACTCGTATCATATTCTGAAATCCTCATTTTACATTCAAACTCTAAATTGAAATACTTCAAAGAATCGTTTAATCAGGCGACTCTTTCTAATAGTTATAATATGAAATACAGTGCAATTGCCATATTAGATATTGTGTATGTCAATGCCTTTGTTATACTCTCCCATTATCTGGACCTCTGATTAAAAAAACGCCTGCTTTCCCATGTTTCTTAAAGAAATACTTATTGTGCTCTGTTTGATCCGTTTTTAAACAGAGCACAATAACTATTTCTTTTAAGAAATAAGGGAGAGCAGGCTTTGTTTGATCCGTTTATATCCGAGCCCGATAGCTCAGTCGGTAGCGACGCGGGCTGTCAATCCATGGGTTTTGAGTTCGAATCCCAGCTCGGCCAACAATATGTCCGACGTTTGACAAAAGTCATTGTGGCAAGCGTCATTCCTCTTCCACCAATGGGCTATCTATGTGGAAAAGCAGCCAGTTGCTTGGAATGTTGTATAAAGTACTGGTGTGAGAAAGTCAAGAAACATATGAGTAGCTGAACTGGCCGCCGTAATATGACTGAAATATTGATCCGTTTTTAAATGAATGTCGTCGATATTTTAATTGTGCCACGCCTCTATCTGGAATAGATGATATTTCAAATATGATAGTATCAATAATTGTGAGGCTTTCATCTTAAAACATACCGTGGCGTGTTTATTGCATCCAGTGGAAATCTAGACCAACCAGCAATTCCGCACCGTCTTGTAAGCCCATACACGGTTCTCCAATTGGTCTTAGAACTTTAAAGTTTGAAGAACTTTCTGTTGCGCAATATCTAATTGGATCCTTTATTCTGAATTCGCACGCAGACAGGTATTTATTTCCACACGGGTAATACTTACGGTGTTCATGGAGCATCCGCTCAGATTGCCATGACTTTGGTGTCACCGATCCCATGTGAGTCAATGAGTTAGGTCAATACTACCTCTCACGAAATCTTTATCATAATCCGACCTTATATCAAATATTTGACCATCTTTTATGGAGTAGTGCTCAGGTCACCCAGTCGGTAGCGACGCGGGCGAACCCCATTTCTGTCAACATTTTTTCCGACATTTGTCAAAAGTCAATGCGTGAAGCATCATTGGTCTCCCACCAATGCGCTAACAGTCCGCGTTGAAAATCACCCAGTTGTATTGTATATGTAGAGTACTGGCGTGAGAAAGCAAGGAAATACATGCGTATGTGAACTGGTCGCCGTGATAGAACTGAACAATTGTTGAAAACGGCGCAAAACCCTTATCACTTATAAATCCGTCTTTAACGGAGCTGTGCACTTTTGGTAAGAAGGCACTCACTCATATATTCAGCATTTACTTAAGTTACATACATACCACACCCCAACTACTATCTAAATAACGCAGGTGAGGCAAGTATCTTAAGAGTGACCAAGTTCCAGATCATTTATCATGTCTATAATGATTTATGTTGTTTTCATCACAGTTGGTTCTATTTGAAGTACTGACTCAATGTTCATTTTAAAAGTAAAAATATTTTCATCGTTTAAATGCCTTTCAGCATAGTTTGTGTATAACTTTGCGTCTGAAATACTTATGAAATGAAGGTTATTTCAATTAATGACAAGAGATTTGACATAATTGAAGTTTATCTCAATGAATGACAAGAAAATTGACGTAATTGAAGTTTATCACATTTAATGACAACCGATTCGACATAATCGATGGATGATCCCCTAAGGGCATGCTTGAAACTCTGAAAGTCTGTCTGATGTTAAATTACGACAATAAGTGCATTGACTCAAAGTCGTTTATACAAGAAAATACAGTCCTCCTAAATGGCAATAAACTATAAACCAAGTTGCAAGAGAACCTACGAATATGCTTTTGAGCTTTGATTCGGACAAGAACAAGTGACAACCAGGTATACGGAAAAAAGATGAATCGATTGGGGTTTAACGCCGTCGTTTTCAGCATATTTCATGACAATCACGCCGATCAATCACCTGCCCATGTGGTTTGGTGTATTTTTACACCAGTATTCCACACAGTAGTTTTTTCAAGCAACTGGTCAAGATATAATCATAGATCCCTAGCCCATTGACGGAAAAAAAGAAAGAACGTACTAAATGGGGACTTTACCATGAGCTTCATGTAGAACGGATGTAACTACATATTGCTACATTATGCAGTTACAGCCAACTTGCGTGAATCAAACGCAAAGTAAATTAAACCTCGGAGGTTGGCGTTGTTATTTCAAGGTCCTTCGTCGAGTTTGATATGACCAATTTGATTCAGTTTATTATGAGTTGGTGACGGATCAACCCGAGAGTGCGACGAACGGTTTCGTGTAGGCGGTGGATCAAGTTGAGAGTGTGACGAACGTGCTCGAGTAGGTGACAGATCTGTCCGACTGTGCGACGATCGTGCCCGAGTAGGTGACGGATCAACCCGAGAGTGCGACGGACGTGCTCGAGTAGGTGAAGGACTTGGTCGACGTTTAGCTGATTTTATTGGTGAAGGCAAACTTCCGGAAATCGATTTAATAGCAGACGCCTCTGCATGGACTTTGGAATGCTTTTTGAAAATGTCCTGCTTTTCTGTGTTGTACATGCGCGGAACCTGACAATGGTATCTCTGCTGCAATTTCTTGTTTGCTTCTTTCTGCATCAGCTCATTCTTTGACAAAATCTTGTGACTTTTATTATGAGGCTGACTAATTGGTTGCGGTGCGGTACAAGCTCTTGCAAAAGGGTGCTTAGGGTCCAGAATACCTGGTTGCCTTGCAGGATACTTTGTCTGCTGAGATGTGTCTACATATGCAGACTTTGGTCTAATTGAACTAGGTCGGTCTTCATTTGTCATGTCATTAAAGAGGACGTGTTTTTCATCCGAAGGCAGAGGGGCGGTAACGTTGAATTTGATAGCAATTTTCTTTCGTTTCTTGTCTTGTTTCTTGGTGTTGTTATCTGATCTTTGATATTCACCCAGGGTCTTTTCATCTTCAGTAGGCTTACTTTCTTTTCCGTTTGTATCGTTTTGCTCTAACCTGGCAAAAATCTGATTTGTGTTAATTTCAACTTTAATTGTTTTACTTTTTTCTTTTGAATTTTCTCTCAAACTCATAAATATAGGTTCAGCAGTTATTGTTTTATGAACATCTTTAGAACCTTCTTGGTCAATGTCTTTTATTCCCATATCATCAATGACTGACTCGGCAGATTGTCGGTTTGATTCTACTGCGAAATTTGTTTCAGCGCACCTTTTACAACCATCATTTTCATCCAATATAGTGGTGGGTGGTGCTCTTGTAAACACTTTTTTATGCGATTGAGGTCGTAGACTAAACGTTTCTGGATAGTCACTTAAGAGAAATGGTCTCGATCCTTTCATTAAATCTAATGTCATGTTTTTGTCTAATGCTCGTATACGAGCAATGTCATCTGATGTCTTGGATTTGCTTATTGTTCGTTGGCGTGCAATTTCTTCTGACGTTAAGGCGTCATTAGTGTACAAAGGTTTCGTTGTGCGCGATACATTATTGGAGGCGATCGGTAGTATGTCTTTGGAATCAAGGTTTCTCGTGGTATGTAACGAAGATATTTCTCCGATAGAACGTTTAGGCGAGGGTCGGACTGTTAAAACAATAGAAGGTGACATGCCTTCCGACGTGTCAGAGATAAAACAACCAATCTTTTCCACCGACGAACTCGATCTCTCAGTGACAATTTCTCTAGTAGGACCTGTATTTTCTTGATCGAACGGGTACAATAGTTCGCCCTTATGTTTTGGACCTTGTAGTGATGCATTCCTAGAGTCAGTTATTTGATCAGTCGTTGTAATCAATACCCGTCTATTGTTTTTTGACAGGTTTGACAAAGGCCGATTATTGGGCTCGTGTTCACCATGTGGTGTATAGGTTGTTTTACTATCTTTATCTACATGTGACCAGACCTCCGACCTGACGACATTTTTAGCCGCCATTGTCGTCTTATTACTAATTACGGTTTTATTAGGTTTATTGATTAGGGTGTTTTCATCTTCAGTATCCAATGGGTGTCTTTCTTTTTTATTGAACACTAACGGCAGTTCACTGTCATCGTCTGTTGAATATTCATCGGAATCAGAATGTCCGTCACGAAACACGTCATGTACATCAGGTTTGTATGGTAGTCCATCAAACACACCGTCACTACACAGGGAGGACAAGCTGTCATCTGGCAACACTTTTTCGTGTACGTAATACACATCTTCAGTTGGCGTAATCGATACGTCATCACTATCTATTTTGATTCTATGGTAATAAAGGGCGATAACTGTAAAAACGGCTGCGGAACTAACAATGATACAACTGACGATAGACAGCCAGAATGAGATGCTGAGGTTTGCCACAGAAAATGGAAGTGTGTATAAGGCGGTTATCTTGGCTGTGTGGTCTTGAAGCCCATAGTTCAAGTCTGCAGCTGCCATCATCAAACCTGTGTAATGGAAACCAAACAGTGTGTCTTACTAACGTATGGGAACGCTTTGATGGTTAAGTGGTAGAGCGTCCGCCTCGGAGGCGGTTGATCGCAGGCACGATCCCCGGCCGCGTCGTACCAAATACTTTTAAAAATTGTTTTCCCCCATTTGCACTCAAAAGTGTGGGGTTAGCATCGCGACTCAACTTGCAGATGTCAGGGTAAAGTGGACCAGTAGTACTGATAACTCACTCAGGAAACGCAGTGATATGACTGAAAAAGTGTTGAACGGCGTTAATACGATACGGTCAAACTAACATCTGAGTCTTAACATTTCACCATTCTAATATTTCTATTCATCGAAACGCGTTTTGAAGAGTCTGAAGCGCTCCAGTTTCTTACGTTGCTCGTATCTTTTATTGATGAACAAAGTAGGAAGCATCGTAGGAAAATGTGTCTGCTACGGAGGCGTCAGATTCCGATTGTATCAGACACCTTTACGAGAGCGTAGTTAATTGGAGTTCATGTACTTCGTTTGAGAATCTAAACTCGTGCATTCCTTGCTACAGCAAAATCATCCTTAGGGCAATTAATAATTACTAATTTACTATCATATACGCCGCGTAACAGGGTAATGCCAGACATACTAATTTACTAATAGTAAATTGGGTACCAGACTTTACTGCAAATCGCATTGTTAGCTTAATTTAGACGTATTAATTGACCAATGTTGCACTGGGTACCAGACTACACTGCAATTCTTCATTGTTGGCTCATGCCAGACGTACTCATGTATTTTAGTACATCGGACACACGACTAAGTATTTATCCTGATTGTTAAATACGGATCCTGGACCACTTACGTACATACCTGATATTATACCAGACATAGCTGAGACGTACAGACATAACTTCTCATCTTTCATCAGACATAAGAAGAGACACGTGTTGATGAAGGCATTAACGGCAAGGATAATTGACAGCATCACCAGACAGATGGACAGCTGTTCGAGGTCTGAAATAGACATGAATTGACGTTAAATTGATTTTAACGTTAGACAGATAGACAGCTTTTCGAGGTCTGAAATAGACATGAATTGGTGTTAAATCAATATTAACGTTAGAAAGATAGACAGCTGTTCGAGGTCTGAAATAGACATGAATTGGTGTTAAATTGATATTAACGTTAGACAGATAGACAGCTGTTCGAGGTCTGAAATAGACATGAATTGGTGTTAAATTGATATTAAGGTTAGAAGGATAAACAGCTTTTCGAGGACTGAAATAGACATGAATTCGTGTTAAAATCAATATTACCGTTAGACAGATAGACAGCTGTTCGACGTCTGAAATAGACATGAATTCATGTTAAAGTCAATATTACCGTTAGACAGATAGACAGCTGTTCGAAGTCTGAAATATACATGAATTGGTGTTTAATTAATATTAACGTTAGACATGTGCGGCCAATTTGTTTGTATTTAAACAAAGTTAAGCTTATTCTTACATAATTGTGTAAGAGCGTCTTGTAACCGTTTCTCTCATAGAGACGCTTTCTGGCGGCTCTGTAGCAGACTACTTTTTGAAACATGTTTTCAATTTTATTAACTAAGTTAACTTTCAGTTATAAAGAGTTTCCATATTTTTTGCCTATATGTTGTCAAAGTCAACTGCTGCAGATGTGTTGTACATGGGAAAGGGTTTTAAATTGACACGAACGTCATAAAAATAAAAAGCCTCCTCAAATAATCTGACTCTCCGAAACTGTTAATTAACGTAAAACTAATGAGAGTAGAGTTCTAGTTTATTGTCTAAATTAATATGCGTCGTCTAGACATACATATGAGTCGTCCCGCGATAAAACGAAACAGTGTGGACTCTGCGTACAGTATCGAACCGGATCAGCCTAAGCATGCCGTGCAAGCTTACCCAGATAGACACGTTTCGCCTCCTGTGGATTTTTGGTTTCGGGAATCATTACTCTATACCTCTATCCCCCAGATACGCAATGCGTCGGCCCTGATCATTTTGCGAGGACTGCGCAGGCTGATCTCGGTCGATACATTACGCAGATGGCATAATGTTGGTTTTCTCGCGAGCCGGCTCATATAATTAATGAGCATTCATTGTACGCTGATGCGTTCAGACCCTACATCGCTGGACCCGGTTTATTGATTGCAGATTACACCAATTAAATTCCGCCTTTTTTCAACCTTAAATTAACAAACTTTCTTCAATTTGAACAGGTATGATACCCTATATCATTGAAAGGAGTAACCTCTCAGCTGTAAAATAATTCAAAAGGTCGGGGGTCAAGTATTATGCAAGACTAAAATCATCCAGCGAAGTTGGTTCCCGTTATTTTGCATAACATTTGGTTTACTACATACTCAGACAAAGTCAAATAACAAAAACGGTCCAATTAAACAGTTCCAGTGCAGCTTATACATATTTATAATGAATTTAAACTCATTGTCATATATTCAACGCATAACTGGTCAAGATATTATACTCTCATTTCTGATAAATACAAATGATCAATGTAGTAGCATACCACCTTGAACATTTTGCCTCTTTTCCACATTATTTCCGAAAGACAGGGGTAGAGTTAAGCTATCTAAACGTCAGACAGTTACAATATTGAGAGGACTATTTCAAGGGACTAATTGTTAACGACTGAAGACAATCTAGTGCATTGCAAGCTGGTGATAGCTAGGTGTAGAAGTTATACATAATGTATAGACATAGACTCGCGGTCTGTAACAATAGCTACAATTATCTTGAGATAACAATACACACTCGTATTCTTGAATTTTCGCCTGTTCGATAGATTTGAAAGATGAGAGGGAACGAGACACACAGAGAAAAATACAGAGAGCGAGGGAGAGAAAGAGAGACACAGACAGAGATCGAGAAAGGGAAAGAGAGAGGAAAGAGGGAGAGAGTGGAAAGAGAGACAGAGACAGAGAGAGAAAGAGAAAGAGAGAGAGAGAGAGAGAGAGAGAGAGATAGAGAGAGAGAGAGGGAGAGAGAGAGGGGGGAGATATAGAGGGGTATTGAGAAAGATATGAGAGAGAGGGAGACAGAGAGAGAGACACACACACATACACACACATCAGTCTGACAGACAGACATGCAGACGGGAGAGTAATAAGCAGAAATGCTGACAGACAGACAACGTTCAACAGAGAAATATAAAAAGAAATCATCGTGATGAATGAGAAACTTATATAAAACAAGACGATCATCCTCACGATTTTCTTTCCGAAAGTAAATGCACAAAGCATCATTTGTACGGTTCATTAAAGCATTAATACAGAAAAAGACAGAAAAGTGATTCATTCCGCTTTTATGTCATTGTTCATTCAAACAAAACGAGAATTTCGTTCTTTATTTTCTTCATTCTGCTGTCCCAACAAAACGAGGAAATTGTTCTGTCTAAGACCATGAGGACGGTGCTCTATATGAGCCATAAAACTCAGTCGGTAGTGACGAGGGCTATATAATAAGAGATTGTGAGTTCGAACCCCGGCTTTGCCGCCATTCATTCATCAATTAGACCAGTGAGAACGGTGCTCTATATGATCCATGATAGCCCAGTCGGTAATGACAAGGGCTATCGAAGAAGGGACCATTCACTATTTCCAGTAGTTGACACTAGCCATTGTCATAACCATCGATTTCTCCCAGTTTACTGAATGAATGAATGTATATTGTTTTATGGCGCATCGACAGCTAAGGTCATTTAGCGCGCAATTAATGTAATTATTCATGATCCCTGGGTAAACAAACCAGTACTAGGCTAGAAAATGTGCCTTGACCAAGGGCACTCTACCATGACCATAGTGCCGCGACTGGGGATCGAACCCGGGACACCCGGTTTCGAAATCCCCGACGCTAACCACTCGACCACAGCGGATTCCCCCAGTTTACTGACTGTCTATGTAAACATATGGGAAAGGTAGCCAGTTGACTGACAGTCTATGTAAACATAAGGGAAACGTAGCCAGTTGACTGACAGTCTATGTAAATATATGGGAAAGGTAGCCAGTTGACTGACTGTCTATGTAAATATATGGGAAAGGTAGCTAGTTGACTGACAGTCTATGTAAAGATATGGGAAAGGTAGCCAGTTGACTGACTGTTAATGTAAATATATGGGAAAGGTAGCCAGTTGATGGACTGTCTACGTAAATATATGGGAAAGGTAGCTAGTTGACTGACAGTCTATGTAAATATATGGGAAATGTAGCCATTGCCTGACAGTCTATGTAAAGATATAAGAAAGGTAGCCAGTTGACTGACTATTTATGTCAAACTATGGGAGAGGTAGCCAGTTGCCTAGGAACGAGGATGTACACTGATGCGATGCAGATATTTGATTGATTGATTTATTGGGGTTTAACGCTGTTTTTAACAATTTCTCAGTTATATCACCGGCGGCCAGTTCACCTATTCATGCATTTCCTGGTTTTCCCACACCAGTACTCCACACAACAATCTTCCTAAGCAACTAGCTGCTTTTCCACATAGACTTAGTCCATTGGTGGAAGAGGAATGACGCATGTCGCATTGACTTTTGTCAATCCTCGGAAAGAAAGTTGGCCGATCCGGGATTCGATCTCACAACCCCTGGATTGACAGCTCGCGTCGCTACCGACTGAGCTACCGGGGCTCGGCGCGATGCAGACAACAAAACATATCGTTAGTTTAGCTGAAATACAGTTTAACACCGCGTTGAACTCAATTATGAGCGGTCCTCCATTTACCATAATGTTTTCAAACATTATCCGCTGTAGATATGAGCCGTCCCGCGGGAAAACAACATGGTGGACTCTGCGTAAAGATTTCGACCAGGATCAGTCTAAGCATGCCGCGCAGGCTTACCCGGATAGACACGTTTCGCCTCCTGTGGATTTTCTGTTTCAGGAATCATTACTGTATACTTCTATCCCCCTGAAACGGAATGTGTCGGCCCGGATCAGTCTGCGCGGACTGCGCTGGCTGATCTAGGTCGATACATTACGCTGAGGCCATAATGTTGGTTTTACCCGGGATGGCTCATATATATCAAAGTCTGCATATGGGAAAGGTTTATATTTTAAAGCGACTTTGCTTTAAAACAGTTATTCCAGTTACCTTATGTTTCTGCTAAAGTAATAGTTATATTAAAAGTTAAAAAAACATGAAGTAGAAACATCTCATATAATCTATACTCTTGTTTACCCTTTCCTACATGAAGTAGAAACCCCTCATATAATGTATTCTCTTGTTTACCCTTTACTACATGCATTACATTAGGCACATATGCAACAGACAACTTTTGAAAATATTTCGAAAGAGGATAAATTGCTCATCATATGTGTTTTTACCGTACCACGACAATTGAGCGCATGTATATTAGTAGAAACATCGTAACAAATTCACCAACATCCGTAATGAAACCCCATCCGAGCTGACAGCTTTGACAGAACTGAATTACTGATGCGATATTGCCAGGAAACATATCGTTAGGTGAGCTGACCGATTTGGTAAAACTGATATGAGTCGTCCCGCGAAAGAAACACAACATTATGGCCTCTGCGTAATGTATCGACCCATATAAGCCTGTGCAGTCCGCGCAGACTGATTCAGACCGACACATTCCGTCTCAAGGGGATAGAGGTATAGAGTAATAATTCCTGGAACAGAAAATCAACAGGAGGCGAAGAGTGTCTATCCGGGTAAGCCTGCACGGCATGCTTAGGCTGATCTGGGTCGATATTTTACGCAGCGTCCACAATGTTGGTTTTTCTCGCGGGACGGCACATATATTATATGTTATTACAAACGGATTTATACTCAAATCAAAGAAATCAACTCAACGACATTACCTGTGTGTGTTTTCACCGTCCCACAGCTGTTGAGCGACTGTATACTAGTAGAAACATCATTACAGAATCTCCAAAATCCGTAATGAAACCTCATCCGGACGTTACTACTCGAACCGGAAATGCTAACGATTATGACGTCATCAAAGTTAATCCAATACGGAAGTCCAAAGGCAAGAATTCCAAGCACAGCGCTCACAAAGGAAAGGCCGGCACTTAAAATGGCGAACTTCGCTGTAGTGGTCTTCTGCTTACCCATACTGCTGTGTCTGTAAACCTGTGGAAAAATGAAAGTTAAACTATTTATTTAGATTTAATTCTTCTCTAATATGCCACATATCTGCAACAGAGGACTTTGAAATCGGCAAAAGTAGAAATTTGTATATATATATTGAAAATTCATCCGCTACAGTTGTTTCAGAATGCGTCTATATGTGGGAAATGTTTAAGCACTCGACAATCTCAGTGCACTCTTGTCAAAATATTCGCAACCGACATTGTGGAGTGCCCTTGGACAAGACACATTCATAGCCTAGCACTGTATTGCTTACCCATGTCTCATGAATAAGTTAGCTGTCGCTATGATATAACTGAACTAATGTTTAAAACGACGTAAATTATTTCCCTGTTATCTAGCCGTACAGCCATAAAAGATGAGCTGCGTCCGTCTATTAAGGGTCTTTAGGCATCATCTGAGTACAGTTAAAGACCAAGACAATGATGCGCATCGGCACAGTCAAAACCCATGACCGCATGTATGTTATATATAATTAGTATCACACTCTTATTGCATGGCTCGGTGGGGGTTACGAGTACGTGTTCGTGGATACACAATATCTACGTGTATCAGTATATATTGTAAGCATTTCCATTGTTTTTTGATGTGCATTGCCACGTTGTTGGAGCCATTCGAGGCTTGAGCGTAGACTAGTGCAGTCAGGTATAGAGGATAGCTTTGTAAAACACACAGTCGGGACAGGATAGTTTCACACCAGACCACCCACCCAAAACCACCAATTGCATTATGAGATTTTTTTTTTTTTTCTATTTGTTTTAAATTGATGATAATTACGGTTTAGTCCATTTCATGGTTGAAGATTTCTGGTAGTCAAAGACGATCTTGACCTGTTATATTGAATTGATTCGTATTTATTGTCAAATGACTGCAATAGCAAATACAAGCCTCTAATTTAAATTTGTAGTTGTGTTGTATCATTTGTGGAGTACGCGAGGTGTTTGATGTATATGAGAGGGTGAGAATAATTACTTTACTCACAGTTACCTGTGAGGAAATATACCTATTTGCATAGTCTGACCAGGGACGTAGATAAGAGGGATAAGCAACTCCACCTGTACATCTGTTATCTGGGTAAAATATCACATGGAGAAATAAATTGTGCAATATTTCACATTTTGTAGCAAATAAAACTTTGAAGTCACATTTGGCACATACACAAAACAAACATATTCTGAAAGCTTAACATTTCAAATAAAGTTAGAGGTACAATAAATAACTGGAATGTCTTTGTATTTTGAATAATGACTGGTTTAAAATACGAGGATATTGTGATTTCTGATTTATATTCATTTCATGTTCCAAATATTGATAGACTGACATTATTCATAAGGATAAAATATTATCAAACCATGTAGTTTATCGAAATATTTTTATTTTTATCTACTGCAATAGAAGAATGCTTAGACTTGCAGAAAATATCTTTGTTATTTTCAAATCTTCAATAGTGTTTGAGTTTTTCTTGCTACAAAAGGGGCGGGTGATATTTTATACACTTACTTACTTATCCCTCTTTATTTACGTCCCTGGTCTGACAAACTACTGAAAGTGTAGCACACGTAATACGTATGGAACGCCTTTACTGTCTTAGTATGTTGTTTTGTATTATATGCAGTACATTTTAATTTATACGAGATACATATTTTATTTGGCGTGGTACATTTTGCATGATATGCAGGAGCTTTTCTGTTATATATGGTGGTTATTTAATACTATGCAGGGCCTTTTCTGTTATATATTGTGGTTATATTAAAAATATGCAGTGTAAAAGAGTGTATAAACAGTCGAATAACCATTATATGGTATGCAAACAGTGTCATATGCAATACAAACAACAATATATGCAGTTTAAATGACATCATATTCAGTCAGTGTTACGAAATATGTGGTGGTATTTTGATGATAGGCAGTAGTTTTACCATTATATGCGATGCATTTTTCATTACGATGATTATACTTTCCGGCATTCACCGCAATCATTTCCGAGAATTACCGAGTATGACAGACCATTTTTAAACAATATATAAATATCGTTCCATACGTACATCAATAAACCGTTTTAATTTCATGTTACAGTTCTCAAATCGGGTCTCTCCGTCACGTCGATTTCTGAATGGATTTGTTTTGGTAGTATTCAACAATTGTTCGGTTATATCACGACCTATAGTTGTGCAAGTTACGAATACTTATAATCCATTTATACAGACACCAGCACGTCATTCGTAATGCTAACTTCACAATCTGAGCGCCAAGGAGGGAAAGCCATTACTACCATCTATAAAGTATTTAGTATGGCCCGCCCGGGAATTTGTTCCTAGCGACTTTTCAAAACGTCAAAATCAGTAGAATACGAAAACGTCAATACCGTTTCTAATAATTATTATTTTTAGTTTAAGATACTTTTCACAGAAGGTGAAATAAGAAAGATGTTTTAAACAAAAACAATTTCAATGTATTTTACGTATTTTGAAGTAAGAAAAGTCGCCGTTTAATTCAGAAATATTCCCTGTTGTTGACGGGGGACCTAACTTTGACGTTGTTACAATTTACAGTATATCTTTGTTAGGTTAGGACCATAAAGTGAATGAGTTATGTCTAACCAAACCGATGCATATATGAGTTTCATTGCCTATTTGAAAGATTGCTTCCGCCGCTACCAGACGTATTGTCGGCCATAACACGACGTTTCATCGGGAAGTTTCTAGTATAACAAGTGAATTTATCGTTGCATCGGTAAGCTGATCGTTATTTTCTCCTTAAAATATTGAGTTCCGAGGAAGGAAGTCATTTTTCACAGTTTCATAGCTTTACCCGAAACCCGAGATCGAACTCGTTACTCCAGCTCTCTAGACAGATGCTTTAATCTCTAGACAAATGCTGTAATTTCTAGACCATCACTGTGGCAGTCCGATTTTCTTATAGAGTGGCTCAGACACATCGTATTTTATTGTTTCTTTCCATATTATATAATGCAAACCCTAGTTTCTGCGTTTGGTATAACAATCCCTTATTTTCTATTATGCATCGCCTATTTCTAGAGTAAGTGCCGAGCCCCGGTAGCTCAGTCGGTAGCGACGCGGGCTGTCAATCCAGGGGTTGTGAGTTTGAATCCCGGCTCGGCCAACTTTCTTTCCGACGATTGACAAAAGTCAATGCGACATGCGTCATTCGTCTCCAACCAATGGGCTAAGTCTATGTGGAAAAGCATCCAGTTGCTTGGCAAGATTGTTGTGTGGAGTACTGGTGTGCAAAAAAAAAGGAAATGCATAAATAGGTGAACTGGCCGCCGTGATATAACTGTGAAATTGTTAAAAACGGCGTTAAACCCCAATCAATCAATCAATCAATTGAAAGTAAGTCTTGCTGAGTAAAGAATTCGTCCAGGCAAGAAGCTACAGGCTTGTATTTGGAAGATATGTAGGCTCAGATCAGTCTGTGTATCTGTTCAGTTTAAACAAAATCTTCATAACTCATATAAGAAGTTTTAAAAAGCATTCATATATAGTTTGCGAAGATGTAGAAGTTGTAACGTTGTGCATAAACCGGCTCAAATAAGGAATAAGAAGCAAAAATGTCGACCAAGATATGACTGAACAAAAAATGTGTCTAAACTGTTCGCATTTGTTGTTATTACAATCGTGTGTATACCTCCTCTGTGATTTAGCTGTAGTGCGTAGTGCTTGGGGTCGCGAGATCAATTCCCGATACTTCTAAAAATGGCTTTCCGTCTTTGGCTCTCAGGGTTGTGGGCTTAGCATTATGTCTGACTCGCTGGTGTCAGGATAAAAGGACCAGTAGTACTGATAACTTCCCAAGGAAACAGCTGTTAGATAACTAAAAAGAATGTTGAAAGCTGCATTAACACCATACAAACAAACGCCTGTATGTTGAATAAGCAGGCTGAACTTGGTCGATACATTACGCAGAGGCTATAATAATAGTTTTCTCGCGGGACGGCTCAAATGCTGTTTAAAGTTGGATTTATCGTAGGGGGAAAGGGTTAAAGTCTCGAAGGTATAATAACTAGTATGATTGAATGCATGTTGATATTTACCGAACTGCCATATAACAATATGCTATGCGTGAACCTACGCAATTTGTTCAATACTGTTTAACCCTTCCCAAATGTAGACGTATTTTGAAACTTCTCGGGAGACTCTTTTTTTCAATCATTGTGGAAAAGAGGACAAAGCGCTAAGGATGAGCATTTTTCCATTTTGTCCACATTGTTTTCAAGTCCATTTAGTATCGTTTAACCCTTTCCCACGTACAGACGCTTTTTGACGCCTCTGCTTTAGACGACTTTTGAGAACACTGTGACAAAAGGAGAAATTGCTCAAATCGAACAATGTCACATTTTACCACAATGTTTTCAACATTTGTCATTAATTGCACTTTTTTTTAATACAGATTTTCCATAATTTTGCGAATATGTTTTCAAGGTCGTCTGCAGCAGATTTGTTGTACGGGGCTTAACCCTATTCCACTTGTAACCCATTTTGACCCATCTGCAGTATACGACTCTTGAAAATACTGTTGCCAAAGGACAAGTAGTTTATGGGGAGTAATTGTGTCCCATTCGCTTTCAACTGTATTCAATAATTACACGTTCTGCATTGATAGGAAGTTTCCACATTGTGCCTAGATGTTTGAACATTGTCTGTTCGTGATGTATATGGGAAAGGATTTAAATACGCGAATACAATTTACATTGTATTCCTTCCGATCATATTGACTACAATTTGAACATTTTAAACAGCTTTTGAAAACATTCTCGGACTAAGTAATTGCTCAAAACATGCAATTTATCCTGTCTCCGCAATACTTAGGCTGTTTGATTAGACGGACGGGTAGTTCAGATGACAGAATCCCCGGTATCTCAGTTAGTATTGAAGCGAGCTGTCAATCTAGGGGTTTTGAGTTCAAACCCCAGTTCAACCATATTTCTTCCGACGTTTGACACTTTTAAGTCAATGCGACACTCGCCTATTGTCTTCCACCAAAACGACTGAAATTTATTGTTGAAAACGGCGTTAAACAGTCTTTCAAAACGATAGCAACATTGTCTATTTTCTAAAGTCCCCTTCGGTGGTGCTTATGTGGATATTTAGTATCTTAGATGGGAAAGATCATGATAGATATCCCAAACAATTTATGTTCATGTGAGATCAATCTAGACTGTTGTGGTTTAATGGAAAACCGTGAATTGAGGAACGAGAACAATAACCTTATCTTGGTCCACAATCGGACGCATTTGAGTCAATGCATAAGAACATGGATCTCCATGAGTTTCGTACCTGCGAAGATCCAGATCAGCCTGCTCCTCCGCGGACTCGGATCTGGATCTTCGCATTCGCTATCTAATTATTATATAAGCATCCAGGACGTCTCTGCAGAACGGTTTATATAAAAACATATATATCTGTCCACATGCAATTGTATCGTAACTGCATTCGACTTTTCCAATTTGAAAATGGTGAAGTATGAATATTTTATGAAAACTCCTTTAGATTCTTGCAAATTGAAACCATTATCGTTACACTTCCAAATCGGGCGTAAGCAATTTATCTTTACTGTCTTAGACGATACAAAACTGATAACTATGCAAGAACATGTATTCAATGTTATCGTTAATATTGCAGGTTCTATCAAATTGAAGACTACGATAAGTATGAATTTATCATCATTGACTTAGATTCTACCAAAGTTAACACGGACCATAATTAATTGATCGTTGCTGCTTCAGACTAATTAAAAAATGTATGTGCAAGTATGAAATGGTGTCGTTACTGTCTTAGACTACACCAAATTGAAAACTATATACATATGAACGTTTTATTGATACTGCATTTGGATCTTCCAAATTGTAAACTATATCAATATGAACGTTTTATTGATACTGCATTTGGATCTGCCAAATTGTAAACTATATCAATATGAACGTTTTGTTGATACTGCATTTGAATCTTCCAAATTGAAAACTTTATAAATATGAACGATGTATTGCTACTGCATTTGGTGGATCGTCCAATGTGCACATATGTAATGCTATCGTTTATACAACCAATGTCAGAACCTCTAACAATCAGTGTTCGCGTGAAACATTTCATATTTACAGTGTCTAGTGATTCTTCTTTCGAAAGTCAGCTCTTGATATAAATCATATGTTTGCCATGCAGGACAACTTGAGATACTTCTGCCTTATAATGGAAACCTTCCAAGGAGATAATGTGTCATAAATTTGTCGTTTTTTTAGTCCATATCTCAAATAATATAACAATAGAGCACACTTACTCAATATTCTGTTCTCACATTATATATATTTTCCTGCTATTTGGCAAAACATATCTATAAGTTCATCGCCTTAAAGGATATATAATATCTTCGAAATGGCGGTCGTTTAACCCTTTCATTAGTAGCCATGATGCATTTAATTTTCAAGAATTTCACACAAATAGATGGACTAAAACAGCAATTGTCCGCGTATGCAACTGGAGTTGGAATAGGAAGGTAAAACTATACCATGAAAGTAAAAAAAAAAAAATGTGAAAATGTGAAAAATGAGAACAAACTTGGACATAATTTATTTTTGTAGAATCGTGCTGCTCTATACGGCCGTATATAATATTTCTGTATTTTAATATTAGGTTCTTGTTTGTTATTCATTTGTGATATACGATATTTTTAGGGGGAAGAAATGTGTGTTTAAAAACCCTTGAAGCAGTCGTCTCGAATCAAATATTAGGCGTTCTTCGAAAACCAAACGTAAGATATGTGTACCATTGTAGATCCAGATCAGCAAAGGGCATCCTCGCAGTTTGATCTTGCTCTGCACTATTTTTCCAATCAGTCATAGAAGGTTAACAGGAAATTCTGTAAACCAGTATCTATTTTGGTCGTAATATTCTATATCAAATAGTAATCATAAGCTACCTTAGCCTGAGTGTAAATGATACAGGAATATAAGTACGGTTAAATTAATAATGGGCCGTCTCGATGTTGTACAGGTAGGGTGTCTGCCTCAGTGTGTTGGTCGTAGGTTCGATCCCCTACCGGTAATAATGATCTTCGCTTCTTGGCGCTGTGAATAGTTGGATTAGCATTACAACTGACTCGCTGGTGTCAGGATCAATGGACCAATAGTAAGGGTAAATTATCCAGGAAACGTCGTGATACAACTGAAAAGTTGTTAAAAGCGGCGCCAATCCCTCTTAATTTAATCAAACAAGTCAAAACATGTATAATGAAGTAGAACTTACTGTCTAGTACATTCCCGCTTATGTTACGGTTAATTGTTAAAGATAATTTACTGACTCATTATTGTGACTCCAACGCGCCAGTATTGAAACTATTTATTGAACGAGGTTACGGTTTTCAGTTAGAAACGTGAATTACTAAGCTTAGGTTGGTTTTCAGTTAGAAACGTGGATAACTAAGCTTAGATTGTTTTTGCAGGCCATCACTCAAGTGAACATAGAATTTTGTTACGAGTGTTTAGCATTAATTATATACAGAAAACATTTTGTCGCATTAGCAGCAGACAAATGCAGAACATTTGCTTTTTTTGTGTTTTACGCCGCATTCGATATTTTATTTAGTTAAATCACGGTGTTTTCTATGTAAGTTATACTGGTTTATTTATCCTGACACCAGCGAGTCAGTCGTAATGCTTAGCCCCTTAACCCTGATCTTAAAAGGGGGGAAAGTCATTACAAATGTTATTTTTTTAAATATTTGGCATGACCCGACCGGAGATCGAACCTGCGACCTCCCGCACCCGAGGTGAAGACTCCGCTCTGCAGGAAGAAGACACCGATAGTAAGTAATCTAAAGTGTAAGAACTTGCTTCACCAACCGTCCCGCGAATGCTTGCTTGATTGGATGTTTAACTCTGTTTTCAACAATCTTTAAGTTATATCACGGCGACCAGTTCAACTACCGATTATTTTCCCTTGCTTTCTGATACCAGTGATTAAACAGAACAGTTTTTTCAAAGCAGCTGGTTGTTTTTCCAAATAGCTGTTAGCCTATTGTTGGAAGACGAATGATGCCAACGTTCTTTCCGACCTTTTCACAAAATTCTATGTGACATGCGTCATTCGTCTTCCACCAATAGGCTTTGCACAGTCTATGTTGAAAAACAGTCCGTTGCTTTGAAAGACTGTTGTGTGGGGGTAGTGGTGTGAGAAATCTAGGAAACACATAGGTTGAAGTGGTCACCATGATATATTTGATAAATTGCTGAACGGCGTTTAACCTCAATGAATTAATCTAAAGCAGAAGACTAACGAAATATCGTATGAAGCAAAAGTTTATTCCCGTTTTACGAAGTGATTAATTTTGTTCCATTAAACTGGATAACTGGAACTTATTTCCAATACGGCCTGGCATAATGATTAATTGAAACGGAATTTACAAGAAAACACTGAATATCTCCAAAACTGAAACCGAAATAACTTATAAATATTCTTTGGCATCAGAACTCGTTGCTTTATTCCATTGAAATATGCCTAAAATATAAAATGTTCAAAAAATATAAAATAAATCCAATCTGTAAAACCTTTCGTTTTTCTATCTTTTGATGTATCATTTCAAATCCCGATGCCGGTGCTGGGTTTGTATGATGTGCTTTTAAGTGTCTCGTACTCAACTAGAGATCAAGTACGTGTCCTTTTCGGAAAAAGTTCATAGCGTGTATCGGTGCTTTACACGGAGAACGTTTCAGAACCAATGCGTCTTTTCGGAAAGAGCTAAGGTTTTAGCACCAGGACTCCTTTGTATCTACATGCAACTCTGTTTCTTGAATTCATCTGCACCTGCGAGATGCTTGTTCGAAATTGCCCCAGAGTGGGCCTTGTACACTATTGGAAGAAGAATTACCCATTGACCTGTCAGCATGGTCAGTGTCACGTTGGAGATGGTTAATACCGATAGTTCCGAAGGTCGGTGTTCGTGTGACGTGGCCCGAATGAGTCGGAACATTAAATCTCTTGCCGGAAATAAATCACAATTCCAATCAGATTAGACACTTGGAATCTCTTCTTTGCACTCAAAACGTAAACACTCGTCACTAAAACATGGAGAATACTTTGAAACGATCCACAACATACCTTGAATTTCAAAAAGTTTACAACTCCGCTGTAGAAGAGTTTTCGTATCAGCGAAGTCGAGCCCGGTTAGCTCAGTCGGTAGCGACTCAAACTATCAATCCACGGTTGAGAGTTCGAACCCAAATTGGCAAACATATTTTCCGACGTTTGACAAAAGTTACTATGACAAGCGTCATTCATCTTCTACCAATGGGCTAACAGTCTATGTGGAAAAACATCCACTTGCCTGGAAAGTATATTGTGTTGAGTTTTGTTCGGAGAAAGTCAAGAAATAGATGAGTATGTAAACTGAACGCCGTGATGTGACCGTTCTTTTTTTTTTTTTTTTTGGAAACTGAGTTAAAATCCATTAAAGCAATCAATTTGATATCTGCGTGGGAAACTTTAAGAATTGGTCATTATGTCTTGAATGATGAGTTTCACCATTCCTGGATTGACAGCTTGTGTCGCTACCGACTGAGCTACCAAGGGCTTGCGTACTAAGACAAATATCACTTGATATAATCGACAGTGAAATTTTCAGTGTAGAATCCTCTTTTATTTCTTAGTATTCCCACTGAAGAGGATGCACCTGGATACAAAATAACATTTTTAAACAGTGAATTAATCAGAGAGTTTACCCACATTAAATATATCAAATAATCCATTGAAAAGAATATCACGTACAAAGACAGCTTTATGTAAATAACTGTTATATTTCTAAACCGCCCATGATAAAGTATGTTAAAAATACTGATACTTACCTCTTGATGTTATTTCCAAAACACTTTAAAATCAAAGCGCTGAATGCACTACATTTGTTTGGGTACATAAAACTGTTCAAACATTTGCCTTTGCATAGATGTGTGATTTATAAACTATGCATTGTTTATAAATATTACAACTTCGGGTAAAAGAATAAATGACGCATCCGTTAAAGTTAAATGCCATTTTAGTTGTCTATAAAAATAAATCATGAGACATACATGTGAATATTATATTTAATTTCCTAGTTTCAAAAGACATGTAAAACAAATGGATAACCATTATGGCCCCGACTCACTCATCTAAGTATTTACCAATTTTTGTTACAAAAAAAAATCACAATTGACCAAGGGTTTTCTAAAATCTTACCCAAAAGCTTCCTGCTTAACAAGAGATTTTTCAAGTTTTCACTATAGCCATATAAGGCCAAATAGCCCTGATCCCTGGAGGCCATGTTTTTCGACCAATCAACATGGTTTGGAGGAATCTGATAGATGGTCTCCCAATGAACATTTCTACAAAAAGAATTGAAAATTGGCCAAAAACTTTCGGAGGAAAAGATTTTTCAAATTTTTACTATAGCCATATTAGGCAAAAAAGCCCCGACCGCTGGCGGCCATGTTTTTCGACCAATCAACTTGGCTGGAAGGAATCTGATAGAAGGTCACCCTAAGAACATTTCTACAAAATTAGTTGAAAATCGGCCTGATACTTTTGGAGGAGAAGATTTTTTTGACTTTACACTATAGCCATATAAGGCAAAAAAGCCCCGCTCCCTGGCGGCCAAGGAACACTTCTTTAAAATAATTTGAAAATCTGCCAACCAGTTTAGTAGAAGAAGAATTTTTAAAGTTTTTTTATTTTCGTTGCCATGGAAACCATAATTCTGCATAAATCACAAACATTTGAAGGAATTCTGTTGAGGTCAATGAGAGGATGCTTTCTGTGAAGTTTCATCCCAATTGACCCACTCGTTACTGAGGAGAAGATGTTGACGAACAACAGACGCCGGACAAAAGGAGATCACAATAACTAACTTTTAGCACTTCGTGCTAAGGTGAGCTAAAAAAGAAACAACTATCCAAATGAAAAAGTAATTGAAATCATGTAGAACATATTGTGAAAAAAGGCAGTACTAATATTTATATGAGCACTTTAAAAGAAACATGCTTCAGACTTCAGAGGCTTTTGAATTTATTTGCATTATAAAAGGATTAAATGCTCCAGAGAAAACCAATACCTGTGCCGTCCGAATTTTACTCTACAGTATACACCTAAGCTGGCCGCTGTTTCCTTTAAAGGGTGTTTAAGCTTGCCAAATCAATTAAGGATGCGTGACCATACACTGTTAATTACCATTGTGTACGAGTGTCATTCCAAACAAATTATAAATGTAACCCCTTTTCCCAATAAACCTATCATATACATGTATGTATTTGTAATTTGCCGGGATGTGTCGATACCGTCATGGTACAATGTGATATATGTATGCACAAATTGGTTTCACAAATCTTGTGTTAATGCACCTGTGGATATCTCGACAACAGATGCGGACTTTAATTGTAACTTTTGTTAATTATTTGGCTATTATAATGATAAGATATGTGATTAAATTGGCAACATTTAAGTTTTTTACTTATAACAGCCTTCAAATACAAATTTGGTTTATACGACGGTAAAGAAAGGTTATGGTAATTAAGAAATTGTTTAAATAAGCAAATTTTCCTTTTCCCACAATGTTTTCAATATATGTTGCTTTTTACTGTTTACACAGCAAGAAAAAAACATTTAACTTTATTTGTTATAGATTAGTATTATAGTTGTATATATATATAATTACTAGAAACAAATTAAGATTAAAAGTGTTGTATATATATAAATACTTATTGTTTATTTGTTATTTGAATTGTTCTACCCCTTCCAAGTACCCTACAGAATAGAATGTTGCATGGATCATTTGCCTCGTACCCAGTGAACCATTCTACGTTATCTGAACGTGACGGAGACGTTTTCTGACGTCTCCAGCTAACAAGTGCTGAAGACGTTGCCGTCACCCTTTATTGTTACATTTTTACGTATTATTCGACGTATCGGTTTAGTTTTCTGAACGTGTTGAGGACTATTAGAAAACCTTTAAAACCTTTAAAACGCTTTGCCAATACCTGCAATGTATACGTCTTTAGGACGATGGTAAGACGTTTTCCAAGATAAAACGTGCTTAAAACGTTGCCGTCACCCTTTTTTGTTACATTTATTCGTATCGGTTTAGTTTTCTGAACGTGTCGAGGACTATTAGAAAACCTTTAAAATGCTTTGCCAATACCTGCAATGTACACGTCTTTAGGACGATGGTAAGACGTTTTCCAAGATAAAACGTGCTTAAAACGTTGCCGTCACCCTTTTTTGTTACATTTATTCGACGTATCGGTTTAGTTTTCTGAACGTGTTGAGGACTATTAGAAAACCTTTACAATGCTTCGCCAATACCTGCAATGTACACGTCTTTAAGACGATCGTAAGACGTTTCCAAGATAAAAACGTGCTTAAAACGTTGCCGTCACCCTTTTTTGTTACATTTCTTCGACGTATCGGTTTAGTTTTCTGAACGTGTTGAAGACTGCTAGAAAACCTTTAAAATGCTTTGCCAAGACCTGCAATGTACACGTCTTTAGGACGATCGTAAGACGTTTTCCCAGATAACACGTGCTGAAGACGTTGCCGTCAACCCAAAATTTGTTACATTTCGTCGACGTATCGGTTCAGTTTTCTGAACGTGTTGAAGACTGCTAAAACACCTTTAAGTGGCTTTGCCAAGACCTGTAATGTACACGTCTTTAGGACGATCGTAAGACGTTTTCCCAGATAACACGTGCTGAAAACGTTGCCGTCACCCAACAATGTTACATATCGTCAACGTATCGGTTTAGTTTTCTGAACGTGTTGAAGACTGCTCAAAAACCTTTAAATGGCTTTGCCAAGACCTGCAATATACACGTCTTTATGACGATCTTAAGACGTTTCCCAGCTAACACGTGCTGAAAACTGCTAGAAAACCTTTCAAAGGCTTTGCCAAGACCTGCAATGTACACGTCTTTAAAAGGTTCTTAAAACGTTTCCCTTATAGTAACGTTTTGCAAACCGCATCACTACGTTTGCAAGACAGAATGAAAAGAAGACAGAAACCCCCTGAAGACGTTTTACAGTAGTGCTTAAAAGGTTTTAATGACAAAGCGAAGACATGTATATAATGTTCCTTTTATTTTTCTTTAAAACTTCGATATAAAAAAAAAACTATAAACTGAAAACTCAAGTTTCAAACTTGACCTAGATATCACTAAGACAAACATTCTGACAACAATTTCAACATGCTCCCTCCAAAAATATAGCTTTAAGAGTGTTAACAAGATTTTGCTTAAATTTGACCTGGTGACCTAGTTTTTGACTGGACATGACCAAGTTTTGAACATTGCCTAGATATCACTAAGAAAAAACATTCTGACAAAGTTTCAACATGCTCAAGTAAAAAATGTGGCTTCCAGAGTGTTAACAAGAATTTCCTTAAATTTGACCTTGTGACCTTGCTTTTAACCGGATATGACCCAGTTTCGAACATGACCTAGATATCACTAAGACAAACATTCTGGCATAGCTTCAACATGCATAATATAAAAATATAGCTTCCAGAGTGTTATCAAGGTTTTCCACAAATTTAACCTAGTGACCTAGTTTTTGACCGGACATAACCCAGCTTCAAACTTGACCTAGATATCACTTAGACAAACATTCTGACAAAATTTCAACATGCCCAATCCAAAAGTATAGCTTCTATAGTGTAAACAAGATTTTCCTTAAATTTGACCTAGTGACCTAGTTTTTGACTAGACATGACCCAGTTTCGAACTTGACCTAGGTAGATATCACTAAGACAAACATTCTGACAAAGTTTCAACATGCTCAAGCCAAAAATGTGGCTTCCAGAGTGTTAACACGATTTTCCTTAAATTTGACCAAGTGACCTAGTTTTTGACCGGACATGACCCAGTTTCAAACTTGACCTAGATATCACTAAGACAAACATTCTGACAAAGTTTCAACATGCTCCATCCAAAAATATAGCTTCAAGAGTGTTAACAAGATTTTGCTTAAATTTGACCTGGTGACCTAGTTTTTGACCGGACATGACCCAGTTTCAGAGACTTCATGGAGACGAATGTTCTGACAAACTTTCATCGTGATTGGATGCAAAATGTAGGCTGTAGAGTGTTAACAAGGGTAAATGTTGACGCCGGACGGACGCCAGACAAAATTTGATCCCAATAGCTCACCTTGCACTTCGTGCATAGGTGAGCTAAAAAGCTTATCAGTAAAGGCCATTTGTATCTCGAAACGTAACAAGAACTTTTGTTATGTTGCACCTTTCATGATGCCACTTTGCTGCCCTGTTTGTCAACAAAATCACTATCTATAAGATTTAAGCAGATTGTGTAGAGAATACCTCAAAAGAACATTACTGCCAAACTATCTTGGAATCTTACTAATGAATTTATCGATTTTATGGAGGAAAAGGTTTAAGGTTTTGAAAGTTTGGGTATTTTTTCATTTTCTGATGCCACAGCATTTCTATAAAGTTCTACACAGAATGTAAGTCTTGAACAAATTTGGAGGACATCAAAGGAACATCCCTGTTAAGTTACCATGAAATTGGCAGAGAGGAATGGTAGGACGGTTTTCATTTGTAGGTTCAATTTATCCCTTTTGTGATGATGCATGGTTGCTATGATTTTGTTACCAATCACAACAGCTTGAACAAATTCCGTAGAGGATCACTGAAGTAATTTCCTCCTCAAGTTTTTTTTATAATCAGACAAAGATTTTCAAAAAATTGTAATTTCCAAATTTTGTTATTTTATCCCTTTTCTGATGTCTCCTAAATGCAATGTTTTTCAACAAATAAGTATGGTTTGAAAACTCTTTGTAGAGGGTTACCCAAGGAACACTTCAACCAAATTACATTGAAATATGACAAACAGCTTTGGAGAAGCAGATTTTTAAAGTTTGGACATTTTGAATATTTTCTGATGCCACAGCAACCAAGGTTCTCAATGGTATTAAAATGTTTGATTTTCTTTTAAAGAGGCCTACCAATTGAACATTCCTGTGAAGTTTGGTAGAAATAAGTCTTGAGGTTTAGAAGATGATGTTGAAAAAAAGAAATTTCCCAATTTTGTAATTTTGCCCCTTTTTTGATGCCACTTGACTGCCATGATTTTTAACCAATCAATTTGGCTTGAAATTGGCCCCCCTTTCTGATGCCACAGCAACCAAAGTTTCAATGGAATTAAAAAGGTCAGCTAAGGAACATTTCTACCAAGTGATAGTGAAATCAGAACAGCAGATTTGGAGAAGAAGATTTTCAAAGATTGGACATTTTAAAACAAGAGGGCCATGATGGCCCTTGAATCGCTCACCTGATTTTTTTTTTTTCACTTGAGCTATATAAGCCTCGCCCCCTGGCAGCCAGTTTCCGACCAATCAACTTGGCTTGAAGGAATCTGATAGAGGGTCACCCTAGGAACATTTCTACAAAATTATTTGAAAGTCGGCCAGATACTTTTGGAGGAGAAGATTTTTTAAGTTTTCACTATAGCCATATAATGCAAAATAGCCCTGCCTACTGGCGGCCATGTTTTTTGACCAATCAACATGGCTTGAAGGAATCTGAAAGTGGGTCATCCAAGGAACATTTCTACAAAATTATTTGAAAATCGGGCCGACACTTTTGGAGAAGAAGATTTTTTAAGTTTGCACTATAGCCATATAAGGCAAAATAGCCCCGCCCCCCCCCCCCCCCCCCCCATGGCGGCCATGTTTTTCGACCAATCAACTTGGCTTGAAGGAATCTGATAGAGGGTCACTTAAGAAACATTTCTACAAAATTATTTGAAAATCTGCCAACCAATTTGGGAGAAGAAGAATTTTGAAGTTTTTTCGGTTTCGTTGCCATGGTAACCAGAATTTTGCATGGATCCCAAAAATTTGAAGGAATTCTGGTGAGGTCAATGAGAGGATGCTTTCTGTGAAGTTTCATCCCAATTGACCCACTGGTTACTGAGGAGAAGATGTTGAAGATTTTTTAAGTTTTCAATTTAGCCATATAAGGCAAAATAGCCCCGCCCCCTGGCGGCCATGTTTTTTGACCAATCAACATGGCTTGAAGGAATCTGATAGAAGATTACCCAAGGAACATTTCTACAAAATTATTTGAAAATCGGCCTGACACTTTTGGAGAAGAAGATTTTTTAAGTTTGCACTATAGCCATATAAGGCAAAATAGCCCCGCCCCCCCTGGCGGCCATGTTTTTCGACCAATCAACATGGCTTGAAGGAATCTGATAGAGGGTCACCCAAGGAACATTTCTACAAAATTATTTGAAAATCAGCCTTACACTTTCGGAGAAGAAGATTTTTTAAGTTTTCACTATAGCCATATAAGGCAAAATAGCCCCGCCCCCCCTGGCTGCCATGTTTTTCGACCAATCAACACGGCTTGAAGGAATCTGATAGAGGGTCATCCAAGGAACATTTCTACAAAATTATTTGAAAATCTGCCAACCAATTTGGGAGAAGAAGAATTTTGAAGTTTTTTCGGTTTCGTTGCCATGGAAACCAGAATTTTGCATGGATCCCAAAAATTTGAAGGAATTCTGGTGAGGTCAATGAGAGGATGCTTTCTGTGAAGTTTCATCCAAATTGACCCACTGGTTACTGAGGAGAAGAAGTTGACGCACGACGGACGACGGACAAAAGGCGATCACAATAACTCACCTTGAGCAAAGCTCAGGTGAGCTAAAAATTGCCCCCTTCCTGATGCCGCAGCAACAACAGTTCTGGATGGAATTAAATGTTTTGAACAAATTTGAAAGAGGCCAACCAGAGGAACATTCCTGTGATGTTTTAAGTAAATTATTCATGTAGTTTGGGAGGAGATGATGTTTAAAGCTAAAAGTTAACGCTCCCAGGTGATCTAACAAGGAAAGAATATGAGAATCTAGGCAGAAAAGTATGGAAGGGAATATCCGCCAAAACTCTATGGGTCTTTATGACATTCTTATTTATTAACAATACATGCTCATGTGTCTTGATGACATTCTCATTTATAAACATTACATGCTCATGTGTCTTGATGACATTCTCATTTATAAACATTACATGCTCAAACTCTATGGGTCTTTATTACATTATTATTTATAAACATTACATGCTCATGTGTCTTGATGACATTCTCATTTATTAACATTACATGCTCATGTGTCTTCTTTCTTAATATTGTTTGTCTAAGTCATATTATGACAACAGATGGCGCTTTAAATTGAATTCTTATTCCAGGGAGATAACCGCATATGAACGGAAAATATCCCACATTTAATGAAGGATCCCTAAGTGTCACTACTCTTCAAAATAGAGGTAACTGGTGTTTAGGTAGCATTCTATCACAAACGAGTTTATATTAATAATTGTGAAATGTATATATATTAAGAGTGATTCATTATAGCTGGGAGTTCAATAAGAATTTAATTTAAAGCGCCATCTGGTGTCATAATATGACTTAGACGAACAATATTAAGAAAGAAGTTGATTGATTGGGGTTTTACGCCATTGTTAACAATTTCTCAGTCATATAACGGCGGCCAGTTCACCTACTCATATGTTTCCTGGTTTTCTCACACCAGTACAACACACAACATTCTTTCCAAGCAACTGGCTGCTTTTCCACATAGACTAAGCCTATTGGTGAAAGACAAATGACGCATGTCGCATTGATTTTTGTCAAAAGTCAGAAAGAATGTTGGCCGAGCCGGGATTCGAACTCACGACCCCTGGATTGACAGCCCTCGTCGACACCGACTGAGCTAATGGGGCTCGGCTAAGAAAGAAGACACATGAGCATGTAATGTTAATAAATGAGAATGTCATCAAGACACATGAGCATGTAATGTTTATAAATAAGAATGTAATAAAGACCCATAGAGTTTGAGCATGTAATGTTTATAAATGAGAATGTCATCAAGACACATGAGCATGTAATGTTTATAAATAAGAATGTCATAAAGACCCATAGCATTTTGGGGGATATTTCCTTCCATAGAAAAGAGCAATTTTTTCAATTGGATTGAAATCGTGTAGGAAATGGAGCATTATGTTATGACCAAGTGTTCTTTTTCCTACAAATATTTCAATAATCATCAGTAAAACAGTTTCTGTGGAGGACAGGGTAAAGTTGTAATCACTCGTTTATTTCTTCATTGTCACTGGATGAGGATGAAGTTTCATCGAGTTCGAATTGTTCAATTTTTGGAGTGCCAAATGAAGACGCCAGTTTGATCTTTTTGGCTTTATAAGCTGCACCACCCTTTAGCCCGCTTGACCGCTTCAGTACATCACTGGCCCTTGACCTTAGACTGCATTCAGTTTTCTGTGGCGTTTTCCTTCGCAATACACCTGTTATGAAAATAAGGAAATGATAATTAAAATGACAGGCATCCTTCGAGAATCGAAAACTATGCTTACACAGATCAGCCTCCGCGTTGTCAATGTCTGGTCAGGGTCTAAACTGTTTGAGATAGTATTGGATGAAATTATCTTTACCAGCGTTAAATATTGTAAACCCTGATCAGGCGTCGCGTTCACAACGTGGTCGCTGGGCTTGGTCTACATAATTTGCAAAGCCTGAAGATCGCAAGCCAACTAATACAATTATCAGAAAGTTTAACGTTAAAGTTATTTTAAGGCTTAAATCCCATAAACAAGAGGGCCATGATGGCCCTGGATCGCTCACCTGATTTTTGATTTTTTTCACTTTAGCAATATAAGCCCCGCCCCCCTGGTAGTTTCCTACACTGGCTTGGCTTGAAGAAATCTGATAGAGGGTCACCCTAGGAACATTTCTAGTAAATCTTTTGAAAATCGGCCAGACACTTAACCCTTTCCCTCATACGGCAATTCTGCAGCAGACGACTTTGAACGTATTTTGTCAAAAGATAGGAGATCTCCATAATTGAATGGATAACCTATGACAAAAAGTGGAAAACATTGTGGCCAAGGGAGAAATTGCACGTTTTGTACAATTTCTTCTTTTGTCACTATATTTTCAAAAAGCTGTCTGTTGCAGAGGCGTCATAAAGCGTCTATATGAGGGAAAGGGTTAAGGAGGAGAAGATTTTTTAAGTTTCCACTTTAGCCATATAAGGCAAAATAGCCACGCCCCCTGGCGGCCATGTTTTTTAACCAATCAACATGGCTTAAAGATATCTGATAGTGGGTCATTTAAAGGAACATTTCTACAAAATTATTTGAAAATCGGCCAGACACTTTTGGAGGAGAAGATTTTTAAGTTTTCACTATAGCCATATAAGGTAAAATAGCCCCACCCCCTGGCGGCCATGTTTTTCGACCAATCAACATGGCTTCAAGGAATCTGATAGAGGGTCACCCAAGGAACATTTCTACAAAATTATTTGAAAATCGGCCAGACACTTTTGGAGGAGAAGATTTTTAAGTTTTCACTATAGCCATATAAGGTAAAATAGCCCCACCCCCTGGCGGCCATGTTTTTCGACCAATCAACATGGCTTCAAGGAATCTGATAGAGGGTCACCCAAGGAACATTTCTACAAAAGTATTTGAAAATCAGCCTGACAATTTTGGAGGAGAAGATTTTTTAAGTTTTCACTATTTTTTTCATTTTGTTGCCATGGAAACCAGAATCCTGCATGGATCCCAAAAATTTGAAAGAATTCTGGTGAGGCCATTGTGAGGATGCTTCATGTGAAGTTTCAGTTGACGGACGCCGGACAAAAGGCGATCACAATAACTCACCTTGAGCAAAGCTCAGGTGAGCTAAAAAACAATTACATGAAAGTTACATTTAAATTGCAGAAAACAATTTAAAATCAAATGGCACTGGAAGTTAACTACTTGTACTGTTCTGTTCAAGACAGTGTTGTATAATTGCTGCTATTATTTGATATACATATATATTACAAACAAACACTTTCAAGACAAGCATTAATCTTTGTACATGACATCTAAAGTACAGGCATAATGATCGCTATTCAATTGTTATGTCACAAACTCTAGATTATCCTAAACATTTACTAATGTTGCCACTGGTGTTTAAAGAGATATTTACTTACAAGAGGCCCATGCTCTACTGGCATGGATATTGAAAGTGTTATTGTGACAATCAAAAATAAAGAATTGTATTTTGTTAACCAGCTCTATTATAACAATTTTGACAATTTCAAGGTCCGTAATCCAGTCATGCATGGGCGGATCTGGCTGGTTTAGGAAAGGAACCAAGCTCTTATGGATTTCTAACAACTGTATAAGTTTGATTGAGATACAATAAAAAATAAAGATTGTATTTTGTTAACAAACTCTGTTATAGCAATTTTGACAATTTTAAGGGCCATAATCCAGTCATGCATGGGCAGTTCTGGCTGGTTTTCGAAAGGAACCGAGCTCTGATGGATATCTAACTACTGTATAAGTTTGGTAAGATACAATAAACAAGAGGGCCATGATGGCCCTGGATCGCTCATCTTGTTTTTTTTTTCATTTAAGCCATATAAGCCCTGCCCCCCTGGTAGTTTCCTACACTGGCTTGACTTGAAGACATCAGATAGAGGGCACCCTAGGAACATTTCTAGTAAATCTTTTGAAAATCGGCCAGAAACTTTCGGAGGAGAAGATTTTTTAAGTTTTCACTTTAGCCATATAAGGCAAAATAGCCCCGCCCCCTGTCGGCCATGTTTTTTCAACCAATCAACATGGCTTGAAGGAATCTGATAGAGGGTCAAGCAAAGAAACATTTCTTCAAAATTATTTGAAAATCGGCCTGACACTTTTGGAGGAAAAGATTTTTTAAGTTTTCAATATAGCCATACAAGGCAAAATAGCCCCGCCCCCTGGAGGCCATGTTTTTTTACCAATCAACATGGCTTCAAGGAATCAGATAGAGGGTCACCCAAGGAACATTTCTACAAAATTATTTGAAAACGCCCTGACACTTTTTGAGAAGAAGATTTTTTAAGTTTTCACTATAGTCATATAACGCAAAAAGCCCCGCCCTCCAGGCGGCCATGTTTTTTGACCAATCAACATGGCATGAAGGAATCTAATAGAGGGTCATCCAAAGAACATTTCTACAAAATAATTTGAAAATTGGCCCGACTCTTTCGGAGGAGAAGATTTTTTAAGTTTTCACTTTAGCCATAACAGGCTAAATAGCACCCCCTCCCCTGGTGGCCATGTTTTTGCGCCAATCAACATGGCTTAGAATGAATGTATATTGTTTTATGGCGCATCGACAGCTAAGGTCATTTAGCGCGCAATTAAATTTAAATATTCATGATCCCTGGGTAAACATACCAGTACTGCTAGAAAATGTGCCTTGCCCAAGGGCACTCCACCATGACCAATTGCCGCGACTGGGGATCGAACCAGGGACACCCTGTTTCGAAATCCCCGACGCTAACCACTCGACCACAGCGGATTCCTGACAACATGGCTTAGAGGAAAAATAATTGGAAAATCGGCCCGACACTTTCAGGAGAAGATTTTTTAAGTTTTCACGATAGCCATATAGGGCAAAATAGCCCAGCCCCCTGGCGGCCATTTTTTTGACTAATCAATATGGCTTGAAGGAATCTGATAGAGGATCACCTAAATAACAGTTCAACAAAATTATTTGAAAATCCGCCCGACACTTTTGGAGAAGGAAGATTTTTTAAGTTTTCACTATATAGTCATATAAGGCAAAATAGCCCCGCCCCCCTGGCGGCCATGTTTTTTGACCGATCAACATGGCTTCAAGGAATCTGATAGAGGGTCACCCAAAGATAATTTCTACAAAATAATTTCAAAATTTTCCAAACAGTTTGGGAGAATAAGAATTTTTGAAGTTTTTTTTCGTTTCGTTGCCATGGAAACCAGAATTCTGCATGGATCCTAAATATTTGAAGGAATTCTAATGGGGCCATTGAGAGGATATTTCCTGTGAAGTTCCAGCCCAATTGACCCACTGGTTACTGAGAAAAAGAAGTTGACAGACGACGGACAAAAGGTGATCACAATAACTAACTCACATTGAGCAAAGCTCAGGTGAGCTTAAACAAGAGGCCCAAGAGGGCCAGTATCGCTCCACGGCCATAAGGCAAAAATCAAATCTCCAAACAGCCCTGCCCCCTAGTGGCCATATTTTTTACCAACCACCATGGCTTTAAAGGAATTTTGTAGAGTGTCACCCAAGGAATGTTTCTGCAAAATTATTTGAAAATCGGCCTGACACTTTCGGAGGAGAAGATTTTTTAAGTTTTCACAATAGCCATATGAGGCAAAATAGCCCCACCCCATGGCGGCCATATTTTTAAACCAATCAACATGGCTTGAAGGAATCTGATAGAGGGTCACCCAAAGAACATTTCTACAAAATTATTTGAAAATCTGCTCAACACTTTCGGAGAAGAAGATTTTTTAAATTTTCACTATGGTCATAAAGAGCAAAATAGCCCCGCCCTCTGGCGGCCATATTTTTCGACCAATCAACATGGCTTGAAGGAATCTGATAGAGGGTCACCCAAGGAACATTTCTACAAAATTATTTGAAAATCGGCTGAACACTTTCGGAGAAGAAGATTTTTTAAGTTTTCACTATGTTCATATAAGGCAAAATAGCACCGCCCTCTGGCGACCATGTTTTTCGACCAATCAACATTTATTGAAGAAATCTAATAAAGGGTCACCCAAGGAACATTTCTACAAAATTATTTGAAAATCGGCCTGACACTTTCAGAGAAGAAGATTTTTTAAGTTTTCACTATTTTTTTCTTTTGGTTGCCATGGAAACCAGAATTATGGATGGATAAAAAAAAACTGAAGGAATTTAAGAGAGGACATTGAGAGGATGCTTCCTATGAAGTTTCAACCAAATTGGCCAAGTGGTTAGTGAGAAGAAGTCGTTTAAAGGAAAAAGTTTACGCACGCACGCACGACGGACAATTCGCCATGACATAAGCTCGACTGGCTTTCAGCCAGTGGAGCTAAAAATGAAATATAGAGCTCACTTTAGTTGAATAGTTAGGTTCCAAACGTTTTTAATTCCTTGAACTTTTTAATTACACATGAATATCTGAACTGCAACAATCAAAATTATACCAATATATGTTCTTTTTTATAGCAGATCATGTAAGTTTAACCCTTTCCTCCACAAGCTATGTTTAGACTAATCCAAAAGGAAAGGATCTGATGAAAAATATGAACATATAGGTAAAAGAACAAGAGGGCCATGATGGCCCTTGAATCGCTCACCTGATTTTTTATTTTTTTTTCACTTTAGCTATATAAGCCTCGCCCCCTGGCAGCCATAGTTTCCGACCAATCAACTTGGCTTGAAGGAATCTGATAGAGGGTCACCCTAGGAACATTTCTACAAAATTATTTGAAAATCGGCCAGATACTTTTGGAGGAGAAGATTTTTTAAGTTTTCACTATAGCCATATAATGCAAAATAGCCCTGCCTACTGGCGGCCATGTTTTTTGACCAATCAACATGGCTTGAAGGAATCTGAAAGTGGGTCATCCAAGGAACATTTCTACAAAATTATTTGAAAATCGGGCCGACACTTTTGGAGAAGAAGATTTTTTAAGTTTGCACTAAACCATATAAGGCAAAATAGCCCCGACCCCCCCTGGCGGCCATGTTTTTCTACCAATCAACATGGCTTGAAGGAATCTGATAGAGGGTCACCCAAGGAACATTTCTACAAAATCATTTGAAAATCAGCCAGACACTTTCGGAGGAGAAGATTTTTTAAATTTTCAATATAGCCATGTAAGGCAAAACAGCCCCGCCCCCCTGGCGGCCATGTTTTTTGACCAATCAACATGGCTTGAAGGAATCTGATAGAGGATCACCCAAGGAACATTTCTACAAAATTATTTGAAAATCGGCCTGACACTTTTGGAGGAGAAGATTTTTTAAGTTTGCACTATAGCCATACAAGGCAAAATATCCGCGCCCCCTGGCGGCCATGCTTTTTGACCAATCAACATGGCTTGAAGGAATCTGATAGAGGATCACCCAAGGAACATTTCTACAAAATTATTTGAAAATCGGCCAGACACTTTTGGAGGAGAAGATTTTTTAAGTTTGCACTATATAGCCATATAAGGCAAAACCGCCCCGCCCCCTGGCGGCCATGTTTTTCGACCAATCAACATGGCTTGAAGGAATCTGATAGAGGGTCACCCAAGGAACATTTCTACAAAATTATTTGAAAATCGGCCTGACACTTTCGGAGGAGAAGATTTTTTTAAGTTTTCACTATAGCCATATAAGGCAAAATAGCCCCGCCCCGCCTGGCGGCCATGTTTTTCGACCAATCAACATGGCTTGAAGGAATCTGATAGAGGGTCATCTAAGGAACATTTCTACAAAATTATTTGAAAATCTGCCAACCAGTTTGGGAGAAGAAGAATTTTGAAGTTTTTTCGGTTTAGTTGCCATGGAAACCAGAATTTTGCATGGATCCCAAAAATTTGAAGGAATTCTGGTGAGGTCATTGAGAGGATGCTTTCTGTGAAGTTTCATCCAAATTGACCCACTGGTTACTGAGGAGAAGAAGTTGACGCACGACGCACGACGCACGACGCACGACGCACGACGCAAGACGCACGACGGACGCCGGACAAAAGGCGATCACAATAACTCACCTTGAGCAAAGCTCAGGTGAGCTAAAAATGCCATTTTAGAATTGTATTGAGAACAGTGTATGAAATGAAGCAATCGCTAAAAGGCGTTTGTGTGGAGGAAAGGGTTAATTGTAGATATTTGACACATGAACTTATGTTTGTATGTTAATTTGGTAGTCTGGTTCCCTGCGTACTATATGACAAATACTACGTCAGGCACACCACAAACATGGCGGAGCCCAGTGTATCCGATAAGACAAATATAGCAATGAGTAACTCCTATACCCTGTAGGGCACACTTTTTAAAATTTAAACTTGCACTTATATTTGTGTATGTTAAAAGAAAATATCTTCATTTTGTCCCTCTTTCGTAGGTTTAAGATATAATTCCTCAATTTATTTACTTATCAAGTAGCTACATTTCGGATGGTGTTATGTATTACGGATACACATAAGAGTATATTCTGTTTCGAGATAGTATCTGTCAATGTATTAAGGGGTGGCTACGTAAAACATTGAATATAAATATCATTTGGTTTTATACCTTGAAGTGGCTTACTTGGGTATTTACAATTTGATATAATTTTGTTTTTTTTAGGTTATTTCTGATGCAATTACCAAATACAATCAGCTTTGTTCAACACATATACAAACACTTAAGACTCTGCAACAAGATACATTGAAAAAGTTATTTGCAGGTTACGATTGCCTCTGTTGCTTACCAACTGGATTAACTATTTGCATGCTAGCTGCAGATTTCGTTAACCGTTGGTGGTGTTTTCAAACAGTTTGGACACAGATCAGGCCAAGAAAACAAGGGGCCTGATCTGAGATCCAAACTGTTTGACACTCGGTTTCTATCTAAGCAAATATTTGGAACAGAAATATATTTTTCAAAAATGTTGCAGACGACAGTTTAGCAGACTTGCAAAGAGTTAAAATGAACTCTTTACCTCATACAAATCTACAGCAGACGACTGAACATATTTTGTAAAACAAATAAAAAATATCTATAATTGAATTTGAATGGGTAACATTATGACTCAAAGTGGAAAACATAGTGGCAAATGGATAAATCGTTTGTTTTAAGTAATTTCTTCTTTTGTCACCATGTTTTCAAAAAGCTGTCTGCTGCAGAGGCGTCAGAAAGCGCATATATGATTGAAAGGGTTAATAAACCATGAAAGTTAATGATATTCGGTGTTAACGATAACCGGATCTGTTGCAGACGACTTTGAACATATTTTGTAAAAAAAAACGAAAATCTCTATAATTGAATTTGAATGGACTAAAAGTGGAAAACATAGTGGCAAAAGGATAAATTGCTTGTTTTAAGTAATTTCTTCTTTTGTCACTATGTTTTCAAAAAGCTGTCTGCCGAAGAGGCGCCAGAAACCGCCTATATGATTGAAAGGGTTAATAAACCATAACATTTAATGATATTCTTTGTTATTGATAACCTGACCTGTTGCAGACAGAATTGCCAACACTAACAATCTAAAGTTCATAAAATAACAGTGTTTTGTGTTTTTCAATCCATAATGTAAAATCATCGAAGTTAAGTTTTACCACAGGACTTTTCGGCTCTTTTTTAAATGAACTATGCCTTCCCGGAGTTTCAAGGAATGGTCTTTCTTGTCTCAAGTTTTTCATAATTTTCATTTCATCTTCAACAGACGAAAGCGTTTTATGCTTCTGAGCCCACTTGATTACTGCCGTTTCCTTGTCAAAGTTATTGGTTACCTCGTCCGTCCCGAAAAAAGCACCACTTCGCTTCAATCACCAAAGAATTGTCAGTGATATTGGAGCACATTGCACGCAAATGTCTCTTGAATAGTCGTACAAGATGTTCCATTTGTAAGTCTGCTGGTATAACTGTCTTACCAGTGTTTACAAAAAGACCATAACATGTTTCAGCTGCTTTCTGATCACTGAGAAGGGCTATTGATTGTGAATGAAGCTTTCATTTATTTGACTAAATAACATGTATTCTTGCAAAAAAATACAAATATGTTGCTTCTATACACTTTTCTTTTCATTTACTCCTATTTTTTAAACCTAGTTTTATGCCATGTGGTCAACATATAGGTTGTGCGAAATTAAAGGTAAAGTTTATCCGAAATTACAAGGCATCCGAAAAACGTCTACTTAACGAATGCATTAAATTCAACGGTTAGCATTAAAGACAATAAAATATGAAGTTACCAATGACTTCTTTGTTATAATATTCACACGAAAAAACTACTGCTATGAAAGTGCCCAGCAGTAGGGCTGTCAAGATACGCTTCAAGCGTACCACGATATATTGCAATACAGCGGAACCGTATTGCGATACGTACCACAATATATTGCTTTATTTATGGATTGATTGGATTCTATGATTATTTCAACTTGGAACCCTTTTTAACAATGTATTTTCATTTAAATAACACAAATAATAAATAACAGCACATGTAAAAGATGAAATCACTTGATTTTAGTGAAAAAATGAAAAAGATAAAGAAAACTTGAGAACTGTAGGAACTACTTTAACTTTCGTTTTCGAGACTGGGTGATGACGATTGACATGCTTGTTTAAATTTGTTGTACAACCACTGTATTTAACAGATGCATCGCACTAACACTAACACATAATGTCTGCATAACACTATACCTTCAATTAATTTATTGGAATGTTTTTCCCTTTTAAGCAAACAATGGCCACATACATCAGATTTTGCTTTTTATTTGGTATTTTATCATACTCCATCTGTTCAATAGGCGCAGCCATTGTTGTATATGATCGTACTTGTTTCAATTTCCTTGATTTTTGGAATAATGTTCTTCAGAAGTTCCTACTCTCCATTTTGTAAGGTTGATGTGATTTAATTATGAAATATAACACCATAATATTATTGTTATTTGTTTAATGCCGTTTAGAGTTTATTCACTAAATATTCAGACAAGGATGTTCGATTATTCGTTATGAAATATTGACGTGTGAATCAAGTAGGTCCTACATGACAACCGATGAGTTCGTATTTTATAGTTTAGTTTTGGTTTTACACTTGTGCGCATTTATAGCCAGGACTGCCCAGGAGAGTTGCAAAAATAAAAACATTTATGATAAATTGATAATACTTTTATAGGAATTGAACTTTAATAGTTCTGATTCGAAGTTCATTGAAATTCTAAATTTTAAGTTTTTGCGAAATACACTCGACCATAGTTAGCGAAAGAACTCAGCCATTGTCACGCGCACTTGATATCAACTTATTATTTATCGTCTGATTGACACAACATTTGACACCGAAGCTTCATTTTATCGATTGAATGACGGAAATAATAACGGATGAACTGGAATGAAAATATCGCAAAATACCGGTACGTGTCTGTTGTATCGCGGTACGTATTGGTTGACAACTGTATTGGGATATACCGGTTTATCGGTATATTGTGACAGCCCTACCCAGCAGACAACATTGACTTTAACCGTAATACAATGGTCCTGTGGGAGCCGCCATTGTTCTAGTATGCCTGACCCGTAACATAGTGTAACATAGTGGTAGGGACAGGTAATCCAGACTAGTTAATTTGGGTGAACAACATTTTCTGTCAGGGAATACAATTGAACTCGGACTAATCCTAAACTTTAAAAATACTACTTTTGTTAATGGTTTCAGCCTTGAAAACTACATATTTTAATTTATATTCATATTAATTAATTAGTAAGACTGTATTACGACGAGTCTTTATGAAATATATTTGGCAAAGCTTCGTCATAGCTCTATTAATTACATTAAAGATCCGTCATTTGCAGATTTAAACCGCTTTCGAAGATTCAATGTAACTTTGTTGTGGGCTCAAGATAACTGATAAGAGAAATACATTATAAAAAAATCTATTTTTCTCAACAAAACCTAATACCGGGGTAACTCATTATAATCATCATGGCCAGTACCTGGTTATAATTTAGTTATCATACCATCAAGTGTTGTAAAGCAACCTGGCCTTTAACTTCTATATATAATATAACCGACAACGGGAGCTCTGTAAACTTGACACACAAGTTTTATTTCATCTAATCCTGTTTAATACTACTGTTTATATGCTCTGAATATAAAGTTGTATTTAACAGGGGTATATTTAAAAATTTAACGCTTTCTGGTGCTTCTGCAGCAGACAGCTTTTTGAAAACAGTGACAAAACAAGAAATTGCAAAAAACATGCAATTTCTCTCTTTGCCACAATGTTTTCCACTTTTTGTCATATGTTACCCATTCAATTATAGAGAATTTCATTCGGCTCGGGTGATCGTAAACGTATACCTTATGTTTCTATCAAGTATCTACTCATGTATATCAGTGGAAAAATGAATACTGCATTATTACTGCATTATTTGACGTGGAAATGAATAACATGTCATTATAAACTCACAATATATATAATATCAGATTTAATTCAGTGTTTGATTAGAACTGTTTGTTTCGTTTTTAATGGGTTTAAGACGCTTGCTTCGATAGTTTTTCAGTCAATTTGCAATGCCCAGCTAATTACTGGCATAGGAAGACCAAAGAAGCCAACATGTTCCTTCAGTCACAAGCGGGCACATAGGTAGAACCACCCACCAACTATAAGTCAGCCGGAAGACTTCCCCATATTAAAATCTGAACCAACCCACAAACAGTGGTGAAAGGCTATGGGGTTGTGAGTAGAAGACTGTAACAGAGAGTGGCGAGGGGCTTAGGTAGTGGTTGTGAGTCGAGGACTGTAACAGACATTGGTTGGGGCTTATTAAGTGGTTGTGAGTCGAAAACTGTAACAGACATTGATGAGGGGCTTAGTAAGTGTTTGTGTGTTGAAGACTGTAACCAGTTTGCAATATATACCCTGATTAGAACTGATTTCTCACTCACGACTCATTTGAGGAAATTATTTCAAGTTTATCCATTTTATAAAGACAGAAACTGACACTTATTGCAACCCTGCAACAAATTGTCGTGTGCTCATAATCTCGTCTATTGCAACTATAAAGTCCATCCTATTACATTGACAATTTGCGAAACAATTGGAGTATAGTCAACCAGCTTGGATCTGGATCAGACACTGAGTAACTCGGTGATGATCTGGATCCAAGTTTTTTGCCAAAATACCCATCATTAATGTAGTTGTGACTTGCGAGATAAGGGTTAACTCTTTCCCTCATATAGACGCCTCTGCAGCCGACAGCTTTTTGAAAACAGTGACAAATAAAAAATTGCACAAAACATGCAATTTCTCCTTTTGCCACAATGTTTTCCACTTTTAGTCATAGCTTATTCATTCAATTATAGAGATTTTCCACTTTTTGACAAAATTTGTTCAAAGTCGTCTGCTGCATAATTGTTGTAGGAGGGAAAGTACACACCAGAAATCATTCAACAATCTCTTTAATACTCACCAGGGCCTTTCGTTTCGTAGAGTTACTCTCCAACTCCTCCTCCAACTTCCAAAAGTCTTCAAAGGTGTGTACTGGAAGGTCAACACAGAACTGCAGTTCAATGTCCAATTCTTCACTTGATGAGCGTCCAAATTCCTCAATCCTAGTTAGTGATACGTCCTCACACCATTCAGATGTAGATGTCTTTGACTTGTTGGCCATTTTAACAACTGTATTCATCTGAAACACATGAGAAGGTGAACTGGCCGCCGTGATATGACCAAGAAATTGTTAAAAATGGCGTTAAATCCCAATCAATCAATTCAGTTTTTGAGAATGCTGAAACCTATATTCGTGATCAAAAAGAGTCATACGGGTGATTAAAAGACAAGTAGAGCTCTAGCTATGGGTAGATTTATATATTAGTTATCTTAGAATAAACATAATTCTAACTTTTTAACGGTTAAAAAGACGCTAGCATATTCTTCTTTCAAAGTTTCAACAGGGCGGGAATTCTAATTACTGGCTTCATACAGGGTGGCAATATTCCATTTTGTTTTGTTTTGTTTGGAGTTTAACGCCGCTTTCAACAGCTTTGGTCATATCACGGCGGTCAGTGCACCTACCCATGTTTTCCTGGCTTTCCCACACCAGTACTTACACAACATTCTTTCGAAGCCACTGACTACTTTCTCACATAGATCAGAGGTGAGAGGCAATGGAAAACATCGCCCGAAAGAATGTCGCCGCAACCGGGTATCGAACCCGTGACCTCCAGATCACGAGTCAGATACGCTACCAATTGAGCTACCCGGCCGGGTGGCAATATTCCATTGATCGTTACACACATTTTTTAATTATCATAGTATGTATTGGCATGCACATATATACTTGACGGCCTATATTACCTGCAATTCCAGACAAAACAGCTACAACACTTTTGATTCGGAATCATCCACTATCGTTTCATCCAATATGGCGGCAGCCTCGATTTCAGTTAAAGTACCCGGATGTAACGTGACAGTTTGATGACGTTTTACAGACGTCACTGCACGAATATGTGAATAAAACGCATCCATATATGATTAAGTAAAATTTTATTCTGAAGATGTTCTATTTAGACTCTGTGTAATAAGGAATTATTTTATTTCCCATTTTTAGAAATGTGGCAATTGAAAATTTCATATTTTATAGTTATCTATAGTGTAACAATTAAGCATGTTATTTGTTAAATTAAGTGTTTGATTATCAGTATGTTTTTTAAAATGTAGTGCAAATTAAACGTCTACTACATTTGTTTCAAAGTCTCCACTTATCTAAATGTCCATATGGTTTTGGTTACCAATACGTACTAAAAACGCATGGCAGACGTTACCAATACGTATTAAAAACGTATGGCAGACGTCAACTGTATTTTTTCCAAAGTCTTCACTTAGTGTCCATATGGTTTTGGTTACCAATACGTATTAAAATCGCAAGGCAGACGTCAACCGTTTGTTTTTTCTTCAAAGGCTTCACTTAATGTGCACATGGTTTGGGTGAGTGTATACATATCAAAATCCCCATGGTTCAAAAATTGCATAGTACTCAAAATTCCCATGGCTAAAATGACAGGGTATTCAAATTCCCACGATGGGTAGTCAAACTCCCCATGACAAAAATAAAAGACTATTCAAAGGTGTTGAAGAGGAAAATGTATTCAATTAGAAAACCGGACGTGTCAATATGTTTTCTTTGTTGTCTGATGAAAACTTATGTATGTAGGAAAGGGAATATGCTAATATAAGCCAAGTGAAAGCCAAATGAAATAATGAGCAAATTTAATCATTTTAATTCATAAATATGCATTATTTAATTTAATTGTGCAGAAATTATAGATAATATGAAAAAGTTTAAAAACTGTTTTATCAAATAATCATATACTGCAAGCACTAGCTGTTTTTATTCTATTTTAGCACATTTCCACATTAGCACCAGTCCACAAAATCACATGGCATTTCAAACACCGAGTTAATTTTATTCTTATCACATGTTGAATACGCGACAGAATTTCCGCAAGGAACTTGGCACCACTCACATACTGAACACATAGGTATTTTAGCCTTTGCTGATTTGCGTGTTTTGCCTTCTTAACACGTTTCATCGTCGGTTCATCAAGGTCACACCGAAGAATGTCAGCTGCCACCATAAATTGTTGTATCTTTTCCAACGCATTTCACTACATTCCAAAAAGAAGGGTTGTTATGTCCCACCAGATGTTTAAATGAATAATTCACGAGTCGCACTGATTATTTGTGCAGTCCTGGTATTCAATGTTGGTGGCACTGTGTACATTCCAAAGTACTGGGGGAATCTAGGCGATAAGCGCCGGAACCTCATATGCCCGCTTGCTGACATTACTGCACGAAATGAGCCGTTCACACAATTTGAGTCAAAGTACTCCACCAGGCACTGCAGTTGTTGAGGGGCTTGTTCGCGAAAGACCGCCATGCCGTCTATCACGTCGTTGGATGGCAGAATTGCAAGATCATCAAGCTTTGCGCAGAATGTCCTAACCTCATCATCATTGTTAAAGTCAGACTGCAAACCCTCTGATTGAAATCTTCTCCAGCCTGCAGGCAGGTAGCCTCGGTTAGATGGTATAGAAGCATCCCTGTATATGAATGTTGTATGTGAAGACAGTTCTGACGGCATTTTGTATCGCTACCTCGTAGTCTGCCAGGATGCGCTCTGGGTTGGGTCTAATACCTCGCTGCAGACACACATCTAGTGGGGGAAGTCAGCATCTCTTCATATAGTCTGTTGCTTAGAGGGCATGCAAGAGTACGTAGACATCTGAGGCACAAAAGTAACTGAGGGGCACACGAATCACGAACAGTTGCTGGAACTGAGAGGGGATTGTTGAATGTGTACCGTCCATGAACCAGCTTGCGCTTTCTAGAAAGCGGAGACTGTCACAGTGGCAAACATGAGGATACGGCTATCTGGCGACTCGTTGTCATATATGACATTGGTTAAAAAAAAACAGGGAATAGAACAGGAATGTCACGGATTGTGGATGGATTTATTGGTGCCGTACCCTTCGAAGCACGTCGCACAGTTTGCTTCAGAAGCCTGACAGGACCAGCAGCAACGTCATCTGCATTTGTTTCAAAGTCATCATTTAGTGTCCATATGGTTTTGGTTACCAATACGTATTAAAAACGCATGGCAGACGTCAATTGTTTATTTTTACAAAGTCTTCACTAAGTGTCCATATGGCTTTGCTAACCAATATGTCTTAAAAACGTATTGCAGACGTCAACCTTTTATTTTTTAAAGTTTTCACTTAGTGTCCATGTAGTTTTGTTACCAATACGTATTGCAGACGTCATCAGTATTTGTTTCAAAATCATCACTTAGTATTCACATGGTTTTGGTTACCAATACGTAATAAAAACGCATGGCAGACGTCAACTTTTTATTTTTTCAAAGTCTTCACTTATTGTCAATATCTTGTTGGTTACCAATACGTTTAAAAAACGTATGGCAGACGTGTACAGATTTTTTTTCTAAGTCTTTAGTGTCCATATGGTTTTGGTTACCAATATGTATTAAAAACGCATAGCACACGTCAACTGTTTATTTCCTCAAAGTCTCCAACTAGTGTCCATATGGTTTTAGTTACCAATACGTATTAAAAATGTATGGCAGACGTCATCTGAATTCGTTTCAAAGTCATCACTAAGTGTCCATATGGTTTTGGTTACCAGAACGTATTAAAAACGTATGGCAGACGTCAACTGCTTCTTTTTTCAAAGTCTTCATTTAGTGTCCATATGGTTTGGGTAACAAATACGTATTAAAATCGCATGGCAGACGTCCACTGTTTATTTTCTCAAAGTCTTAACTTAGTGTCCATATGGTTTTGGTTACCAATACGTATTAAAAACGTATTGCAGGCGTCATCTGTTTTTGTTTCTAAAGCTTCATTTTGTGTCCATATGGTTTTGGTTACCAATACGTCTTATAAACGTATGATAGACGTCTACTGATTTTTTTCAAACCCTTCACTTGGTGTCCATATGGTTTTGGTTACAAATACGTATTAAAAATGCGTGGCAGACGTCAACTGTTTATTTACTCAAAGTCTTCACTTAGTGTCAATATGGTTTTGGTTACCAGTACGTATTAAAAACGTATAACAGACGTCAACTGTATTTTTTTCGAAGTCTTCATTTAGTGTCCATATGGTTTTGGTATCCATTACGTATTAAAAACGTATGGCAGACGTCTTCTGTAATTATTTGAAAGTCTTCACTTAGTGTCCATATGGTTTTGGTTACCAATACGTATTAAAACGTATTGCAGACGTCTACTATATGTCTTCACCTAGTGTCCATGTAGTTTTGGTTACCAATACGTATTAAAAACGTATTGCAGACGTATACTATATGTCTTTACTTTGTGTCCATTTGGTTTTTGTAACCAATACGTATTAAAATCGCATGGCAGACGTCGACTGTTTATTTTCTCAAAGTCTTAACTTAGTGTCCATATGGTTTTGGTTACCAATACGTATTCAAAACGTATTGCAGGCGTCATCTGTTTTTGTTTCTAAAGCTTCATTTTGTGTCCATATGGTTTTGGTTACCAATACGTCTTAAAAACGTATGATAGACGTCTACTGATTTTTTTCAAACCCTTCACTTGGTGTCCATATGGTTTTGGTTACAAATACGTATTAAAAACGCGTGGCAGACGTCAACTGTTTATTTACTCAAAGTCTTCACTTAGTGTCAATATGGTTTTGGTTACTAGTACGTATTAAAAACGTATGACAGACGTCAACTGTATTTTTTTCGAAGTCTTCACTTAGTGTCAATATGGTTTTGGTTACTAGTACGTATTAAAAACGTATGACAGACGTCAACTGTATTTTTTTCGAAGTCTTCATTTAGTGTCCATATGGTTTTGGTATCCATTACGTATTAAGAACGTATGGCAGACGTCGACTTGATTTTTTTCAAACCCTTCACTTGGTGTCCATATGGTTTTGGTTACAAATACGTATTAAAAACGCGTGGCAGACGTCAACTGTTTATTTACTCAAAGTCTTCACTTAGTGTCAATATGGTTTTGGTTACTAGTACGTATTAAAAACGTATGACAGACGTCAACTGTATTTTTTTCGAAGTCTTCATTTAGTGTCCATATTGTTTTGGTATCCATTACGTATTAAGAACGTATGGCAGACGTCTTCTGTAATTATTTGAAAGTCTTCACTTAGTGTCCATATGGTTTTGATTACCAATACGTATTAAAAACGTATGGTAGACGTCTACTGTATTGTTTTCAAAGTCTTCACTTAGTGTCCATCTGGTTTTGGTTACCAATACGTATTAAAAACGTATTGCAGACGTCTACTATATGTCTTCACTTAGTGTCCATGTAGTTTTGGTTACCAATACGTATTAAAAACGTATTGAAGACGTCTACTATATGTCTTTACTTTGTGTCCATTTGGTTTTTGTAACCAATACGTATTAAAAACGTATTGTAGACGTCTAGTATATGTCTTCACTTAGTGTCCATTTGGTTTTGGTTACCAATACGTCTTAAAGCCGTTTGGCAGACGTCTTGCAGACGTCTATAGTGTTCCAATTTGCTCCGAAACGTATTAAGCACGTAGTACAAACGTCTTGCATACCAACACCCATAGGAGACGTTGCTGTCACCGAAACGAATGGTTCACTGGGTAGTATGGCACATGGAAAACTGTTGAAAGTTACAAAGTAGAAAATGAAGAGGCCGTACAATAACTAGAACTCATGACCCTTCAATCGATTGTAAAGGAGAGGATATAATTGAAGCAAAACCTATGGCGTCCGCATTTTCCCTCTATATTGCATTTGTCCGCATTTTCCCTCTATAATGTATTTGTCCGCCGATCGCGTCCGCACTTTAGACCCTCCCCCCATACCGTTGTATTTATAAATAGAATTCGACGATCACGATTTCTCTGCAAATGTGTTACTCTCATTTTAAATGCATTTTATGACGCAAATATTTGTTTTTTTAATTCTTTATACTATATTTATATGGCCGACAAGGCACAAAGAAAATATTTTCAATTCTGTTTTTATCTACATTTTCAATGCGTGATTGAAAATTCAAATACCGTATCTGGAGCTTAAATCGGAAATAGTTCTCCCTTTAGCAGTTCACTCATTGAGATTTATAAATCTCTCCGCGTTCATGTTTTAAAATACAATGTTTCATTTTATTTCGTAATTCTCTTTGAATATAAGAACCACATAAGAAAACAAAGACGATATAAATATATCATTATTTCAAAAATAGTGATACATTTGAAAAGTAAGAGCAAGTATTGAGTACTAATTTCACGCGTATGAAATTTAGGAACTTTTCCATGAGACGTATGGCTTCAGAATTGCAGCTACTAAATTTGTTTGTTCCAAACAAATAAAAACCAACAACGTTATTGCAGCAACCCACAAAAGAGTTACATAATATCCATACTATTTAAGTGTCCTCACTTTTATATTTAACAAATGTAGAAACAACAAGAGTTACGCAGTAATCAAAAGCACTAACATATTACATTCATTCCAAATTGTTCCTTTTATTCATCCCGAAATCAATTTTCCTTTCTTCATTTCGGTCTTACAAATAACGTTAGTTCAATCCCGAACGGCAGCGAGGGAACATAAAAACATTCCTTTACAATATTTGTTTCTAACCCTGAGCGTTACCAATTTATATAATTGACTTTGTGTCTATCCTTCATCAAAATCGACACGTGGTTCGAACTCTTGTTCTTTTTTATCTTAATTAGTTTATTTAAAAAAAACACATTCCAGATTCTAGATGATTTAATTGAACATATCGGACGTCAAACATTCGCGGTTTAACCTGGTTCTACACTGCTTGCTATTGCGATTGAGAGCTGAATTATATATACCGTACTCGTGAAGTATAGATAAAGGTCGGACATATTGAGTTCTAGACACGAACGCAACAATAACACCAATAATTCCTCTGAATTCCATCACTGGACGTCTATCTTTCTGATCTTTACCATTATCTTTTATAAAGACGACTTTTTACGTCTATGCAGCAGACTACATTAAAAATCAATGTAGGAAATGGAGAAAATGCTTTTGATGCGCCATTTCCGTTTCAGATACATAGTTTACGTAATATGTTTGTAAAGTAGACAACTATAGAAAATGTTTTACCCTTTACGCTAATGATGAACATTGTTTTACTTTGTCCACATTGTTTTCAAGTTTATTTAATATCATTTAACCCTATCCCACTTGTAAACCCGTTTTGACCCGTCTGCAGTATACGACTTTTGAAAATACTAATGCAAAAGGACAACTTTTATAGGGAGTAATTTTGCCACATTCGCTTTCAACTGTATTCAATAATTGCACGTTCTGCATTTATAGGAAGTATCCACATTTTTGCCTAGATGTTTGAAAGTTTCCTGCTCAGTTCGTGTTGTATATGGGAAAGGATTTAAATATGCAAATACAATTAACATTGTATTAATTCCGTTCATATTGACTACAATTTGCACATTTTAAACAGGTTTTGAAAACATTCTCGGACTAAGTAATTGCTAAAAACATGTAATTTATCCTGTTTCCGCAATACTTAGGCTGCATGTTTAGACGTCAGGGTAGTTCAGATGACAGAAGCCCCGGTATCTCAGTTAGTATTGAAACGAGCTTCCAATCCAGAGCTTTCGAAATCAAACCCTAGTTCAGCCAGTTTTCCTGCCGAGGTATAACACTTTTAAGTCAATATGTAACTCGTCTTTCGTCTTGCACCCATACGCTAAAAGTCTGTGTGGTAAAATTGCTTGGAATGAATGTTCTTAGAGTCCTGGTATGAGAAAGCCAGGAGTCACATGTAATGGGTAGGTGAACTGACCGCCGTGATACGAATGAAAAATATTGTTGAAAACGGCGTAAAGACCGTCTATCAAACAGATAGCAACATTGTCTCTTTTCAAAAGTCCCTTTCATTGGTGCTTCTGTGAATATTGATTCTCTCAGATGGGAAACATCATGATAGATAGCCAAAACAATTTATGTTCATGTGAGATAAATCTAGATCTGTTTGTGGTTTAATGGAAAATCGTGAATTGAGGAACGAGAACAATAACCTTATCTTGTACCACAGTCGAACACATTTGAGTCAAGGCACAATAACACGGATCTCCATGAATTTCGTACCTGCGAAGATCCAGATCACCCTGCTCCTCCACGAATTCGGGTCTGGATCTTCGCGTTCGCTATTTAATTATTATATAAGCATCCAGGCCGTCTCTGCAGAACGGTTAAGATAAAGCGATATATATCTGTAAACATGCAATTATATTGTAACTGCATTCGAATCTTCCAATTTGAAAATGTTGAAGTATGAATATTTTATGAAAACTCCTTTAGATTCTTGCAAATTGAAACCATTATCGTTATTATTCCAAATCTGGCTTATGCAATTTTTTTCAATCTTTACTGCCTAAGACGCTACAAAACTCATAACTATGCAAGAACATGTATTCAATGTTTTCGTTAATATTGAAGGTTCTATCACATTCTAGACTACGATAAGTATGAATCATTGACTTAGATTCTACCAAAATTAATACGATACGTAGTTAATTTGAGCCGTCACGCGAGAAAACCAACAGTATGGCCTCTGCGTAATGTATCGACCAAGATCGACCTGCACAGTCCGTGCAGAATGATCCGGGCAGACACATTCCGTCTCAGGGTTATAGAGGTATAGAGTAATGATTCCTGAAACAGAAAATCCGCATGAGGCGAAAAGTGTATGTCCGGGTTAGCCTGCACGACATGCTTAGGCTGATCCGGATCGATACCTTACGCAGACTCAATTCTGTTGGTTTTCTCGCGGGACGGCTCATTTATCGTTGCTGCATCAGACTATACTAAATTAAAAATGATACGTTCAGGTCTGAAATGGTATCGTTACTGTCTTAGACTACTTACTCCAAATTGTAAACTATATAAATATGAACGTTTTATTGATACTGCATTTTCATCTTCCAAATTGATAACTATATACATAAGAACGTTATATTGAAACATGCATTTGGATCTTCCAAATTGAAACCTATATAAATATGAACGTGATCTTCCAAATAGAAAACTATATAAATATGAACGTTTTGTTGCTACTGCATTTGGATCTTCCAAATTGTAAACTATTTAAATATGAACGTTTTATTGCTACTGCATTTTGATCTTCCAAATTGTAAACTATATAAATATGAACATTTTATTGATACTGCATTTGGATCTTCCAAATTGAAAACTATATAAATATGAACGTTTTATTGATACTGGATATGGATCTTCAAAAATGAAAACTATATAAATATGAACGTTTTATTGATACTGCATTTGGATCTTCCAAATTGTAAACTATATAAATATGTACATTTTGTTGATACTGGATTTTGATCTTCCAAATTGTAAACTATATAAATATGAACGTTTTAATGATACTGGATTTTGATCTTCCAAATTGTAAACTATATAAATATGAACGTTTTATTGATACTGGATAAGGAAGTTCAAAAATGAAAACTATATAAATATGAACGTTTAATTGATACTGCATTTGGATCTTCCAAATTGTAAACTATATAAATATGTACATTTTGTTGATACTGGATTTTGATCTTCCAAATTGTAAACTATATAAATATGAACTTTTTAATGATACTGGATTTTGATCTTCAAAATTGTAAACTATATAAATATGAACGTTTTGTTACTACTGCATTTGGATTTTCCAAATTGTACACTATATACATATGAACGTTTTATTGATACTGGATTTGGATCTTCCAAATTGAAAACTATATAAATATGAACGTGTTAATGATACTGCATTTGGATCTTCCAAATTGTAAACTATTTAAATATGAACATTTTGTTGATACTGGATTTGGATCTTCCAAATTGTTAAGTATATAAATATGAACGTTTTAATGATACAGGATTTTGATCTTCCAAATTGTAAACTATATAAATATGAACGTTTTAATGAAACTGCATTTGAATCTTCCAAATTGAACACTATATATATGGACGTTTTAATGAAACTGCATTTGCATCTTCCAAATTGTAAACTATGAACGTTTAATTGATGCTGCATTTGGATATGTAATTTTATCGTTTATACCACCAATGTCAGAACATCTAACAATCAGTGTTCGCGTGACACATTTCATATTTACAGTGTCTAGTGATTCTTCATTCGAAACTCTTTGATAGAAATCATATGTTTGCCATGGAGGACCAATTGAGATACTTTTGCTTTATAATGGAAACATTATTGTTATAAATTAGTCGTTTGTTTAGTGCATATCACAAATAATATAACAATAGAGCATAAATTGAGTCGATACTTCGGTATTGCACAATGATGTCTACACAATATTCTGTTCTCAAATTATAAATATTTTTCTGCTATTTGGCAAAACATATTTATAAATCCATCGCCTTAAATGACATTTAATACCTTCCAAATAGCGGCCGTTTAACCCTTTCATAAGTACCCATGATGCATTTAATGACTTGCAGCAGGCGACGTTTGATAATTTTGCGGGAAATTTAGTTCATTTTGTGGGGAGAGTTTTAAGTAATAATGAATCACTCTCATGAACGTCAGACACATAGATGGACTAAAACAGCAGTGATCCGCGTTTGCAAATGAAGTGAGAATAGCAAAAAAATATGAGTATGATATATGTGTTAAAACAAACTTGATACAGTCGTCTCTAATCCAATATTATGCGTTCTTCGAAAACCAACTGTAAATTATTTGTACCAGTGTAGATCCAGATAAACCAATGGCATCCGTGCAATCTTATTTTGGTATTCACTGTTTTCCAATCAGTCATGGAGGGTTGAAAGAAACTTCTGTAAACCAGTATTCATTTTGGTCGTTTAATATTCTATATCAAATTACATTCATAACCTACATAACCCTGATTGTCAATGATACAGGAATCAACGTACAGGTAAATGAATAATGGACCGCCTCGGTGGTGTAAGAGGTAGAGTGTCCGCCTCGGTGTGGTGATCGTAGGTTCGATGCCCTGCCTTGTCAAACTTAAGACTTACAAAATGGTAAAAATAGTTTTAATTAACGGTAACTTAGCCAGGAAACGCCATGATATCACTGAAAAAGTGTTAAACGGGCTTAAAACATACTAAATTCAATCGAACAAACAAAGACATGTATAATAAAGTAGAAAGTACTGTCTATTACATTCCCACCTACGTTACGGTTAATTGTTAACGGTAATTGACTGACTCAGTATCGTGACTCCAACCCGCCAATGTTGAAACTAGTCATATTGAACGAAGCTAAAGTTTTCAGTTAGAAACGTGAATTACTAAGCTAAGGTTGGTTTTCAGATAAAAACTTGAATTACTATACTAAGCTTGGTTTTCAGTTAGAAACGTGAATTACTAAGCTTAGGTTGGTTTTCAGTTAGAAATGTGAATTACTAAGCTTAGGTTGGTTTTCAATTAGAAACGTTAATAACTACGCTAAGGTTGGTTTTCAGTTAGACACGTGGATTACTAAGCTTTGCTTGGTTTTCAGTTAGAAACGTGAATTACTAAGCTTAGTTTGGTTTTCAGTTTGAAACGTAATCCACTAAGCTTAGGTTGGTTGTCAGTTAGAATCGTGAATTACTGAGCTGAGATTGGTTTTCAGTTAGAAAAGTAAATAACTAAGCTTAGATTGGTTTTCAGTTAGAAACGTGAATTACTAAGCTTATATAGCTTGACTTTCAATTAGAAACGTGAATTACTAAGCTTAGTTTGGTTGTAAGTTAGAATCGTGAATTACTAAGTTCAGGTTGGTTTTCAGTTAGAAACTTGAATTACTAAGCTTAGCTTGATTTTTAGTTAGAAACGTGACTTACTTTTTTGCAGACCATCGCTCAAGTGAGCGTAGACTTTGGTTACGAGTGATTGATATTAATTTTATACAGACGCATTAGCAGCAGACAATGCATGAACATTTGATTTGTTGTGTTTTACGCTTCCATCATTCCTTTCGCACAGTCTATGTTGAAAAACAGTCAGTTGTTTTGAAAGACTCCTGTGTGAGGTAGTGTTGTGAGAAATCTAAGAAAAACTTTGGAATTAACTGGTCACCATGATATAACTGACAAATTGCTGAAACGGCGTTAAACCTCAATCAGTCAATCAATCAATCTAGAGCAGAAGACTTTCGAAATATCGTATCAAGCATAAGGTTATTACAGTTTTACGAAGTAATTCATATTTTGTTCCATTAAACTGGATTACTGGAACATTCTTGACGGTTTTATTTCCAATAACGGCATTTACATGAATACACTGAATATCTCCAAAACTGAAACCTAAACAACTTATATATATTCATTGGCATCAGAACTCGTTGCTTTATTCCAATGAAACATGCCTATAATATAAAATGTTCAAAGAGTAAAAAATAAATCCAATCTTCAAAAGCTTGCGGTTTTTTTGTTATCGTGTTCTATATCATTTCAAATCCCGGTCCCGGTGTTGGAGTTTTATGATGTGCTTTTACGTGTCTCGCACTCAGCTAGATGTCAAGTACTTGCCTTTCCAGGAAAAAAGGGCATCGCGTGTATCTGTGCTATTCACGGACCACGTTTCAGAACCAATGCGTCTTTTCGGAAAGAGCTAAGGTTTATGCACCAGGACTCCCTCCCTTGTATCTACATGTTACCCTGTCTCTTGAATTATTATGCACCTGTCAGATGATTGTACGAAATTGACCCAGATTGGGCCCTGTACACTATTGGAAGAAGAAGTAACCATTAACATATTATCATGGTCAGTGTCACGTTGGAGATGGTTAATACCGATAGTTCCAAAGGTCGATGTTTGTGTGACGTTGCACGAATGAGTGGGAACACTAAATATCTTACCGGAAATACAAATCAGAAAACAAAACGTAAACACTCGTAACTTAAGCATGGAGAATATTTTGAAACGGTCCACAACGTACCTTGTATAGCAAAAAGTTGACAAATCCGCTGTAGAAGAGTTTTGGTATCAGCGTAGTCGAGCCCCGATAGCTAAATCGGTAGCTACTCAAGCTGTCAATACAGGGTTGAGAGTTCGAATCCAAATCTGCAAACATTCTTTCCGACGTTTGACAAAAGTCACTAAGACAGGCGCAATTCATCTTCTACCAATGGGCTAACAGTCTATGTGAAAGAAAAGCAAGTTGCCTGGAAAGTATGTTGTGTGGAGTGCTGTTCGGGGACACCTTCCAAAAACACCAACGTTATTGCAACAACCCACACAACAGTTACATAATATCCATCCAACGTTTATATTTAACAAATGTAGAAACAACAAAAGTTACGAAGTAATCAAAAGCACTAACATATTACATTCATTCCAAATTGTTCCTTTTATTCATCACGAAATCAATTTTCCTTTTCTCATTTCGGTCTTATAAATACCGTTAGTTCAATCCCGAACGGCAGCGAGGGAACATAAAAACACTCTTCGCAATATATAATTTGTGTCTGTCCTTCATCAGAATCGACAGGTAGTTCGAACACTTGTTCTTTTTTATCTAAATTATTTTACTTAAAAAAAAAACATTTCAGATTGTAGATAATTACATTTAAAATATCGCACTTCAAACCCTCGCGGTTTAACCTGGCTCTACGCTGCTTGCTAGTGTGATTGGGAGCTGAATTGTATATACCGTACTCGTGAAGTATTGATAAAGGTCGTACATATTGCCAATAATTCCATCACGTCTATCGTTCTGATTTTTAGCATCATATTTTATAAAGACGGCTTTTGACGTCTAGGCAGCAGACTACATCAAAAATAAAATCGAGAAATGGAGAAAACGCCATTTCCTTTTCAGACACGTATTTTACCTTATATGTTTGTAAAGTAGACACCTATATAAAATGTTTTACCCGTTACGCTAATGATGAGTATTTTTTTCATTTTGTCCACATTGTTTTCAGGTCTATTTAATATGGGGAGTAATTTTGCCACATTCTCTTTCAACTGTATTCAATAATTGCACGTTCTGCATTTATAGGAAGTATCCACATTTTGCCTAGATGTTTGAAAGTTTCCTGCTAAGTATATGGGAAAGGATTTAAATATGCAAATACAATTTACATTGTATTCATTCCGTTCATATTGACTACAATTTGCACATTTTAAACAGCTTTTGAAAACATTCTCGGACTAAGTAATTGCTCAAAACAGGCAATTTATCCTGTCTCCGCAATACTTAGGCTGCTTGTTTAGACGTCAGGGTAGTTCAGATGACAGAAGCCCCGGTATCTCAGTTAGTATTGAAGCGAGCTGTCAATCCAGGGGTTGCGAAATCAAACCCCAGTTCAGCCAGTATTCCTCCCGACGTCTGACACTTTTAAGTCAATGTGTAACTCGTCTTTCGCTAACAGTATATGTGGAAACATTGCCTAGAATGACTGGTCTCGGAGTATGAGAAAACCAGGAGTCACATGTAATGGGTAGGTGAGCTGACCGACGTGATACGACCGAAACTTATTATTAAAAATGACGTTAAACCGTCTATCAAACAGAAAGCAACATTTTCACTGTTCTAAAGTCCCCTACGTTGGTGCTTCTGTGGATATTGATTCTCTTGATTCTCTTCGATGGGAAACATCATGAGAGATAGCCCAAACAATTATTGTTCGTGGTTTAAAGAAAAATCGTGAATTGAGGAACGAGAACAATAACCTTATCTTGTACCACCATCGGACACATTTGAGTCAAGGCACACGAACACATATCTCCATGAGTTTCGTACTGCATTAGACTCTTTCAATTTGAAAACGTTATCGTTACTCTTCCAAATTTGGCGTATGCAATTTATATTTACTGTCTTAGACGATATAAAACTGATACCTATGCAATAACATGTATTCAATTAATGTTCAAGTTCTATCAAATTGAAGACTACGATGAATACGAATTTATCATTATTGACTTAGATTCTACCGAATTTAACACAATAAAAAGTTAATTTATCGTTGCTGCTTCAGACTATACCAAAAAGAAAAGTATACTTACAAGTATGAAATGGTATCGTTACTGTCTCAGACTACACCAAATTGAAAACTATATAAATATGAAGGTTTTATTGATACTGCATTAAGGTCTTCCAAATTGAAAACTATATAAATATGAACGTGTTATTGATACTGCCTTTTGATCTTCCAAATTGAAAACTATATAAATATGAACGTGTTATTGATACTGCCTTTTGATCTTCCAAATTGAAAACTATATACATATGAATATTTTATTGATACTGCATTTAAATCTTCCAAATTTAAAACTATATACATATTGATACTGCATTTGGATCTAACAAATTGAAAACTATTTAAATATGAAGGTTTTATCGATACTGCATTTGGATCTTCCAAATTGAAAACTATATAAATATGAACGTTGTGTTGATACTGCATTTTTACCTTCCAACTTGTTAGATATACGTATGTAATTTTATCGTTTATATCACCAATTTCAGAGCTTCCAGTTTACTCATGACACATTTTATATTTACAGTATCTCATGATTTTTCATCGAAAGTCTGTTCTTTGATAGAAATCATATTTTTGCCCCGGAGGATTAATTGAGATTCTTTTGCTTTATAATGGAAATCTTCCACGGAGAAAATGTGTTACGAATTTCTCTTTTTTTAAATAATCAAATAATAATATAACGATAGAACATACTTTGAGGTAACGTTACGTTTAATTGTTAACGGTAATTGTTAACGGTAATTGTTAAAGGTAATTGTTAACGGTAATTGTTAACGGTAATTGTTAACGGTAATTGTTAACGGTAATTGTTAACGGTAATTGTTAAAGGTAATTGACTGATTCATTATCGTGACTCCAACCCGCCAGTGTTGAAACTATTTTAAATGATCATTTTGAACGAGGCTACGGTTTTCAGTTAGAAACGTGAATTACTAAGCTTAGATTGTTTTTGCAGGACATCTCTCAAGTGAGCATAGAATTTGGAAACGGGTGTTTGACATTTTTGTGTTTTACGCCGCATTCGATATTTGATTTAGATAAATCACGAAGTTTTCTACATAAGTTGTACTGGTTCATTTATCCTGATACCAGCGAGTCAGTCGTAATGCTAGCCCCTTAACACTGATCGTAAAAGAAGGGAAAGTTTTTACAATTTTTTTTTTTAATATTTGGTATGACCCGACCGGAGATCGAATAGCGACCTCCCGCACCCGAGGCGAAGACTCCTCTCTCCAGGAAGAATACACCGATAGTAAGTAATCTAAAGTGTAAGAACTTGCTTCACAAACCGTCCCCCGAATGATTGCTTGATTGGATGTTTCACCCTATTTGCAACAATCTTTAAGTCATATCAGGGCGACCAGTTCAACCACCGATTATTTTCTCTTGCTTTCTGATACCAGTGATTCAATAGAACATATTTTTCCAAATAGCTGTTAGCCTATTAGTGGAAGACGAATGATGCCAACGTTTTTTCCGACCTTTTCACAAAATACAATGCGACATGCATCATTCGTCTTCCACCAATAGGCTTTGCACAGTCTATGTTGAAAAACAGTCCGTTGCTTTGAAAGACTGTTGTGTGGGGGTAGTGGTGTGAGAAATCTAGGAAACACATAGGTTGAAGTGGTCACCATGATATATTTGATAAATTGCTGAACGGCGTTTAACCTCAATCAGTTAATGAATTAATCTAAAGCAGAAGACTAACGAAATATCGTATGAAGCAAAAGTTTATTCCCGTTTTACGAAGTGATTAATTTTGTTCCATTAAACTGGATTACTGGAACTTATTTCCAATACGGCCTGGCATAATGATTAATTGAAACGGAATTTACAAGAAAACACTGAATATCTCCAAAACTGAAACCGAAATAACTTATAAATATTCTTTGGCATCAGAACTCGTTGCTTTATTCCATTGAAATATGCCTAAAATATAAAATGTTCAAAGAATATCAAATAAATCCAATCTGTAAAAGCTTGCGTTTTTCTATCTTTTTATGTATCATTTCAAATCACGATGCCGTTGCTGGATTTGAATGATGTGCTTTTAAGTGTCTCGTACTCAACTAGAGGTCAAGTACTTGTCCTTTTTGGAAAAAGTTCATCGCGTGTATCGGTAATATACACGAAGAACGTTTCAGAATCAATGCTTCTTTTCTGAAAGAGCTAAGGTTGTTGCATCCGTACTCCCTTGTATCTTACTCTGTCTCTTGTATTCATCTGCACCTGTCAGATGCTTGTATGAAATTGCCCCACAGTTGGCCCTGTACAATTTTGGAAGAAAAAGTAACCATTGACATTTTAACATGGTGAGTGTCACGTTGGAGATAGTTAATACCGATAATTTCGAAGGTCGGTATTCGTGTAACGTGGCCCGAATGAGTTGGAACACTAAATCTGTTACCGGAAATAAATCACGATTCAAATCACGATTCAAATCAGATTAGACACTTGGAATCTGTTCTTTGCATTCAAAACGTAAACATTTGTAAATAAAGCATCGGCAAACATTCGTTCTGACGTTTGACAAATTTCACTATGACAAGCGTCATTCATCTTCTACCAATAGGCTAACAGTCTTTGTGAAAAAGAAGCCAGTTGCCTGGAAAATATGTTGTGTGGAGTGCTGTTCGGAGAAAGCCAAGAAATCAATAAATTTGATATCTGCATGGGAAACGAGAAGAATTGCTCATTATGTCTTGAATGATGAGTGGGGTTCGAGCTCACCACTCCTGGATTGACAGCATGTGTCGCTAGCGACTGAGCTACCAAGGGTTTGCATACTCAAACGAATATCACTTGATATAATCGACAGTGAAATTATCAGAGTAGACAGTTTATCAACATTAATGAATAAGTAATCCATTGAAAAGGATATCACGTACAAAAGACAGCTTTTTTATCAGGATGCAAATCACTGTTATTTCTAAACCGCCTATTGTAAAGTATGTTTAATAAAAAGTGATACTTACTTATTGATGTTATATCCAAAATACTTTCCAAAAACACCAACTTTATTGCAACAACCCACAAAACAGTTACATAATAGCCATACTTTTTAAGTGTCCCCACGTTGATATTTAACAAATGTAGAAACAACAAAGGTTACGCAGTAATCAAAAGAACTAACATATTACATTCATTCTAAATTGTTCCTTTTATTCGTCGCGAAATCAATTTTCCTTTCCTCATTTCGGTCTTACAAATAACGTTAGTTCAATCCCGAACGGCAGCGAGGGAACATAAAAACATTCCTTTAAAATATTTGTTTCTAACCCTGAGCGTTCACAATTTATATAATTGACTTTGTGTCTGTCCTTGAACACTTGTTCTATTATATCTTATTTTTTTAGAAATAACCATTCCAGATTCCAGATAATTCAATTGAAAATATCGGGCTTCAAACCTTCGCGGTTTAAGCTAGTTCTACACTGCTTGTTATTTCGACTGAGAGCTGAATTCAATATACCGTACTCGTGAAGTATCGATAAAGGTCGGACATATTGCGTTCTAGACACGAACGCAACAATAACACCAATAATTCCTCTGAATTCCATCACTGGACGTCTATCGTTCTGATCGTTGGCATTACATTTTATAAAGACGGCTGTTGACGTCTATGCAGCAGACTACATCAAAATTCAATTTTGAAAATGGAGATAATGCTTTCCATGGGCCATTTCTTTTTCAGATGTGGTATTTTTATATCGCTTGCTTCTGAAATATTTGACGTGGAAAATGTAACAACTCGTTAAACTAATTTCAACGCACTTTTGAAAACATTGTTGATCTTTTTTTGCGCCCGCGCAGTCTCATCCGGATTAGCCTGCATGGACTAGACTACGCAGGCTGATCTTGGTCGATACAATACGCAGAGGACATTATGTTGGTTTTCTCACGGAATGGCTCATATATACTCTCTGCAGCAGACGAATTTTGAAAACATTGTGGCAAAATAAGGAAATGCTCATGAAGAAAAAAATTCCCCATTTGCCATAATGTTTTTAACTTTATTCGATAATTGTTCTTTCATTTATTTTCATCATTTGGAATGAATGTTTTCATAACTCTCTGATTTATTGTATGCTGGAAAGGGTTACACGGTTTGAAAATTCTTTCAAATTCAAAATGTCTGGAGATTCTGCATCGTTGCCATATGACAATAAATATTGATCTTGGTAGATATTGCTCGTCGGACAAGGTATCTTAGCTAATTAGATTAGATGAACTATAGACTTACTACTTCTTTTGCCGAAAAATATTCAAAATATCGAGAAAAATTAAAAATGAGACGGATTCTTACTCTTTCGTCCAATTAAATCGCTTTCAATTCCTGACAATAAACGTTTCTATATGATGTTAAAGAAATATTTTATTTAATTTTCATATATATAGCGGAGAATATTTTACCAAGGCTACGAATATTCTCCAACAGACAAAACATAATCTTCAAGTTCAAAGAAGATTAGAAATATATGCCATACTATTTCTATCCTACATTAGTGGAGAAGTGACGTAAAAAACTAAACAAATAATCAAACAAAATCTGTACTATATATTATATTTTTTTTCATTTTTATTTAACCCTTTTCCACATACAACGAACTTGCAGCAGACAATTTTAAAAAAAACATAACCATAAACAAAATATTGTAAAATATTTATAAATGAGAGTTTAGTGATTATATAAATAGAGCTGAAATAATCATACTGTTAGTTATAGAACATTTAATATTTTGGATCACACGTTTTCAGAGTCGTTCAATTTGTCATCAAATGCTGCCGACGAGATTTATAAAACGGTCCGTCATTCGACAGTTCTGCAGCAGACGACGTTGAACACATTTTGTCAACGAATAGAAAATCTCTATAATTGAATGGATTACCTATGACTTAAAGTGGAAAACATTGTTGCAAAAGGAGAAATAGCTCTTTTTGAGCAATTTCCTCTTTTGTCACTTTGTTTTCAAAGAGCCGTCTGCTGCAGAGGTGTCAGAAAGCGTGTATATGAGGGAATGAAATAAATAGGAAAACAAGAAATTTCAAAAGTATTGTACATTATAGATATGTCTATAGATTTAGATTTCATATAAAGGCGCTTGAATGTGAAACGACATGTAAACATGTACATATGAGTACGTGAATAGATCAGATGTGTTGCCGCGTTGTTTTGTGTGTGTCATTTTCGTATGATATACATACCAAAATGGGTCTTTGACTTTCTTTTGGAAATTGAACAGATGACTAGATAATATGGAGAACACTTTTTTTCCACGTCTTTTCCCTACCATATCTCTCTAGTTACTGAACCAAACCCTATGATGTGGGTACTCAAAATAATCGTCTGACATCATAGGTCTAGAGGGTATTATGATTTCAGGATGTGCAATATTCTTCTAATCTAGAGGTCTCGAGAAATAAACTTATATATAATTAGGTCGCCGGGCAGAAGCCCGCGACTTATATGTTTAATAGCTTTTCGGAAATGACATGGGAGGACGAGTTATTATAAGAGCGAAAGGATTTAAGCAGTCATTTTATTGTCTAGTCAAGGGAAATCTAGTTCAAGGATTAGATATCAGAAATCGAAATTACCATTCAAGATTCGGGGCATGCAATTTGTTAAACGGAAATTCCAACAATAAAGCTCTATTGTCTTTGTTGTTTGTTTACCCGGTGTCTTGGACACTACACTGAATACTTCAGATAAAACCGACATCTGCCACCTTCCTACCATAATGACTATTGTTGTCGTATCTACATCACACCGCGGTCAAATCGTTGTGAGTCAAGAATAGAGTAATCCTTTTCAATATGCAGACGTATTTTTAATCACTTGTGACAAAAGAAGAAATTGCTCAAATTGAGAAATGCATTCTTCTGCTACAATATGCTCTGATCTATTCATGAATTGTATTATTGTTTATATAACTGTTGTGATATGTTGTTGCTTTTGTTTATATAGTTTTTTCGATATCTTGTTGCTTTGTGTATATGTTGTCAAAGCGTCAGCTGCATATGTGTGATATATAAGTCGTGTTCAAGTAGAGTTTGAAATGTATAAGTTTACGAGAATTATTAGCATTTCTTGGTTCTTTGTCGGAAAGGGGGTTAAGTGTTGTACAGATCAGACGGTACTAATCTAGATCCACTATTATCGTAATTGCCTCACTGTTGATTTTCCGGGGGCAGTGACTTTTTGTTTGACCACGATGTTTGTTGTCGTGTTAAAAGGTTTTACTTTAATTGGTCTAGACGCTGCATTATTTACGGAAAACGTTAATCCCATATACTGTGAACTACTAATTAATGCTATATTTAGTTAAACCCATATACTGTGAAACACAAATTAATGCTTTATTTAGTTAAACCAGGGACACTATATTACATAGTATAGTGTCCCTGGTTAAACCCATATCCTTTGAAACACAAATCAATGCTATATTTAGTTAAACCCATATCCTATGAAACACAAATTAATGCTTCATTTAGTTTAACCCGTATACTTTGAAAAACAATTTAATGCTATATTTAGTTAAACCCATTTACTGTGAAACACAAATTAATGCTATATTGTGGTAAACCCATATCCGTTGAAAAACAATTTAATGCTTCATTTAGTTAAACCCGTATACTTGGAAACACAAATTAATGCTTCATTTTGTTAAACCCGTATCCTTCCGGAAATTACCGATTATGACAGTCCATTTTTAAACGATATATAAATATCGTTCCATATGTACATCACTATAACGTTACATGGTGTCAAAGCGGAGTGTCATTAAGACCGTAAAATAAGTTTTAATTTTATGTTACAGTTCTCAAATCGGGTCTCTCCGTTACGTCGATTTCTGAATGGATTTGTTTTGTTCACAGGTGCCAGTCTCGTTTAAAATATAGACATAGCAATTGACTATGTCAATATATAGTCAATTGCTACTTTTAGATCTTAAACGAGACTGGCACCTGTGGTTTTGGTAGTATGGTTCTTTTCACCACCTCGCATTCAACAATTGTTCAGTTATATCACAACCTATATGTTTGCAAGTTACCAGTACGTCTGCATCCATTTATCCTGACACCATTGCGTCAATCTTATCCCTTTTCCTCATACAGACGCTTTCTGACGCCTCTACAGTAAACGGCTTTTTGAAAACTTAGTGACAAAAGAAGAAATTGCTCAAAATGAGCAATTTCTCCTCTTGCCACAATGTTTTCCACTTTTAGTCATAGGTTATCCATTCAATTATAGAGATTTTCTATTTCTTGACAAAATGTGTCTGCTGCAGAATTGTCGTAAGAGGGAAAGGGTTTATGTTTACCCCACAATCTGAGCACCAAGGGGGGAAACCCATTACTACCATGTATATAGTATTGGTATGGCACGCACGTCAAAGTCAGTATAATATGAAAACATCACTTCCGTGAAATATGGAAGATGATTTAAACGAAAACAATTTCAATGTATTTTACCTATTTTGAAGTAAGAAAATTCGCCGTTTAAGTCAGAAATATTCCCTGTTGTTGACGGGGGACCTGACTTTGACGTTGTTACAATTTACAGTATATCTTTGCTAGGTTAGGATCATAAAGTTAATGATTTATGTCTAACCTAACCGATATATATGTGAGTTTGATTGCCTATTTGAAAGATTGCTTCCGCCGCTACCAGCCGTATATTGGTCATAACACGACGTTTCATCGGAAAGTTACCAGTATAACGAGTGAATTTATCGTTGCATCGGTAAGCTGATCGTTATTTTTTTGCATAAAATGTTGAGTTTAGAGGAAGGAAGTCATTTTTCACATTTTCATAGCTTTACCCGAAACCCTAGATCGAACTCGTTACTCCAGCTCTCTAAACATATGCTCTAATCTCTAGACAAATGCTGTAATCTGTAGACCATTACTGTGGCGGCCCTATTTTCTTATAGAGTGGCTCAGACATATCCTACTTTATTATTTATTTCCATTTTTTATAATGTAAACCCTACTTCTTGCGTTTAGTATAACAATCCCTTATTATCTACTAGGCATCGCCTATTTCTAGAGTAGTCTTGCTGAGCAAAAAACCGTCCAGGCAAGAAGGTATAGCCTGGTATTTGGAAGATATGTAGGCTCAGATCAGTCTGTGTATCTGTGTATCTGTTCAGTTTAAACAAAATCTTCATAACTCATATAAGAAGTTTTAAAAAGCCTTCATAAATAGTTTGCGAAGATGTAGATGTATATCCGAATGAGCGTGTTAGAAGACTTGTCTAAGGCTTGGATTGTTCACAAATGCCAAGTTGTAACGTTTTGCACGAACCGGCTCAAATAAGGAATAAGAAGCAAACATGTCGACCAAGATAAGACATTTGTCTAAACTGTTCGCAAATTCCTCTTTTTTTACAACCTTCTCTGTGCTTTAGTTGTAGTACGTAGTGCTTAAGGTAACGAGTTCGATTCCCGATACTTCTAAAAATGGCTTTCCGTCTTTGGCGATCAGGGTTGTGGGCTTAGCATTATGTCTGACACGCTGGTGTCAGGATAAAAGGACCAATAGTAAGGGTAACTTCCCATGGAGACGCTGTGAGATAACTGTAAGAAATACTAAAATCTGCATAAACACCATACAAACAAACGCCTCTTTGCTGATTCAGCAAATGAGCGAGAAAACCAACATTATTGACTCTGCGTAAAGTATCGTCCCGGATCAGTATAAGCACGCCGCTCAGGCTAATCCGGGCAGACACTTTTCGCCTCCTTTTGATTTTCTGTTTCAGAAATCATTACTCTATACCTATATCTCACTGAGACGGAATGTGTCGGCTCGGATCAGTCTGCCCGGACTGCGCAAAGTGTTCTGGGTCGATACATAAAGCAGAGGCCATAATGTTGGTTTTCTATCGGGACGGCTCAAATGTTGTTTAAAGTTGGATTTATCAGGGGAAAAGGGTTGAAGTCTCGAACGTCTCGAAGGTATAGTAACTAGTATGATTGAATGCATGTTGATATTTAAGTGCCATATACCAATATCATATTCGTGAACCTACGCAAATGTTCAATATTGTTTAATCCTTCCCAAATGTAGACGTATTTTGAGACATCTCGGGAGACTACTTTTTCAAACATTGTGGAAAAGGGAGAAATTGCTAATGATGAGCATTTTTTTCATTTTGTCCACATTGTTTTCAAGTCTATTCAATATCATTTAACCCTTCCCCACTTGTAAACCCGTTTTAACATCTGCAGTATACGACTTTTGAAAATATTGTTGCAAAAGAACAACTATCTTATGGGGAGTAATTTTGCCACATTCTCTTCAACTGTATTCTATAATTATACGTTCTGCATTTATAGGAAGTTTCCACATTTTGCCTAGATGTTTGAAAGTTTCCTGCTCAGTACGTGTTGTATATGGGAAAGGATTATTCAAATTAATTTACATTGTAATCCTTCCATTCATATTGACTACATTTTAAAAAACTTTTGGAAAAATTCTCGGACTAAGAAAATTGCTCAAAACATGCAATTTATCCTGTCTCCGCAATACTTAGGCTGCTTGTTTAGACGTCAGGGTAATTCAGATGACAGAAGCCCCGGTCAGTTAGTATTGAAACGAGCTGTCAATCCAGGCATTGCGAAATCAAACCCCAGTTCAGCCATTATTCCTTCCGACGTATGACACTTTTAAGTCAATGTGTCACTCATCTTTCGCCTTCCACCCATACGATAACAGTCTATGTGGATAAGTTGCCTGGAATGACTGTTGTTAGAGTCCTGGTATGTGAAAGACAGGAGTCACATGTACGAGTAGGTGAACGGACCGCCGTGATACGACTGAAATTTATTATTAAAAACGGCGTTAAACCGTATATAAAACGGAAAGCAACATTGTCTCTTTTCTTAAAGTCCCCTTCATTGGTCTTTCTGTGGATATTGATTATCTTAGATGGGAAACATCATGATAGATAGCCCAAACAATTTATGTTCATGTGAGATAAATCTAGATCTGTTGTGATTTAATGGAAAATCTTGAATTGAGGAACGAGAACAATAACCTTATATTGTACCATCATCGGAAACATTTGAGTCAAGGCACAATAACACGGATCTCCATGGGTTTCGTATCTGCGAATATCCAGATCAGCCTGCTCCTCCGCGAAGTCGTGTCTGGATCTTCGCGTTCGCTATTTAATTATGATCCAGGACGTCTCTGCAGAACGGTTAAGATAAAAACATATATATCTGTCAAAAAGCAATTTTATCCTAACTGCATTCGACCCTTCCAATTTGAAAATGTTGAAGTATGAATATTTTATGAAAACTTCTTTAGATTCTTTCAAATTGAAACCATTATCGTTATTATTCCAAATCGGGCGTATGCAATTTATCTTTACTGTCTTAGACGCTACAAAATTGATAACTATGCAAGAACATGTATTTAATGTTATCGTTAATATTGCAGATTCTATCAAATTGAAGACTACGATAAGTATGAATTTATCATCATTGACTTTGATTCTACCAAGGTAAACACGATACGTAGTTAATTTGAGCCGTCACGCGAGAAAACCAACATTATGGCATCTGCGAAATGTATCGACCCAGATCAGCCTGCGCAGGCTTATCGGGGCCGACACATTCCGTCTCAGGGAGCTAAATGTATAGAGTAATGGTTCCTGAAACAGATAATCTACAGGAGTCGAAAAGTGAACCTCCGCAATGTCCACAATGTTTGTTTTCTCGCGGGACGGTTTTATATCGTTGCTGCTTCGAACTATACCAAATTGAAAATTATACGTGCAAGTATGAAATGGTATCGTTACTGTCTTAGACTACACCAAATTGAAAACTATATACATATGAACATTTTATTGATACTGCATTTGGATCTTCCAAATTGAAAACTATATAAATATAAACGTTTCATTGATACTGCATTTGAATCTACCAAATTGTAAACTATATAAATATAAACGTTTTATTGATACTGCATTTGGATCTTCCAAATTGAAAACTATATATATATGAACGTTTTATTGATACTGCATTTGGATCTTCCTAATTGTAAACTATATACATATGAACGATTTATTCATACTGCATTTTGACCTTCCAAATTGTTAACTATACGTATGTAATTTTATCGTTTATACCACCAATTTCAGAACCTCCAAAATTCAGTTTTTGCGAGACACTTTTTATATTTACATTATCTCATGATTGTTCATCCTAATGTCTGCTCTTTGATATAAATCATATGTTTGCCATAGAGAACAAATTGAGATTCTTTTGCTTTATACTAGAAACCATCCTCGGAGAATAAGTGTTATAAATTGCTCGTTGTTTAAGTCCATATCTCAAATAATATAACAATAGAACACGTTTCGAGTCGATACTTCGGATCTAGGCCTTCTCCGGGATTTCACAATGATGTCTACATAATATGCTGTTCTCAAATATGAGCCGTCCCTCGAGAAAACCGTGCAGGCCGAAACAATCCGTCTCAACGTGGATGGAGGTATAGAGTAATGATTCCTGAAACAGACAATCCACAGGAGGCGAAAAGTGTCTGTCCGGGTTCGCCTGCGCGGCATACTTCGGCTGATCCGGGTCGATACTTTACGTAGAGTCCACTATGTTGGTTTTCTCGAGGGACGGCTCATATTTTCCTGCTATTTGGCAAAACATACTTATAAGTCCATCACCTTAAATGACATTTGATATCTTCCGAATGGCGGCCGTTTAACCCTTTTATTAGTACCCATGATGCATTTAATGACTTGCAGCAGGCGACGTTTGATAATTTTGCGGGAAATTGAGTTGATATTTTGTGGAGAGTTTTAAGTAATAATGAATCACTTCCAAGAATTTCACACAAGGGAAATGGTCAGCGTTTGCAACTAAAGTGAGAATAGGATAGTAAAAATATATTATGAAAGTAAAAAAAAAAGTGAATATTAAGATCTTGTTAGAAAGTCCTTTGCAATATATGAATTTTTTAGGGCGATGAAATATTAAATCGTTTAATATTCTATATCAAATAGTATCCATTTTGATCGTTTAATATTCTATATTAAATAGGTTTCATTTTGATCGTTTAATATTCTATATTAAATAGTATCCATTTTGAAATTTTTAGGGAGATGAAATATTAGGTCGTTTAATATTCTATATCAAATAGTATCCATTTTGATCGTTTAATGTTCTATATCAGATAGTATTCATTCTAATAGTTTAATGTTCTAAATCAAATAGTATGGATTTTGATCGTTTAATATTCTATATCAAATAGTATTCATTTTTATCGTTTAATAGTATTCATTTTGATCGTTTAATATTCTATATTAAATAGTATCCATTTTGAATTTTTTAGGGGAGATGAAATATTAGGTCGTTAAAATATTCTATATCAAATAGTATCCATTTAGATCGTTTAATGTTCTATATCAGATAGTATTCATTCTAATAGTTTAATGTTCTAAATCAAATAGTATGGATTTTGATCGTTTAATATTCTATATCAAATAGTATTCATTTTTATCGTTTAACAGTATTCATTTTGATCGTTTAATATTCTATATTAAATAGTATTCATTTTGATCGTTTAATATTCTATATTAAATAGTATTCATTTTGATCGTTTAATATTCTATATTAAATAGTATCCATTTTGATCGTTTAATATTCTATATCAAATAGTATTCCTAACCTATCTTAGGCTGATTGTTAATGATACAGGAATATAAGTACGGGTAAATGAATAATGGACCGCCTCGATGGTGTAGAGGTAAAGTGTCCGCCTCGGTTTGGTGGTCGTAGCCTAGATCCCCTAACGGGTCATACTAAAGACTTAAAAAAGGTTATAAATGGTTTTCGCTCCTTGGCGCTTAGAATTGTTGGGTTAGCATTACAACTGACTCACCGGTGTCAGGATTACTGGACCAATATTGAAGGTAACGCCGTGATATACCTGAGAAATAGTTAAAAGCGACGCAAAACACTCTTAATTTAATCAAACAAACCAAGACATGTATACTGAAGTAGAACGTACTTTCTAGTACATTCCCGCTTACGTTACGGTTAATTGTTAACCGTAATTGTTAAAGGTAATTGACTGACTCATTATCGTGACTGCAACCCGCCAGTGTAGATACTATTTTAAATGATCATATTGAACAAGGCTACGGTTTCCAGTTAGAAACGTGAATTACTAAGCTAAGATTGTTTTTGCCGGCCATCACTCAAGTGAACATAGAATTTGTTTACGAGTGTTTGACATTAATTATATACAGAAAACATTTCGTCGCGATCACGGCGTTTTCTATGTAACTTCTACTGGTTCATTTATCCTGACACCAGCGAGTCAGTCGTAATGCAAGCCCCTTAACCCTGAACGCAAAAGGAGGGAAAGTCATTACCAATATTTTTTTAATATTTGCCACGAGTAATTGAACCCGCGACCTCCCGCACCCGAGGCGAAGACTCCGCTCTCGAGGAAGAAAACACCGATAGAAAGTAATCTAAAGTGTTAGAACTTGCTTCACCAACCGTCACCCGAATACTTTGCTTGATTGTGGGTTTAACTCTGTTTTCAACAATCTTTAAGTCATATCACGACGACCAGTTCAACTACCGATTATTTTCCCTTGCTTTCTGATACCAGTGATTCAACAGAACAGTTTTCTCCAAGTCATTTTTTTTTTTTTCCAAATAGCTGTTAGCCTATTGGTGGAAGACGAATGATGCCAACGATCTTTCCGACCTTTCACAACTTTCAATGCGACATGCATCATTCGTCTTCAACCAATCGACTTTGTACAATCTATGTTGAAAAACAGTCAGTTGCTTTGAAAGACTGTTGTGTGGGATAGTGGTGTGAGAAATCTACGAAACACATAGGTTGAACTGGTTACCATGATATAACTGTCAAATTGCTGAAACGGCGTTTAACCTCAATCAGTCAATCAATCAATATAATGCAGAATACTTTCGAAATATCGTATCATGTAAATGTTTTCCCGGTTTTACGAAATGATTAATATTGTTCCATTAAACTGGATTACTGGAACTTCCTTGACGGGTTTATTTCCAATACGGCCTGGCATAATGATTAATTGAAACGGAATTTACAAAACTGAAACCGAAATAACTTATAAATATTCATTGGCGTCAGAATTCGTTGCTTTATTCCATTGAAATATGCCTAAAATATAAAATGTTCAAAGAATATAAAATAAATCCAATCTGTAAAAGCTTGCGTCGTTTTTCTATCTTTTTATGATCATTTCAAATGCCGATGCCGGTGCTGGATTTGTATGATGTGCTTTTAAGTGTCTCGTAGTCAACTAGAGGTCAAGTATTTGTCCTTTTTGGAAAAAGTTCATCGCGTGTATCGGTGCTTTACACGGAGAGCATTTCAGAACCAATGCGTATTTTCGGAAAGAGCTAAGGTTTTTGCACCCGTACTCCCAGGTATCTACATGTTACTCCGTCTCTTCAATGCATCTGTACCTGCCATTATTGGAAGAAGAAGTAACCATTGACCTTTTAGCATGGTCAGTGCCACGTTGAAGATAGTTAATACCGATAGTTCCGAAGATCGGTGTTCGTGTGGCGTGGCCCGAATGAGTGGGAACACTAAATCTCTTACCGGAAATAAATCACGATTCAAATCAGATTAGACACTTGGAATTTCTTCTTTGCATTCAAAATGTAAACAATCGTAACTAAAACATGGCGAGTATTTTGAAACGGTCCACAACGTACCTTGTGTAGCAAAAGATTGACAAATCCGCTGTAGAAGAGTTTTGGTATCAGCGTATGCTAGCCCCGTTAGCTCAGTCGGTAGCGACTCAAGCTGTCAATCCAGGGTTTAGAGTTCGAACCCAAATCGGCAAACATTTGTTGCGACATTTGACAAAAGTTACTATGACAAGCGTCATTCATCTTCTATCAATGGGCTAACAGTCTATGTGAAGAAAAATCCAGTTGCCTGGAAAGTATGTTGTGTTGAGTACTGTACGGAGAAAGCCAAGAAATACACGAGTATGTAAACTGGACGCCGTGATAAGACCGATTTATTTTTCCGAAAACTGTATTAAAGTCCATTCAATCAATAAATCAATCAAATTGATATCTGTGTGGGAAACGGGAAGAATTGCTCATTATTTCTTAACTGATGAGTGGGGTTCGTGCTTACCATTCCTGGATTGACAGCCTGTGTCGCTACCGACTGAGCTACAAAGTGTTTGCGAACTGAAACGAATATCACTTGATATAATCGACAGTGCAATTATCAGGGTAGAGAGTTTATCCACATTAATGACTAAATAAACCATTGACAAGAATATCACGTACGAAAGACAGGTTTTAACGGTGAATTTATCTGGCAGGATGTAAATCACTGTTATTTCTAAACCGACCATTCTAATAAACGTTATAAAAACTGATACTTACTTATTGACGTTATATCCAAAGTACTTTCCAAAAACACAAACTCTATTGCAACAATCCACAAAACAGTTACATAATATCCATACTATTTCAGTGTCCCCACGTTTGATATTTAATAAATGTAGAAACAACAAAAGTTACGCAGTAATCAAAAGCACTAACATATTACATTCATTCCAAATTGTTTCTTTTATTCATCCCGAAATCAATTTTCCTTTTCTCATTTCGGTCTTACAAATAACGTTAGTTCAATCCCATAACGGCAGCGAGGGAACATAAAAACATTCATTTACAATATTTGTTTCTAACCTTGAGCGTTCCCAATTTATATAATTAACTTTGTGTCTGTCCTCCATCAAAATCGACATGTGGTTCGAAAACTTGTTCTTTATTATCTTAATTAGTTTAAAAATAACCATTCCAGATTCCAGATAATTTAATTCAAAATATCGGACGTCAAACCTTCGCGGTTTAACCTGGTTCTACACTGCTTGCTATTGCAATTGAGAGCTGAATTATATATACCGTACTCGTTAAGTATAGATAAAGGTCAGACATATTGCGTTCTAGACACGAACGCAACAATAACACCAATAATTCCTCTAAATTCCATCACTGGACGTCTATCGTTCTGATCTTTAGCATTATATTTTATAAAGACGGCTGTTGACGTCTATGCAGCAGACTACATCAAAAATCATTGTGGCAAATGGAGATAATGCTTTTGATGCGCCATTTCTTTTTCAGATATGGTATTTTTATATCGCTTGCTTCTGAAATATTTGACGGGGAAAATGTAACGACTCGTTAAACTAACGTATAATTTCAACGCACTTTTGAAAACATTGTTGATCTTTTTTACAATTAGTCAGGCGAGCCTGTGCGCATCTGTCTCCCCGGATTAGCCTGCACGGATTCTCCGATTGGTTGTATGTTGGAAAGGATTACAACGTTCGAACATTCTTTCAAATTCAAAATGTCTGGAAGTAAATAATAGATAATCTAGATTCTGCATTGTTGCCATATGACAATAAATATTGATATTGGTAGATATGGCTCGTCGGACAATGTATCTTAGTATAAATTAGATGAACTATAGACTTACTACTTCCTCTGTCGAAGAATATTCAAAATATCGAGAAAAATTGAAAATGAGACGGATTCGTACTAATCGCTTTTAATCCCGAACAATAAAAGTAAAAAAAGAAGATAAGAAATATATGCCATACTATAACGAAAATATATATTTGTATTTATGTGCACAGTTTTAATACAATGTAGGGAATTAGGTTTTTATTTATTCCTCATCTCTTATAACTCCATTTCGGAGTGGCATTGTACTGCTATCGACGAGATTCATAAAACGGTATAAAATGGTCTAACCATTTACCTCATACGACAATTCTGCAGCAGACGACTTTGAACATATTTGGTCAAAAAATAGAAAATCTCTATAATTGAATGGATAACCTATGACTAAAAGTGGAAAACATTGTGGCAAAAGGAGAAATTGCTCGTTTTGAGCAATTTCTTCGTTTGTCACTATGTTTTCAAAAAGCTGTCTGCTTCAGAGGGATAATTAGGAAAACAAGAAATTTCAAAAGTGTTGTTCATTATAGATATGTCTATAGATTTAGGTTCATATAAATGCGCTTGAATGTGAAACGAGATGTGAAAATGTACATATTAGCACGTAAATAGAGCATATCACAGGTGCCAGTCTCGTTTAAAATCTAAAAAAAAAAAAATTTAAACGAGTTGTGTTGCTGTGTTATTTTGTGGGTGTCATTGTCGTATGATATACATACCAAAATGGGTCTTTGACTTTCTTGTGGAAAATGAACAGATGACTAGATAAGAAGTGGAGCACTCGTATTTTCCCTACCATATCTCTCTAATTATTGAACCAAGTCCTATGATGTGGGTACTCAAAAGAATCGTCTAACTGAGACGATCCCTTTGAGTTACCACATCATAGGTCTAGCGGGTATTATGATTTTAGGAAGTGCAATATTCTTTTAATCTAGATGTCTCGAGAAATAAACTTATATATAATTAGTCGCCGGGAAGAAGCCCGCGACTTATATGTTTCATAGCTTTTCGGAAATGACATGGGAGCACGAGTTATTATATAACTGTTTTGATATGTTGTTGCTTTTGTTTATGTAGTTGTTTCGATATCTTGTTGCTTTTGTGTATATGTTGTCAAAGCGTCAGCTGCATATTTGTTCTAAATTATTCGTGTTCAAGTAGAGTTAATGTAGAATTCGAAATTTATAAGTTTACGAGAATTATTAGCATTTCTGGGTTTTTTGTCTGAAAGGGGTGTTAAGTGTTGTACAGATCAAACGGTACTAATCTGGATCCACTATTATCGTAATTGCCTCACTGTTGATTTTCCGGGGGCAGTGATTTGTGTATGACAACGACGTTTGTTGTCGTGTTAAAAGGTTTTACATTAATTGGTCTAGACGCTGCACTCTTTACGGGAAACGTTAATCCCATATACTGTGAAACACTATTTAATGCTATATTTAGTTAAACCCATATCCCTTGAAACACAAATCAATGCTATATTTAGTTAAACCCATATCCTTTGAAACACAAATCAATGCTATATTTAGTTAAACCCATATCCTATGAAACACAAATAAATGCTTCATTTAGTTTAACCCGTATACTTTGAAAAACAATTTAATGCTATATTTAGTTAAACCCATTTACTGTGAAAACACAAATTAATGCTATATTGTGTTAAACCCATATCCGTTGAAAAACAATTCAATGCTTCATTTAGTTAAACCCGTATACTTGGAAACACAAATTAATGCTTCATTTTGTTAAACCCGTATCCTTCCGGAAATTACCGAGTATGACTCTCCATTTTTAAACGATATATAAATATCGTTCCATATGTACATCAATATAACGTTACATGGTGGCAAAGCGGAGTGTCATTAAGACCGTAAACTTAGTTTTAATTTCATGTTACAGTTCTCAAATCGGATCTCTCCGTAATGTCGATTCTGAATGGATTTGTTTTGCTAGTATGGTTCTTTACCACCGCGCATTCAACAATTGTTCGGTTATATCACGATCTTTACTTTTGCAAGTTACCAGTACTTTTGATCCATTTATACAGACACCAGCGCGTCATTCTTAATGCTAACTCTACAATCTGAGCGCCAATGAAGGAAATCCATTACTACCATGTACAAAGTATTTAGTATGGCCCGCCAGGGAATTTTTTCCGGATATTTTAACAGTGACTTTTCAAAACGTCAAAATCAGTAGAATACGAAAACGTTACTTCCGTTTCTAATAATTATTATTTATAATTTAAGATATCTACTTTTAACCAGAGACATATAAACACATATGTCTGTTTTAACCGAAGGTGACATAAAGAAGATGTTTTAAACGAAACAATTTAAATGTATTTTACCTATTTTAAAGTAAGAAAAGTCGCCGTTTAGTCAGAAATATTCCCTGTTGTTGACGGGGGACCTTACTTTGACGTTGTTACGCTTTACAGTATATCTTTGCTAGGTTAGGGCCATAACGTGAATGATTTATGTCTAACCAAACCGATGCATATATGAATTTGATTGCCTATTTGAAAGATTGCTTCCGCCGCTACCAGCCGTATATCGGTCATAAGATGACGTTTCATCGGAAAGTTTTCAGTATAACGAGTGAGTTTATCATTGCACCGGTAAGCTGATCGTTATTTTCTCCTTAAAATATTGTGTTCCGAGGAAGGAAGTCATTTTTACAGTTTCATGGCTTTACTCCAGCTCTCTAGACAGATACTATAATCGCTAGACCACCACTGTGGCAGTCCGATTTTCTTATAGAGTGGCTCAGACACATCGTACTTTATTGTTTCTTTCCATTTCATAATGTAAACCCTAGTGCCTGCGTTTAGTATAACAATCCCTTATTTTCTACTAGGCATTGCCTATTTCTAGGGCAATCTTGCTGAGTAAATAACCCGTTCAGGCAAGAAGCTACAGGCTGGTATTTGGAAAATATGTAGTTTCAGATCAGTCTGTGCATATGTTCAGTTTAAACAAAATTTTCATAACTCATATAAGAAGTTTAAAAAGCCTTCATTAATAGTTTGCGAAGATGTAGATGTATATCAGATTGAGCGGATTAGAAGACTTGTCTAAGGCTTGGCCTGTTCACAAACGCCAAGTTGTAACGTTGTGCATTAACCGGCTCAAATAAGGAATAAAGTTATGTTGATATTTAAGTACCATATACCAATATGTTATGCGTGAACCTACGCGATTTGTTCAATATTGTTTAACCCTTCCCATATGTAGACGTATTTTGAAGCATCTCAGGTGACTCTTTATTCAAACATTGTGGACAAAGGAAAAACCTCTAATGATGAGCAATTTTTCATTTTGTCCACATTATTTTCAAGTCTATTCAGTATCGTTTAACCCTTTCCCACTTATAGACGCATTTTGACGCCTCTGCTACAAACGACTTTTGAAAACACTGTGACAAAAGGAGAAATTGCTCAAAACGAGCATAATCTCCTTTTGCCACAATGTTTTCAACTTTTTTTTATTAATTGCACCTTTTTTTATAGAGATTTTCTATAATTTTGCCAATTTGTTTTCAAAGTCGTCTGCTGCAGATTTGTTGTATGTGAGAAAGGCCACTATCCCACTTGTAAACCCGTTTTATATAAATTCGGAACACTCAAGGTTAGATTTACCTTATATATTCTATATTAAATAGTAACCATTTTGAATTTTTTAGGGAGATGATGTATTAGGTCGTTTAATATTCTATATCAAATAGTATCCATTTTCATCGTTTAATGTTCTATATCAGATAGTATTCATTTTAATAGTTTAATGTTATAAATCAAATAGTATTCATTTTGATCGTTTGATATTCTATATTAAATAGTATCCATTTTCATCGTTTAATGTTCTATATCAGATAGTATTCATTTTAATAGTTTAATGTTCTAAATCAAATAGTATCCATTTTGATCGTTTAATATTCTATATCAGATAGTATTCATCTTAATAGTTTGATATTCTATATTAAATAGTATCCATTTTGATCGTTTAATATTCTATATCAAATAGTATTCCTAACCTATCTTAGACCCGACCGGAGATCGGAACCGCGACCTCCCGCACCGAGGCGAAGACTCCGCTCTACAGGGAGAAAGACACAAACAGTATGTAATCTAAAGGGTAAAAACTTGCTTCACCAACCGTCCCACAAATGCCTGCTTGATTGGCGGGTTTAACTCTGTTTTCAACAATATTTAAGTCATATCACGGCGACCAGTTCAACTACCGATTATTTTCTCTTGCTTTCTGATACCAGTGATTCAATACAACAGTTTTGTCCATGCAACTGGTTTTTTTTTTCAAATAGCTGTTAGCCTATTGGTGGAAGACGAATGATGCCAATGTTCTTTCCGACCTTTTCACAAAATTCAATGCGACATGCGTCATTCGTCTTCCACCAATAGGCTTTGCACAGTCTATGTTGAAAAACAGTTTGTTGCTTTGAAAGACTGTTGTGTGGGGTAGTGGTGTGAGAAATCTAGGAAACACATAACTGCTGAAATGGCGTTTAACCTCAATCATTCAATCAATTAATCTAAGGCAGACGACTTTCGAAATATCGTATCAAGCAAAACGTTATTCCAGTTTTACGAAGTGATTAATTTTGTTCCATTAAACTGGATTACGAGAACTTCCTTGACGGGTTTATTTCCAATACGGCCTGGCATAATCATGAATTGAACCGGAATTTACAAGAAAACACTGAATATATCCAAAACTGAAATCGAAATAACTTATAAATATTCATTGGCATCAGAACTCGTTGTTTTATTCCATTGAAATATGCCTAAAATATAAAATGTTCAAAGAATATAAGATAAATCCAATCTGTAAAAGCTTGCGTTTTTTTTATCTTTTTATGTATCATTTCAAATCCCGATGCCGGTGTTGGATTTGTATGATGTGCTTTTAAGTGTCTCGCACTTAACTAGAGGTCAAGTACTAGTCCGTCCCAGGAAAGAGAGCATCGCGTGTATCTGTGCTATACACGGACCACGTTTCAGAACTAATGCGTCCTTTCGGAAAGAGCTAAGGTTTTTGCACCAGGACTCCTTTCTATCTGCATGTAACTCTGTCTCTTGAATTCATCTGAACCTGCCAGATATCCCAAGAGAGGGACCTGTACAATATTGAAAGAAGAAGTAACCATTGACCTTTCAGCATGGTTAGTGTCATGTTGGAGATGGTTAATTCATCTGCACCTGTGAGATGCTTGTTTGAAATTGCTCCAGAGTGGGCCATGTACAATGTAGGAAAAAGAATAACCCATTGACCTTTCAGCATGGTCAGTGTCACGTTGGATATGGTTAATACCGATAGTTCCGAAGGTCGGTGTTCGTGTGACGTGGCCCGAATGAGTGGGAACACTAAATCTCTTACCGGAAATAAATCACGATTTAAATCAGATTAGACACGTTTAAGGAATCTCTTCTTTGCATTCAAAACGTAAACACTCGTAACTAAAGCATGGAGAATATTTTGAAACGGTCCACAACGTACCTTGTATGGCAAAATAATGACAAATCCGCTATAGAAGAGTTTTGGTATCAGCGAAGTCTAGCCCCCCGTTATTCGAAACCAAATCGGCAAACATTCTTTCCGACGTTTGACAAAAGTCACTATGACAAGCGTCATTCATCTTCTACCAATGGGCTAACAGTCTATATGTAACAGAAGCCAGTTGCCTGGAAAGTATGTTGTGTGGACTTCTGTTCGGAGAAAGCCAAGAACTTTATGAGGATGTAGACTGAACGCCGTGATATGACCGATTTTTTTTTAAAGGTGTTAAAATCCATTCAATCAATTTGATATCTGCTTGGAAAACGGGAAGAATCGGTCATTATGTCTTGAATGAAGAGTTTCACCATTCCTGGATTGACAGCCTGTGTCGCTACCGACTGAGCTACCAACGGTTTGCATACTTATCAGGGTAGAATCCTTTTTTGTTTCTTAAAAATCCACTGAATAGGATGCAACTGGATACACAATTACATGTTTAAACAGTGAATTAATAAAAGAGTTTACCCACATTAATGACTAAATAATCCATTGAAAAGAATATCACGTACAAAGACAGCTTTAAACGGTGAATTTATCACTATTATATTTCTAAACCGCCCATGGTAAGGTATGTTATAAATACTGATACTTACCTCTTGACGTTGTTTCAAAAACAATTTAAAAAAAAAGAACCAACGTTATTGCAAAACCCACAAAACTGTTACATAATATCCAAACTCGTTCCCTGACCCCACGTTTATATTTAACAAATGTAGAAACAACAGAAGTTATGCAGTAATCAAAAGCACTACCATGTTACATTCATTCCAAATTGTTTATTTTATTCATCCCGAAATCAATTTTCCTTTTCTCATTTCGGTCTTACAAATAACGTTAGTTCAATCCCGAACGGCAGCGAGGGAACATAAAACATTCCTTTACAATATTTGTTTCTAACCTTGAGTGTTCCCAATTTATATAATTGACTTTGTGTCTGTCCTTCATCAAAATCGAGTCGTGGTTCGAAAACTTGGTCTTTTTTATCTTAATTATTTTACTTTAAAAAAATAAAACTTCAGGATTCTAAATTATTTAATTTAAAAAATTGCATTTCAAACCTGCGCGGTTTAACCTGGATCTACACTGATTGCTATTGTGATTGGGAGCTGAATTATATATACCGTTCTTGTGAAGTATAGATAAAGTTCTAGACATGAACGCAACAATATCACCAATAATTCCTCTGAATTTCATCACTGGACGTTTAACGTTCTGATATTTAGCATCATATTTTATAAAGACGACTGTTGACGTCTATGCATCAGACTACATCAAAAATAAATGTCGGAAATGGAGAAAATGCTTTTGATGCGCCATTTCCTTTTAAGATACATATTTTACCTCATATGTTTGTAAAGTAGACAACCATAGAAAATGTTTTACCCTTCACGCTAATGATTTTTTTCAGTATTTTTTCATTTTGTCCACATTGTTTTCAAGTCTATTTAATATCATTTAACCCTATCCCACTTGCAAACCCGTTTTGACCCATCTGCAGTATACGACTTTTCAAAATACTGTCGCAAAAGGACAATTAGTTTATGAGGAGTAATTTTGCCAAATTCGCTTTCAACTGTATTCAATAATTACACGTTCTGCATGTATAGGGAGTTTCAACATTTTGCCTAGATGCTTGAAATTTGTTTGCTCAGTACGCTAACAGTCTATGTGGAAAAGTTACCTAGAATGACTGTTGTTAGAGTCCTGTTATGAGAAAGTCAGGAGTCAAGTGTACAGCTAGGTGAACTGACCGCCGTGATACTAGTGAAATGTATTGTTGAAAACGGCGTTAAACCGTATATCAAACAGATAGCAACATTGTCTCCTTTCTAAAGTCCTCTTCATTGGTGCTTCTGTGGATATTGATTCTCTTCGATTGGAAACATCATGATAGATAGCCCAAACAATTTATGTTCTTGTGAGATAAATCTAGATCTGTTGTGGTTTAATGGAAACTCGTGAATTGAGGAAAGATAACAATAACCTTATCTTGTACCACCATCGAACACATTTCAGTCAAGGCACAAGAACACCTCCATCAGTTTCATACCTGCGAAGATCCAGATCAGCCTGCGCATCCGCAAAGTCGGGTCTGGATCTTCGCGTTCGCTATCTGACTATTAAATAAGCATCCAGGGCGTCTCTGCATAACGGTTAAGATAAAAATAGATAGATCTGTAAACATGCAATTTTATCGTAACATTCGACTCTTCCAATTTGAAAATAGTTTATGGTAACTGCTTTAGATTCTTCTGAATTTAAAACGTTATCGTTACTCTTCCATCTCGGGCGTATGCAATTTATCTTTACTGTCTTAGACGCTACACAACTGATAACTATGCAAGAACATGTATTCAATGTTATCGTTAGTGTTGCAGGTGCTATCAAATTGAAGACAACGATAAGTATGAATTTATCATCATTGACTTCGATTCTACCAAGGTTAACACGATACGTGGTTAATTTGAGCCGTCGTGCGAGAAAACCAACATTACGGCATCTGCGTAATGTATCGACCAAGATCAACCTGCGCAGTCCGCACAGACAAATACGGGCCGACACATTCCGTCTCAGGGGAGAGGTTTAGAGTAATGATTTCTTAAACAGAAAACCCACAGGAGGCGAAAAGTATTATCCGGGTAAGCCTGCGCGGCATGCTTAGGCTAATCCGTGTCGATACTTTACGCAATGTTGGTTTCTCGCGGGACGGCTCATTTATCGTTGCTGCATCAGACTATACAAAATTGAAAAGTATACGTGCAAGTATGAAATGGTATCGTTACTGTCTTAGACTACTCCAAATTGAAAACTATATAAATATGAACGTTTTATTGATACTGCATTTGGATCTTCCAAAGTAAAAACTATATACATATGAACGTTTTATTGATACTGCATTTGGATCTTCCAAATTGTAAACTATATACATATGAATGTTTTATTGATACTGCATTTTGATCTTCCAAATTGTAAACTATATACATATGAACGTTTTATTGATACTGCATTTGGATCTTCCAAAGTAAAAACTATATAAATATGAACATTTTATTGATACTTCATTTGGATCTTCCAAATTGAAAACAATATAAATATGAACGTTTTATTGATACTGCATTTGGATCTTCCAAATTGAAAACAATATAAATATGAATGTTTTATTGATACTCAATTTGGATCTTCCAAATTGAAAACAATATATAAATATGAACATTTAATTGATACTGCATTTAGATCTTCCAAATTGAAAACTGTAAATAGGAACGTTTTATTGATACTGCATTTTGATCTTCCAAATTGAAGACTACTTAAATATGAACGTTTTATTGATACTGCATTTTGATCTTCCAAATTGAAAACTATATAAATAAGAACGTTTTATTGATACTGCATTTGTATCTTCCAAATTGAAAACTATATAAATAAGAACGTTTTATTGATAATGCATTTGGATCTTCCGAATTGAAGACTACTTAAATATGAACGTTTTATTGATAGTTCATTTGGATCTTCCAAATTGAAAACTATATAAATAAGAACGTTTCATGATACTGCATTTGGATCTTCCAAAGTAAAAACTATATAAATATAAACGTTTTATTGATACTACCATTTGTAATAGATCAGCCCTTTTCTGATGCCATCTGGCGACTACCTTTTTCAACCAGTCAATATGACTGGAACAAATTATGTAAGGGGTCACATTTCTGCTAAACCCTTTCCCTATTAGAGACAGTTTCTGAGGCCTATGCAACAGACGATTTAGGAAAAGATTGTCACCAAAAGAACAATTGCTCCTTATGAGAAAGTTATCCTTTTGCCACAATGTTTGATAAATAATTATACTTTGAATGAGTGTGGCAATAGCTCATGTATAGGAATGTGGGGTCTTTCATGTTGATACCACTTTTTTTGCGGGAAACGACGTCGCTCCATTGACGTTACGCCAAGATGAAGTGTAACGGAAATGACGTCACGTCCTTCTTTGGCAACGATACAGTCAAAATTTTTGTTCGGGCGTAGAAGGCTAATGCTGTCGGTTTTTTGACGAACGGATTTCGTACAAATGTTTATTTCCACATAACACAGCATTTTAATGATCTTAAATATCTATTTTAAAAAAAAATGATTAAAAAGACGACAATAATTTTCAATCCGTGTTTTTCCGCTCATTTTATACATACCCAAAATACCGATTTCAAAAAAAATGATTAAAAAGACGACAATAATTTACAATCCGTGTTTTTCTGCTCATTTTATACATACCCAAAATACCAATTTAAAAAAAATGAATAAAAAGACGACAATAATTTTCAATCCGTGTTTTTCCGCTCATTTTATACATACCCAAAATACCGATTTTAAAAAAAATGATTAAAAAGACGACAATAATTTTCAATCCGTGTTTTTCTGCTCATTTTATACATACCCAAAATACCGATTTAAAAAAATGATTAAAAAGACGACAATAATTTTCAATCTGTGTTTTACGTCTGCCTTTTATACATATCCAAAATGGCGGCCCCCATGGATTTTTCCAGTTTCATTCCAGAAAGCTTCATGGGTTATTGAAAAAAAAAAAAAAAAAAAAATCTCACACCTGTTAACTATAAGCGAAAAAACCCATTCATGGTTTTTTTTCGTATAATGTAAACATTATTGTTATAAATTAGTTGTTTGTTTAGGCCATATCTCAAATAATATAACAATAGAGCACACTTTGAGTCGATACTTCGGGATTCCACAATGACGTCTACACAATATTTTGTTCTCATATTATATATATTTTCCTGCTATTTGGGCAGACACTTTTCGCCTCTTGTTGATTTTCTGTTTAAGGAATCATTATGTTATACCTCTATCCCGCTGAGACTGAATGTGTCATTCTTGACCAGTTTGCGCGGACTGCGCAGGCTGATCTGGTTCGATACAGTATGCAGAGGCCATAAAAATGGTTTTCTCGCGGGACCGCTCAAATGTTGTTTAAAGTTGGATTTATCGAAGGGGAAAGGGTTAAAGTCTCAAAGGTATAATAACTAGTATGATTGAATGCATGTTGATATTTACCGAACTGCCATATACCAATATGCTATGCGTGAACCTACGCAAATGTGTTCAATATTGTTTAACCCTTTCCAAATGTAGACGTATTTTGAAACTTCTCGGGAGACTCTTTTTTCAAACATTGTGACAAATCGCTTAGGATGAGCATTTTTTCATTTTGTCCACATTGTTTTCAAGTCTATTTAGTATCGTTTAAACCTTTCCCACGTACAGACGCCTTTTGACGCCTCTGCTGCAGACGACTTTTGAAAACACTGTTACAAAAGGAGAAAGTGATCAAAATTAGCAATATCTCCTTTTGCCACAATGTTTTGAACTTTTTTCATTAATTGCACCTTTTTTTATAGAGATTTTCCATAATTTTGCCAATATGTTTACAAAGTCGTTTGCTGCTGATTTGTTGTATGAGGGAAAGGGTTAACCCTATCCCACTTGTAAACCCGTTTTGACCCATCTGCAGTATACGACTTTTGAAAAAACTGTTGCAAAAGGACACCTAGTTTATGGGGAGTAATTTTGCCAAATTCGCTTTTAAATGTATTTAATAATTACACGTTCTGCATTCATAGGAAGTATCCACATTTTGCCTAGATGTTTGAAAGTTTCCTGCTCAGTTCGTGTTGTATATAGGAAAGGTTTTAAATATGCAAATACAATTAACATTTGTATTCCTTCCGTTCATGTTGACTAGAATTTGCACATTTTAAACAGCTTTTGAAAACATTCTCAGACTAAGTTATTGCTCAAAACATGAAATGTATACTGTCTCCGCAATACTTAGGCTGCTCGTTTAGATTTAAGGGTAGTTCAGATGACAGACGCACCGGTATCTCAGTTATTATTGACGGGATCTGTCAATCCGAGGGTTGCGAGTTCAAACCACAGTTCAGCCATTATTCCTTCCGACGTATGACACTTTTAAGTCAATGTGTCACTCATCTTTCGCCTTCCACCCATACGCTAACAGTCTATGTGGACAAATTGCATGGAATGACTGTTGTTAGAGTCCTGGTATGTGAAAACCAGGAGTCACATGTATGATTAGGTGAACTGACCGCTGGGATACGACTGAAACTTAGTATTGAAAACGGCGTTAAACTGTCTATCAAACAGAGAGCAACATTGTCTCTTTTCTTAAAGTCCCCTTCATTGGTGCTTCTGTCGATATTGATTCTCTTCGATGGGAAACATCATGATAGATAGCCCAAACAATTTATGTTCATGTGAGATAAATCTAGATCTGTTTGTGGTTTAATGGAAAATCGTGAATTGAGGAAAGAGAACAATAACCTTATCTTGTACCACCATCGGCCACATTTGAGTCAAGGCACAAGAACATGGATCTCCATGGGTTTCGTACCTGCGAAGATCCAGATCAGCCTGCTCCTCCGCAAAGTTGGATCTGGATCTTCACGTTCGCTATATAATCATTATAAAAGCATCAAGGACGTCTCTGCAGAACGGTTAAGATAAGAAAATATTTGTAAATATGCAAATTTATCGTAACTGCATTCGACTATTCCAATTTGAAAATGTTGAATTATGAACATTTTATGGTTACTGCTTTAGATTCTTTCACATTAAAAACGTTATCGTTACTCTTCCAAATGGGGCTTAATGCAATGTATCTGAACTGTCTTAGATGCTACAAAACTGATAAATATGCAAGAACATGTATTCAATGTTATCGTTAATGTTGCAGGTGCTATCAAGTTGTAGACTACGATAGTCCGCCCAGACTGTTACGGGCCGTCACATTCCGTCTCAGGGTTTGCTTAGGCTGATCCGGATTGATACTTTAAGCAGAGTCAATAATGTTGGTTTTCTCGCGGAACGGCTCATTTATGGTTGCTGCATCAGACTATACCAAATTGAAAATTATACGTGCAAGTATAAAATGGTATCGTTACTGTCTTAGACTACTCCAAATTGAAAACTATATAAATATGAACGTTTTATTGATACTGCATATGGATCTTCCAAATTGAAAACTATATAAATATGAATGTTTTATTGATACTGCATATGGATCTTCCAAATTGAAAACTATATAAATATGAACGTTTTATTGATACTGCATATGGATCTTCCAAATTGAAAACTATATAAATATGAATGTTTTATTGATACTGCATTTGGATCTTCAAATTGAAAACTATATAAATATGACCTTTTTATTGATAATGGATTTGGATCTTACGAATTGAAAACGATATAAATATGAACGTTTTATTGATACTGCATTTGGATAACCCAAATTGTAACCTATACGTATGTAATTTTATCGTTTATACCTCCAATGTCAGAACCTCCAACAATCAGTTTTCGCGTGACACATTTTATATTTACATTATCTCATGATTTGTCATTCGAAAGTCTGCTCTTTGATAGAAATCATATGTTTGCCATGGAAGACAAATTGAGATACTTTTGCTTTATATCGGAAACCTTCCACGGGGAATAAGTGTTATAAATTGCTCTGTTTTGTAGTACATATCTCAAGTAAAATAACAATAGAGCACACTTTGAGTCGATACTTCGGGGTCCACAATGATGTCTACACAATATTCTGTTCTCATAGTATAGATATTTTCCTGCTATTTGGCAAAACAAATCTATAAGTCCATCGCCTTAAAAGATATTTAATATTTTCCAAATGGCGACCGTTTAACCCTTTCATTAGTACCCACTATGACTTGCAGCAGGAGACGTTTGATAATTTTGCGGGAAATTGAGTTCATTCTTTGGGGAGAGTTAATAACGTACCACTCCCATGAATTTCACACACAGAGATGGACTAAAACAGCAAATGGTCCGCGTTTACAATTGAAGTGAGAAAAGGAAAGTAAAACTATACTATGAAAGTAACAAAATATGTGAAAATGGAAAAAATGGGAAAAATAAGAAAAAAACTTGTACATAATTTATTTTTGTAGAATCGAGCTGCTGTATACGTCCGTATATAATATGTCCGTATTTCAATATTAGGTTCTTGTTCGATATTCCTTTGCGAAATGTGATATTTTTTAGGGGGACGAAATGTGTGTTTTAAAAAACCTGAAACAGTCGTCTCTAATCAAATAGTAGGCGTTCTTCGAAAACCACACGTAAAATATGTATACCAATGTAGATCCAGTTCAGCAAAGGGCATCCGCACAGTCTGATTTTGGTCTGCACTATTTACCAATCAGTCATAGAAGGTTATAAGTAACTTCTGTAAACCAGTATCCATTTTGGTCGTTTAATATTCGATATCAAATAGTATCCATTTTGGTAGTTTAATATTCTATACCAAATAGTACTCATAACCTACCTTAGCCTGATTGTTAATGATACAGGAATAAAGTTTTGGTAAACGTATAATGCACCGCTTAGGTGGTGTAGAGTTAGAGTGTCCGCCTCGGTGTTGTGGTCGTAGGTTCGATACTGCCGGGTCATACTACATATTTAAAAATGGTAATAATGGTTTTCGCTCCTTGGCGCTTATAATTGTTGGGTTAGCATTACAACTGACTCACTTGTGTCAGGATTAATGGACCAATAGTAAGGGTAACTTATCCAGGAGACGCCGTGATATAACTGAAAGATTGTTAAAAGCGGCGCAAAACACACTAAATTTAATCAGACAACCAGCACATGTATAATGAAGTAGAACGTACTGTATATTACATTTCCGCTTACGTAATTGTTAACGATAATTGTTAACGGTAATTGTTAACGGTAATTGACTGACTCATTATCGTGACTCCAACCCGCCCTTGTTGAAACTTGTTTAAAAATTATCATATCAAATGAGGCTACGGTTTTCAGATAGAAACGTGAATTACTAAGCTTAGGTTGGTTTTCGGTTAGAAACGTGAAATACTAAGCTTAGGTTGGTTTTCGGTTAGAAACGTGAATTACTAAGCTTAGGTTGGTTTTCGGTTAGAAACGTGAATTACTAAGCTTAGCTTGGTTTTCAGTTAGAAACGTGAATTACTAAGCTTAGCTTTGTTTTTGCAGACCATCGCTCAATGAGCATAAACCTTGGTTACGAGTGTTTGAAATTAATTCCATACTTAGAACATTTCGACGCATTAGCAGCAGACGATACAGGAACAATTGCTTTTTTTGTGTTTTACGCCGCATTCGATATTTTATTTAGTGAAATCCCGGCGTTTTCTATGTCAATACTGCTGGTTTATTTATCCTTACACAAGCGAGTCAGTCGTAATTATAGTCCCTTTACTCTGATCGCAATAGGAGGGAAAGCCATTACCAATATGTTTTAAATATGCGGCATGACTCGACAGGGGATCAAACCAGTGACCTCCCGTACCCGAGGCAAAGAGTCTGCTAACCAGGAAGAAGAAACAGATAGTAAGTAATCTAAAGTGTAAGAACTTGCTTCACCAACCGTCCCTCGAGAGCTTGCTTGATTCGAGGTTTAACCCTGTTTTCAACAATCTTTTGGTCAGATCATGGCGACCAGTTCAACTACCGATTATTTTCTCTTGCTTTCTGATACCAGTAATTCAATAGAACAGTCTTTTCCAAGCAACTGGTTGTTTTTCCAAATAAATGTTAGCCTATTGATGGAAGACGAATGATGCCAACGTTCTTTACGACTTTTCACACAATTCAATGCAACATGCGTCATTCGCTCCACCAAACGGCTTTGCACAGTCTATGTTTTGAAAGACTGTTGTGTCGGGTAGTGGCGTGAGAAATCTAGGAAACACATAGGTTAAACTGGTCACCATGATATAACTGACAAATTGCTGAAACGGCGTTAAACCTAAATCAGTCAATCAATCAATCTTAAGCAGAAGACTTTCGAAATATTGCATCAAGAAAAAGATTATTCCAGTTTGACGAAGTGATTATTTCTGTTCAATTAACTGGATTACTGGAACTTCCTTGACGGCTTTCTTTCCAATACGGCCTGGCATAATGATTAATAGAAACGGAATTTACATAGAAAACACTGAATATCTCCAAAACTGAAACCGATATAACTTATAAATATTAACTGGCATCAGAATGTGTTGCTTTATTCCATTGAAATATGCCTAAAATATTATATGTTCAAAGAATATAAAATAAATCCAATCTTCAAAAGCTTGTTTTTTCTACCGTGTTCTATATCATTTCAAATCCCGGTCCTGGTGCTGGATTTTTATGATGTACTTTTAAATGTCTCACACTTAACTAGAGGTCAAGTACTGGTCCTTTCCAAAAAAGAGAGCATCGCGTGTATCTGTGCTATACAAGGAGCACGTTTCAGAACAAATGCGTCTTTTCGGAAAGAGCTTAAGTTGTTTCACCCGGACTCCCTTGTATCTTCATGTTACTCTGTCTCTTGAATGCATCTGCACCTGCGATATGATTGTACGAAATTGACCCCAGAGTGGGCCCTGTATAATATAGGAAGAATAATGACCCATTGACCTTTAAGCATGGTGAGTGTCACGTTGGAGATAGCTAATACCGATAGTTCCGAAGGTCGGTGTTCGTGTGACGTTGCCCGAATGAGTGGGAACACTAAATCTCTTACCGGAATCACGATTTAAATCAGATTATAATCTTGGAATCTCTTCTTTGCATTCAAAACGTAAATACTAGTAACTAAAACATGGAGAGTATTTTAAAACGGTTAACAACGTACCTTAAATGGCAAAAAGTTGACAAATACGCTGTAAAAGAGTTTTGGTATCAGCGTAATCGAGCCCCGTTAGCTCAGTCGGTATCGACCCAAACTGTCAATTCAGGGTGCAGAGTTCGAACCCAAATCGGCAAACATTCTTTCCAACGTTTAACAAAAGTCACTATGAAAAGCGTAATTAATCTTCTACCAATGGGCTAACAGTCTTCGTGGAGATGACGCCAGTTGCCTGGAATGTATGTTGTTGTGGAGTGTTATTCGTAGAAAGCCAAGAAATACATAAGTATGTATACTGAACGTCGTGATATGACCGATTTTTTTGGGGGGGAAACGGGAAAAATTGCTCATTATGTCTTGAATGAAGAGTGTCACCATTCCTGGATTGACAGTCTGTGTCGCTACCGACTGAGCTACTAAGGGTTTGCGTACTAAGACGAATATCACTTGATATAATCGACAGTGAAATCATCAGGATATAATCCTTTTTTGTTTCTTAATCATCCACTGAATAGGATGTAACTGGATACACAATTACATTTTTAAACAGTGAATTAATAAGAGAGTTTACCCACATTAATTACTAAATAATCCATTGAAAAGAATATCACGTACAAAAGACAGCTTTAAACGGTGAATTGTTCAGGTTGTAAATCACTGTTATTTATAAACCGCCCATGGTAAAGTATGTTATAAATACTGATTCTTACTTCTTGACGTTATTTCCAAAATGCTTTTTAAAAAACCCCACCAACGTTATTGCAACAACCCACAAAACAGTTACAGAATATCCATACTAGTTCTGTGCCCCCACGTTTATATTTAACAAATGTAGAAACAACAAAAGTTATGCAGTAATCAAAAGCACTTTTATGTTACATTCATTCGAAATTGTTCCTTTTATTCATCCCGAAATCAATTTTCCTTTTCTCATTTCGGTCTTACAAATAACGTTAGTTCAATCCCGAACGGCAGCGAAGGAACATTAAAACATTCCTTTACAATATTTGTTTCTTACCTTGAGCGTTCCCAATTTATATAATTGACTTTGTGTCTGTCCTTCATCAAAATCGACACGTGGTTCGAACACTTGTTCTTTTTTTTTAATTATTTTACTTTAAAAAAAAGGTTCCAGATTCTAGATAAATTGAAAATATCTGACTTCAAACCTTCACGGTTTAACCTGGTTCTACAGTGCTTGATATTGCGATTGAGAGCTGAATTATATATACCGTACTCGTGAAGTATAGATAAAGGTCGGACATATAACCGAACCGATCTATATGTGAGTTTGATTGCCTATTTGAAAGATTGCTTCCGCCGCTACCAGACGTATTTTCGGTCAAAACACCAGTTACCGGAAAGTTACCAGTATAATGAGTGAATTTATCGTGGCACCGGTCAGCTGATCGTTATTTTCTCCTAAAAATATTGAGTTCCGAGGAAAGAAGCCATTTTCCACAGTTTCATAGCTTTACCCGAAACCCGAGATCGAACGCGTTACTCCAGCTCTCTAGCCAGATGCTCTAATCTCTAGACAAATGCTGTAATCTCTAGACCATCACTGTGACAGTCCAATTTTCTTATAGAGTGGCTCAGACACATTGTACTTTATTGTTTATATCCATATTATAATGTAAACCCTAGTGCCTGCGTTTAGTATAACAATCCCTTATTTTCTACTAGGCATTGCCTATTTCTAGTGTATTCTTGCTGACTAAAGAACCTGTCCAGGCAAGAAGGTACAGCCTGGTATTTGGAAGATACGTAGGTTCAAATCAGTCTGTGCATCTGTTCAGTTTAAACAAAATATTCATATATCATAGAAGAAGTTTTAAAAAGTCTTCATAAACAGTTTGCGAAGATGTAGATGTATATCAGAATGAGCGGATTAGAAGACTTGTCTAAGGCTTAGTTTGTTCACAAATGCCAACTTGTAACGTGTTGCATGAACCAGCTCAAATAAGGAATAAAGAATCAAACATGTCGACCAAGATAAGAGTGAACAAAACATTTGTCTAAACTGTTCGCAAATGTCTTTTATTACAATTGTGTGTATACCTCCTCGGTGATTTAGTTGTAGTGCGTACTGATTGAGGTCGCGTATTTGATTCCCGATACGTTTAAAAATGGCTTTCCTTCTTTGGCGCTCAGGGTTGTGGGCATTATGTCTGACTCGCTGGTGTCAGGCTAAAAGGACCAATAGTACGGGTGACTTCGCAATGAAATGCTATTAGATAACTGGGAATAAATGTTAAAAGCTGCATAAAGACCATACAAACAAACGCCTGGTCTTTTCGCGGGAGGGCTCAAATGTTGTTTAAAGTTAGATTTATCGGGGGAAAAGGGTTGAAGTCTCGAAGGTCTCAAAGGTATAATAACTAGTATGATTGAATGCATGTTGATATTAAAGTGCCATATACCAATATGCTATACGATGTGTTCAATATTGTTTAACCCTTCCCAAATGTAGACGTATTTTGAAGCTTCTCGGGAGACTCTTTTTTCAAACATTGTGGAAAAAAGGACAAATCGCTAAGGATGAGCATTTTTCCATTTTGTCCACATTGTTTTCAAGTCTATATAGTATCGTTTAACCCTTTCCCACGTACAGACGCTTTTTGACGCCTCTGCTGCAGACGACTCTTGAAAACACTGTGAAAAGAGAGAAATTGCTCAAAACGAGCAATATCTCCTTTTGCCACAATGTTTTCAACTTTTTTCATTAATTTCACCTTTTTTTATAGAGATTTTCCATAATTTTTCCAATATGTTTTCAGTCGTTTTAAGTCGTTTGCTGCAGATTTGTTGTATGAGGGAAAGGGTTAACCCTAGTCCACTTGTGAACCCGTTTTCACCCATCTGCAATGGAAACTAGTTTATGGGGAGTAATTTTGCCACATTCACTTTCAACTGTGTTCAATAATTACTCGTTCGTCATTGATAGGGAGTTTCCACATTGTGCCTAGATACTTGAAATTTGTCTACTCAGTACGTGTTGTATATGGGAAAGGATTTTAATATGCAAATACACATTCTCGCACTAATTAATTGCTAAAAACATGTAATTTATCCTGTCTCCGCAATATTTAGGCTGTTTGTTTAGACGTAAGGGTAGTTCAGATGACAGAAGCCCCGGTATCTCAGTTAATATTGACGGGGAGCTGTCAATCCGGGGGTTGCGAGTTTAAACTCCAGTTCAGCCATTACTCCTTCGGACGTATGACACTTTTAAGTCAATTTTGACACACGTCTTTCGTCTTCCACCACTAAGATAACAGTCTATGTGAAACAGTTGCCTGGAATGACTGTTGTTATAGTCCAGGTATGAGAAAACAAGGAGTCTCATGTATGGGTAGGTCAACTGACCGCCGTGATACGACTGAAATTTATTGTTGAAAACGGCGTTAAACAGTCCATCAAACAGATAGCAACATTGTCTCTTTTCTAAAAGTCCCCTTCGTTGGTGCTTCTGTGGATATTGATTCTCTTCGATGGGAAACATCATGGTAGATAGCCCAAACAATTACTGTTTATGTGAGATAAATCTAGACCTGTTGTGGTTTAATGGTTAATCGTGAATTGCGGAACGAGAACAATAACCTTATCTTGTACCACCATCATCACATTTAAGTCAAGGCACAATAACACGGATCTCCATGGGTTTCGTACTGCATTCAACTCTTCCAATTGTAAAACGTTATCGTTACTCTTCCAAATTTGGCGTATGCAATTTATCTGAATTGTCTTAGACGATACGAAACTGATAACTATGCAAGGACATGTATTCAATTAATGTTGCATTTTCTATCACATTGAAGACTACGATAAATACGAATTTATCATTATTGACTTAGATTCTACCAAATTTAACACGATAGGAAGATAATGTATCGTTGCTGCTTCAGACTATAATAAATAGAAAAGTATACGTGCAAGTATGAAATGGTATCGTTACTGTCTCAGACTACACCAAATTGAAACTATATAAATATGAACGTTTTATTGATACTACATTTGGATCTTCCAAATTGTAAATTATAAAAATATGAACGTTTTATTGACACTGCATTAAGATCTTACAATTTGTAAACTATATAACTATGAACGTTTAATTGATGCTGCATTTGGATATGTAATTTTATCGTTTATACCACCAATGTCAGAGCATCTAACAATCAGTGTTCGCGTGACACATTTCATATTAACAGTGTCTAGTGATTCTTCATTCGAAAATCTGCTCTTTGATAGAAAATATGTTTGCCATGGAGGACCAATTGAGATACTTTTGCTTTATAATGGAAACATTATTGTTATAAATTGGTCGTTTGTTTAGTGCATATCTCAAATAATATAACAATAGAGCATAAATTGAGTCGATACTTCGGGATTCCACAAGGATGTCTAAACAATATGCTGTTCTCAAATTATAAATATTTTCCTGCTATTTGGCAAAACATATTTATAAATCCATTGCATTAAATGACATTTAATATCTTCCAAATGGCGGCCGTTTAACCCTTTCATTAGTACCCATGATGCATTTAATGAATTGCAGCAGGCGATGTTTGATAATTTTGCGGCAAATTGAGTTCTTTTTTTGGGGAGAGTTTTAAGTAATAATGAATCACTTATCACTTCCATGAACTTCAGACACATAGACGGACTAAAACAGCAGTGATTCGCGTTTGCAAATGAAGTGAGAATACGAAATTAAAACTATACAATAAAAGTAAAAAAAAAAAAAATTTGAAACAGTCGTCTCTAATCAAATATTAGGCGTTCTTCGAAAACCAAACGTAAATTATTTGTACCAGTGTAGATCCAGATCAACCAATGGCATCCGTGCAATCTGATTTTGGTATGCACTGTTTTCCAATCAGTCATAAAAGATTAAAAGAAAATTCTGTATAATTTTGATCGTTTAATATTCTTTATCAAATAGTAGTCATAACCTACCTTAGCCTGATTGTCAATGATACAGGAATCAGCGTACAGGTACATGAATAATGGACCGACTCGACGGTGTAGAGGTAGAATGTCCGCCTCGGTGTGGTGGTCGTAGGTTCGATCCCCTACCGGGTCATACTAAAGACTTAAAAAAGGTTATAATGGTTTTCGCTCCTCGGCGCTTAGAATTGTTGGGTTAGCATTACAACTGACTCACCGGTGTCAGGATTAATGGACCAATATTAAGGGTAACGTCGTGATATACCTGAGAAATAGTTAAAAGCGAAGCAAAACACTCTTAATTTAATCAAACAAACCAAGACATGTATACTGAAGTAGAACGTACTGTCTAGTACATTCCCGCTTACGTTACGGTTAATTGCTAACGGTAATTGTTAACGGTAATTGTTAACGGTAATTGACTGACTCATTATCGTGACTCCAATCTGCCAGTATTGAAACTATTTTAAATGATCATATTGCACGAGGCTACGGTTTTCAGTTAGTAACGTGAATTACTAAGCTAAGATTGTTTTTGGTTAGAAACGTGAAATACTAAGCTAAGATTATTTTCAGTTAGAAACGTGAATTACTAAGCTAAGATTGTTTTTAGTTAGAAACGTGAATTACTAAGCTTAGATTGTTTTTACAGGCCATCACTCAAGTGAACATAGAATTTGGTTACGAGTGTTTGACATTAATTATATACAGAAAACATTTCGCATAAGCAGCAGACAAATGCAGGAACATTTGCCTTTTTTGTGTTTTACGCCGCATTCGATATTGTATTTAGTTAAATCACGGTGTTTTTTATGTCAGTTCTACTGGTTCATTTATGCCGATACCAGCGAGTCAATCGTAATGCTAGCCCCTTAACCCTCCCTGATCGTAAAAGGAGGGAAAGTCATTACCAATACGTTTTAAACATTCGGCATGACCCGACAGGAGATCGAACCCGCGACCTCCCGCACCCGAGGCGAAGACTCCGCTCTCCAGGAAGAAAACACCGATAGTAAGTAATCTAAAGTGTTAGAACTTGCTTCACCAACCGTCACCCGAATGCTTGCTTGATTGGCGCTGTTTTCAACAATCTTTAAGTCATATCACGGCGACCAGTTCAACTACCGATTATTTTCTCTAGCTTTTTGATACCAGTGATTCAATAGAACAGTTTCTTCCAAGCAACTGGTTATTTTTCCAAATAACTGTTAGCCTATTGGTGGAAGGCAAATTATGCCAACGTTCTTTCCGACCTTTCACAACATTCAATGCGACATGCATCATTCGACTTTCACCAAAAGGCTTTGCACGGTTTCACAGTTGAAAACAAACAGTTGCTTTGAAAGACTGTTGTGTGGGGTAGTGTTGTGAGAAATCTACGAAACACATAGGGTGAACTGGTCATCATGTACCCTCGCTCAGGCAATCAATCAATCTGAAGCAGACGACTTTCAAAATATCGTTTCAAGCAAAAGGTTATTCCAGTTTTACGAAGTGATTATTTCTGTTCCATTAAACTGGATTACTGGAACTTCCTTGACGGGTTTATTTCCAATACGGCCTGGCATAATGATTAATTGAAACGGAATTTACATGGAAAACACTGAATATCTCCAAAACTGAAATCGAAATAACTTATAAATATTCATTGGCATCAGAATTCGTTGCTTTATTCCATTGAAAACTGCTTAAAATATAAAATGTTCAAAGAATATAAAATAAATCCAATCTTTAAAAGCTTGCGTTTTTTGATCGTGTTCTATATCATTTCAAATACCGGTACCGGTGCTGGATTTTTATGATGTGCTTTTAAATGTCTCACACTCAACTAGAGGTAAAGTACTGGTCCTTTCCAGGAAAGAGAGCATCGCGTGTATCTGTGCTATTCACGGAGCACGTTTCAGAACCAATGCGTCTTTTCGGAAAGAGCTAAAGTGTTTGCACCCGGACTCCCTTGTATCTACGTGTAACTCTGTCTCTTGAATTAATCTGCACCTGTCAGATGCTTGCACAAAATTGCCCCAGAGTGGGCCCTGTACAATATAGGAAGAAGAATTACCCATTGACCTTTTAGCATGATCAGTGTCACCTTGGAGATGGTTAATATTGATAGTTCCGAAGGTCGGTGTTCGTTTGACGTGGCCCGAATGAGTGGGAACACTAAATCTCTTACCGGATATAAATCACGATTCAAATCACGACTCAAATCAGATTAGACACTTGGAATCTCTTCTTTGCATTCAAAACGAAAACTTTCGTAACTAAAGCATCGGCAAACATTCCTTCTGACGTTTGACAAATTTCACTATGACAAGCGTCATTTATCTTCTAACATTAGGCTAACAGTATATGTGGAAAAGAAGCCAGTTGCCTAGAAAATATGTTGTGTGGAGTGCTGTTCGGAGAAAGCCAAGAAATCAATCAAATTGTTATATGCGTGGGAAACGGGAAAAATTGCTCAATTTGTCTTGCATAATGAGTGGGGTTCGAGCTCAAAATTCCCGGATTGACAGCCTGTGTCGCTACCGACTGAGCTACAAAGGGTTTGCATACTCAAACGAATATCACTTGGTTTAATCGACAGTGAAAGTATCAGAGTAGAGAGTTTACCAACTAATGAATAATGAATCCATTGAAAAGAATATCACGTACAAAAGACAGCTTTTTTATCAGGATGCAAATCACTGTTATTTCTAAACCGAACATTGTAAAGTATGTTTTATAAAAACTGATACTTACTTATTGACGTTATATCCAAAATACTTTCCAAAACACCAACTTTATTGCAACAACGCACAAAACAGTTACATAATATCTATACTATTTAAGTGTCCCCACGATTATATTTAACAAATGTAGAAACAATAGAAGTTAGGCAGTAATAATCAAAAGCAATATCATGTTACATTCATTCCAAAATTGTTCCTTTTATTCATCCCGAAATCAATTTTCCTTTTCTCATTTCGGTCTTACAAATAACGTTAGTTCAATCCCAAACGGCAGCGAGAGAACATAAAAACATTCCTTTACAATATTTGTTTCTAACCCTGAGCTTTACTAATTTATATAATTGACTTTGTGTCTGTCCTTCATCAAAATCGACACGTGGTTCGAACCCTTGTTCTTTTTTATCTTAATAAGTTTACTTTAAACAAAATAACATTACAGATTCTAGATAATTTAATTTAAAATATCGCATTTCAAACCTTCGCGGTTTAACCTAGTTCTACACTGCTTGCTATTGCGATTGAGAGCTGAATTATATATACCGTACTCGTGAAGTATAGATAAAGGTCGGACATATTGCGTTCTAAGACACGAACGCAACAATAACACCAATAATTCCTCTGAATTCCATCACTGGACGTCTATCGTTCTGATCTTTAGCATTATAGTTTATAAAGACGACTGTTGACGTCTATGCAGCAGACTACATCAAAAATCATTGTGGGAAATTGAGTTAATGCTTTTGATGCGCCATTTTTTTTTTCAGATGTGGAATTTTATGTCGCCTACTTCTGAAATATTTGACGGGGAAAATGTAACGACTCGTTAAACTAATGTGTAATTTCAACGCACTTTTGAAAACTGTGTTGATCTGTTTTACAATTAGTCAGGCGAGCCTGTGTGCATCTGTCTCTCCGGATTAGCCTGCACGGACTGGACTGCGCAGGCTGACCTTGGTCGATACAAAGGCCATTATGTTGGTTTTTTCATGGAACGGCTCATATATATACTCTCTGGCAAAAGGTGAAAATGCTCATAAACAAAAATATCTCCATTTGCCATAAAGTTTTCAACTTTATTCGATAATTGTTCTTTCATTTATGTTTCATATGTCTCTGATTTATTGTATGTTGGAAAGGGTTACACGGTTTGAAAATTCTTTCAAATTTAAAATGTCTCGAAGTAAAGAATAGACAATCCAGATTCTGCATCGTTGCCATGGACAATAAATATTGATCTTGGTAGATATTGTTTGTCGGACAAGGCATCTTAGTATAGATGAGATTAAATATCGAAGAATATTCAAAATATCGAGAAAAAATGAAAATGAAATGGATTCGTACTTTCTCTTCCAATTAATTAATTCCTGACAATAAAAGTTTCTATTTAAGAAATAAACTATCAACAACCGTGGGTTATTGGCGAATAACCAATGGTTTGGAGTTCTGATGCGCAGGAATTAACCACGAAGGCCTACGGCCTGAGTGGTTAATTACAACGCATCAGAACGACAAACCATTGGTTATTCGCCAATAAACCAAGGTTTTTGATAGTTTCATTTCGATTCTAACATGACCCGACACCTTAACAAAGGGAAATAAATGCACTATTTAGCAAACCAGTTTACCCACCAGTTTGCTGTTCCATCAATTGTGACTACCCACTGCATTATACGCATAACTGCAGAAAAAAACGACAAAGAGGGGTAGACTCAGCAACAAGACAATGTAATTTTATTTAATTAATTATTTAGTTTTCATTGTACTACACAAGTTAACAATATGTATAGAATGAGTGTAGTGGAGCAGAATTATTCTATTCTGTTCTACGGAACGAATGTCTACAGGGCTATTGTGTCACAATGTGTCCGAAAATTCAGCGATTTGAGGACAAAGAAATTTCGCTGAAATTCCCCACACTTATAGAACTCAATGTGATCTAGGTCTGGGCGTGTTCGTTATACCTGGGAATAATCTAGTTTCAGATATTTTTTAGGTTAAAACCTGAAAAATCGACATTTTCACAACATATTTCTGTAGATCTCGCACCAGCAAATAACGGAATCAGCTAGAAACCTGAAATTCAACCTAAAACTTGTCCGAGATCCAGTGCAAACAACGGTGTGTTTAGATTTCTCATACATTTAGTTTGGATTCTTGGAGAAAGCTTTTAATAGGGGTTCTTAACTTAAATTTTTTCTGTAGGCGTGACTAGGAAAGTGACGTCACGTGAGCGGTTTGACGTCATAACGTTACAGTGGTGCAGAGGTAGAGCGTCGGCCTCTCGTATCAAAGGTCCCTGGTTCGCGTCCCGTGATGAGCGGGTCCTGTCTTTGAGATTTTTCCACACAAAACGGCACGAGTACTGGTTAAGTCTCCAGGAAGCAGACATCGAGCATGATTAATCCAAGCTGAAAGCTTGTTTCGCAATCAATGTAAAATAAATAAAAATAAAATAAATAAAATATCGAGTCAGCCATTGCAGACGACGTAGTATACACATGTATGTTTCTTTACATCACGTGACGCTGAATCATAATGACAGGCTTATACGCGGGGGGATAACTGGAATAGCCAATGTGAAAAGTAGTGCATTTCCATTGGTTATTGACGAATAATCAACGGTTATTTTCTTCGCTCTCTATAGGCAAGGAAAACAACGTCATGTTAGAATAGAAGTTAAACAAAATATTTTATTTTATTTTTCATATTTATAGCGGAGAATATTTTCCCAATGCTCCGAATATTCTCTACAACAGACAAAATATAATTTTCAATTTCAAAGAAGATAAGAAATATATGCCAGGCTATTTATATCCTACATTTGTGGAGAAGCGACGTAAAAGACTAAACAAATAACCAAACAATTTTTTTACCATATATATTAGACTTTTTTTCATTTTCATTTTTCCACATACAACGAACCTGCAGCAGACAATTTTGAAAAAAAACATAGACAAAAATATTGTAAATATTTATAACTGAGAGTTTAGTTATTTTATAAATAGAGCTGAAAATATTGTGACAAAATTAATTTTTGCTCAAAATGTTTAATATCTTAGCTCACACATTAAACATGCCAGTAATGGCTTTCACACGTTGGCGCTCACGATTGAGGTGTTAGCATTACGACTGACTTACTGGCGTTAGGGTTATTTGACCAGTAATACTGGTAACTTCCCCCAGAAAATACCGTGATATAAATATCTCAACTTTTATTGAAAGCGGTGTATAAAAGCATGCAAACGAACAAGCAAAGTTTCAATGTTAGGCAATCTCACTTGTTGCGTGTACAATATAAAAACCGACTGAAGCCAAAATCGATTTGTTTCGGGTGAAGTCTGTTTGTATTGTATTATGTTTTCTCTAATTACTTTTGCCAATAATTATAAATACGCTCCGCTAGTATAGTTTTTTGCTCTTTCGTGAAATGAAAAGCTGCATAGCTATCCGATGGAAAAACGCATCATTTACATGTATGTTGTACTATGATTTCCAACTGGTGCCGTTTTCAATTATATTTCCTTTGATTTGTTACGTTAACATTTTCCCCCATATTCAGACGCATGTTGACAAATCTATTGTGAAAAAAAAAAGACAATATTCATAATGAGTTAGTTCTCCAATTGTCCAAATATTTTTTACTCTTTCTTATATTTATACTTTACTTTGCAGATATTTTTTTCATAATGAGTTAGTTCTCCAATAGTCGAAATGTTTTTGACTCTTTTTAATATCTATACTTTACTTTGCAGAGATTTTTTTTATAATGAGTTAGTTCTCCAATTGTCGAAATGTTTTTGACTCTTTTTAATATTTATACTTTACTTTGCAGAGATTTTTTTATAATGAGTTAGTTCTTCAATTGTCGAAATGTTTTTGACTCTTTTTAATATTTATACTTTACTTTGCAGAGATTTTGTTCACATTTTGTTTTGATTTTGATTTTTTTTCCCTTAAATGTTTTTAAAATCGGCAGCTATAGATTTGTTGCATGATTTTACCCCTTCCCAAATGCATTAACTCTGCAGAAAAACATTAAATCACAAATATGGAAACTGTCTATAAATGAAATAACAATTATTCAATAAAGTTGAAAATTTCAAACAAAAGGATAAATTGCTCATCATGATGTTTTCAACTGTTGTCTGTTGCAGGGGCGTCAGAAAGCGTCTGTATGTGTGGAAGGAAAAAAGGGTTAAAAAGTAAAGTACAGTGCATAATCTACATACGTGATTCTCGGAACGATTTAGGCTTAACGTGTCAATAAGTTAAAACTCTGGAAAATGTTCGTGGATTAATTCAAAACTACTTTGATTTAATGGTTCTAGTAATGGAAAGTTTAAATTGTTACCATTCCTCCATAATTATTTCCCACGTGCCATAAATCTACAGCAAACGACTTTGAAAATATCTATGCAAAAACTGGACAGCTACGGCAGCTCTAAAAAGCCTCTCACATTTTTATAAATTACAATGTCATATGTAATATTTCACTATCATTTACCTTTTTTCTTAAAAGTGTAAAGAGACGACGCAATGACGAAGAGGGTTAACCATCTAGGGATCGTGAGATAGAATCCCGTCTTGGCCATTCATTCTCTCCGATGATTGGTAAAGGTGTGCGTGACTTGAGTCATTTGTATTAACAGTCAGTATTGTGAGAAAGCCTCGAAACAAACCACAGACCACAGTCATCCGAATTTCTTTTACAGAAAACTAGGTAGAAAACACACAATACCTCTTTAAAATACTAAAGAAAGTTTCTCTATATTGTCCATACGCTATGATAGAAATAATCGTAGTGATAATTTGGGAAATCTCCCGTGTTACTATAAATAGCCCCTCTATACGTCCATATAGTGTAATAATATTTTTGGGGATTCCCCGAGTTTTCTCATACGATAACATTACGTTATTACTATAGCATATTGACCATATAAAGACTATATGTAGTAGTTTAACCAGGTAGTACCTGTTTTTATTGTTAATAACTCGGATGCTTGTGGAGAAAGCCTCGAAACAGACGTTAGGTGAACTGGCCACCGTGATATATCCGAAATACCTTAAAAATGGCGCTCAACTGCAATAAAATAAATTCCACCTTCTTTCTGAATATATTTGAGTCGTTTCGCGAGAAAACCAACATTATTGACTCTGCGTAAAGTATCGACCCGGATCCGCCTAAGCATGACATGCAGGCTAATCCGGGTAGAAACTTTTCGCCACCTGTGGATTTTCTGTTTCAGGAATCATTACTCTACACCTCTATTCTCCTAAGACGGCATGTTTCGGCGCGGACTGCGCAGGCTGAGCTGGGTCGATACATTACGCAAAGTCTATAATGTTGGTTTTCTCTTGGCTATGTATTCTGAAAAAAAGGTCATACGCCATCCTATTCGGTAAATAAAGGTAATAACCCAGCCTATTCTGAATATACGAGGTCACATGCCATCCAATTCGGTAAGTAAAGGTCATATACCAGCCTATCCGGAGAGAAAGAAGTCATTTGCCGCCTATTTGATAAATAAAGGTAAAACACCAGCCTATTCTGAATGAAAGAGGTCACATGCCATCCAATTAGGCAAATAAAGGTCATATACCAGCCTATCCGGAGAGAAAGAGGCCATTTGCCATCCTATATGGTAAATAAAGGTAATAAATCAACCTATATTGAATGAAAGAGGTCACATGCCATCCAATTCGGTAAGTAAATGTCATATACCAGCCTATTCGGAGAGAAAGAGGCCATTTGCCATCCTATTTGGTAAATAAAGGTAATAAACCAGCCTATTCTGAATGAAAGAGGTCACATGCTATCCTATTCGGTAAATAAAGGTCATATACCAGCCTATCCGGAGAGAAAGAGGCCAATTGCCAGCCAATTTGGTAAATAAAGGTAACATGCCAGCCTATTTGGAGAGAAAGAGGCCATTTGCCAGCCTATTTGGTAAATAAACGTAATATGCCAGTTATTCGGTAAATAAAGGTCACATCCAATCCTATTCGGTAAATAAATGTCATGTGCCGGCCTATTAATTACAAGAGGTCATATGCCAGTCGATTAAAGAAATAAAGGTCATATACCGGCCTATTTGGAGAGAAAGCCATTTGGCAGCCTATTTTGTAAATAAAGGTAATATGCCAGCATATTCGGTAAATGAAGGTCACATACCATCCTATTCGGTAAATAAAGATCATATGCCAGCCTCTATATTACAGGAGGTCATATACCAGCCGTTAAAAAAAGTACAGCTCATATGCCAGCCTATTCAGTACAAGATGTCATATGCCAGCCGATTAAACAAAATAAAGGTCATAATGCCAGCCTATTCTGAAAGAAAGAGGTAATTTGCCAGCCTATTTTGTAAATAAATGTCACTTGCAAGCGTACATGTAAGTCTGGTATAAAGCCAATTTGGTTTCTTAACACCAATCTTGTAGCCGGTAAATAAGCAATTTGACGCCTTGACCCGGGCCAGACATTGCAATCTCCGTGGAATATTGTTTGTGATAATAGAGGTTTGTCACATAATATTATCAATTTTCTGTAATCTATTGGGACTATATATATATAGTGTTAGGAGAGAGTCCTGCCACGTCAGGCAAACAATGGAACTCATTGCGTCTTCGTTTCGTTATTCACATACACGTGTTGAGTTATAAATCAAACACAAAGACTCCTGGTTTCATATTGTAAGTTTAATACATTACATATAGCGTAACTCTTGGCCTCGCTTCCTACTTTCCCCAAGACTGATATATCTACGAAAGGTCGAGCTCCATGTTTGAAGTAAATCAGTTGTGTTTGTACCTACATCTACATGTAATTAGTGGGCATCTTATACAAGAGAATGTTTCAATCAATTATTAGTCGCCGGGCAGAAGCCCGCGACTTCTATTTTTAATAGCTTTTCGGAAATCACATGGGAGGGCGGCTTATTATTAGAAAGAAACAAATCTAGATGATTTGAACATATTACAATTGTGGTTGTTTACGAACACTAATAAATGACACATCTAAAATGAAATAATTATTCCGATTTTTTAATGTTTGCAGTTTTTTTTATTTCACTCGCATTTAAGTTTTTTGTCTTATTTACGAAGACAAAAGTGGTCCCTTCAAGACGTGAACCAACACCCCCTAATGCAGACTCTTATGTGTCATCATTGAGGTCAATTTCGGATTCTCATTTTAATAGCAATTTTAACTTACTAAATGTTGTTTTCATGTTCAAAGAGATGTCTTGATTTGTGTAGAATTCATTTAATAATGTTAATCCATGAATATCTAAAGTAGGAACTGTTGCTAAGCTAAATATAGACCCTATTCTGTTGTGTAGTTTCGTGACCTTTAACATCGATTTTCGCGCATGCGCATTTCGATATGAAAAAGCGAGTGATATTATTTTATTTTAGACAAGTACAAGACGAATGTTTGACGCAAAGCGTCAAAGAGAAGCCGCAATATTTCGTTGTACATGTAGAAATAAGAAAAAAAGAACATTTTTAAATCCACAAACAATAGAACAATTTAAACTGTAGGCGGTAATGCTGATATATTTCTCCTTTTGAAGACTTTTGTTTTCTTCAAATTACCTCCCTTTAAAGCAATACCAGGATATTTACCTTGTGATTCGAATAAGATTGCCAAACATTGAAATTATATGAATGAATACTATTATTTAAATAAGTAACAACAGCAAAATTAAATTTAAGCCAAGATAAATGTGTACACATTTCGTTAATTTTTTATAGATACCCTAATGTATAGGTATGAATATAAAATTTATAAGCAAATGTTTGAATAGACTAAGGAAAGTCAAGAATACATAAATAAATCAATGCAGTCTTTTCCGGCGACATTGATGCCTTGCATCAACTTTTTCTTGTCTGGTGTATATATTGCTTTAACAGTTTTCTACGGTGACTTCCTGACAGTTGACCAAGTCATAAATAATTGGTCAATGGTCATTACATTCGTGCCCAATTACCTTGTGCCCTCATTACTGAGACCAAATTACCTTGTGCCCGTATTACTTTGACTATATTTCCGGTGACCAACTTTCCTGTGGCCAAATTACCTACATTTGATGCATATATAATCACCACGGGCGAACTGGGGCTTCAAAATCCACCGGTCATCTGTAGGGAAAGAAGTTGTTATGCTACCAAAAATTCGGGAGGAGCCTATAGTCGCGACTTCGTCCATCTGCTGTTCATTCGTCCGTCCCGCATTATATACATTTTATCTTTAATTGGAATAACCATTTCTAATTTGTACTCACCTTTCTTACTATATAACTTACTTATGGCCCATAATGGCATTGGTTGTATAGATATAGCATAACATAGCACCATCCCTGTGTCCTTGCTATACCTCGGGGAAAATCCATTAGTTTCACCGATATATTGTTATTATAATGTTAAGGAACAATTGAGCATTATTCAATTCGGATGAAACTTGACATTGGCTTTATTCTTTCTCCTCAGGTACTCAGTGTGAGTCAAATTGAAGATAAAAGCCTGTAGATCAACCACATGATCGTACACAAGTCAGAAGCTACTATTTGGACTGGAGACAAAAGTTAAAGAAGGACAAGGGGAGATATGAGCGTTACAAACAAAGAGATACTAGAAATCACAGAATTTGAATTGAGCCTAGTAATTATTTGGACTAGTTCTACAATCATATTCATTCAGTGTTGATGTACAAAGTCCATGATGCTTTTATGGTCTTTGCGATTGGTGGGCGCTCAATATATATCCTCTGTATACAATAAATCATATCACATTTAATTTGTGCATACAATGTTTTACAGGTATGATAGTAGTGAAAATCCTTTTGTTCCAAACAGTCCCGTCTGTAACGATACGAATACGAGGGTACCGGATGAAGAGCCACCAGCATTCAATTTCGAGCCAGTGCCATCAGATGGTAAATTACCAGCTTCAGATGAGCCAGTGTTAAATGAGGAAAGTACAGTCACTGTTATGGAACCACAGTAAGTTCTAATTTAGCCTAGAAATTACTTGGACTAGTTCTACAATCATTTTCATTCAGTGCTGATGTACTAAAACCATGAAGCTTTAATGGTCATTTGATTGGTGGTCACTTTCAATACAGATTGAAAGTAATACAGGAAGATCCTTTTGGTCTGATCTCTACAGAATCCAAATGCTTCCTTTGAATGGTTGCTTAATACAGTTTTGACTGCATTTAAAATGACAACAAACTAGAAGCAACCACAGCAAGTATTTTGCATGTGATTCCTCAAAGGAAAAAAAAAATTGTGAGTTTCTGGAGCCCCAAGTTGAAAGTTATTGTGCTCATATCTGAAAGCATCCAATCATTTCCATTTGTTCTTATTTCTATGTCAGACATAGTTGATTGAATGGAAAGTATGTCCACTTGATCTGTAAATCAGCAGTGAGAACACATGCTAGTCCAAAAACTTCCCTGCAGTTGTAAGTCAGTTCTCAAGAAAAAATGTTAACAGTTTAGCCTACATACCTTTTTGTAGTAAGAAAATATTAGCGCAATATGCATAATCTGAATTGAAATATATTTTAAAATGTCAGACTTGATAGTTAATTATATATTGTTAATTATATATCGAGGGCTTGGCGCGAAACGGTTAGAACTAAACAACATATTTTGAAAACCCTAGTTTAGGGATAATTTTTACCCCTTTATACACAATGCAAGAGTAAGTATCTTAAGGAAAAATCAGAAATTAGGTCAGACTTTATATGCACAATTAATTGCACTTAACTCTTACCCTGCTGGTGGCAAGTGATTCTGCCTTTGCGACCAGATGACATTTGTGCTGTTTGATCATGATCTGCACTGATCAGTCAGTATTTTTTCAGTATTTTTTCAGTGAACACCCGAAATGAACAACTAAGTGTAGTGTCCAAAGTGAAAGAGGGACAGGTCATTGGCCAACTGATCCTGGTTAACACTGTTTATTTCTGTAAAATGTTCATACATGCAATTTTATACTATTTGAAAGTGCACTTCAACCTTAGTTACATATACTTGGCATGATATATATGTCGGCCTACTTTTATTGTCACTTTCTTTATATATACCTACATAGCAATTATCATATACTCAAAGGCAATTTCTTACTGTCTCATGCTAACAGTACGTGTTTGACCGATTAACAGTATACTGTTACATGGCACGCGCGTTAAAATGTTGGTTATGCACGTGCATGACGTCATTTAAAACAATAACGTCACCTTTTAGACGCGCGTGCCATGTAACAGTATACTGTTAACCGGCATAAGTATTCATATGTGTGTGTTAAATCTGAATAAACGTGTAATTGTGTTCGGTATAATAAAATAAATAGTGCATGGCTCCCAGTGTGACAGTACATATTGTCAACATTCGGATAAATACTGTTAACCTCGGCTTCGCCTCGGGTAACAGTATTTTCCTCACTGGAAGCCATGCAATATTTATATAATCATGCATGCCAACTACCATTTAGGAAGGAAAAATTAAGTTTTGGACTTCTTCACATTTAATTGTTTGAATGAATAGTCTTCATCTGACCTGAACCCCAAGGTCATCTCACACTGATTCTGTCTTGTTAGTTGCTGAAATGGTTATGTGTAAAGTGTGTTACCATTCAACATACAAGCTATGTTACAGAGGGTGACTAACAGAAAGTAGGTTCATAAAGAAAACTACAAAGCTATGTAGAAACATTGCACTTTAATATTTAATGTGATAGATCTGTAAACATGCTACAGGGAATGACTAATAGCCATGCATAAAGCAGAAAGTTTACATAAATAACAAAACCTGACTTTAATCTCTGAAATAATGAGTCACAAAGAGATGCAGACCAATTAAACTATCTCTTGTCGGCATTTGGTGTCCAATGTTACATTAACAAAAATTCAAAAAATGTGTTCTTGACCATAAACATGGATTTTCTCTCTTTTGAAAATATCTAATGGTTTTAAAATCTCCCAGAAATATTCTACATTATGGATTCTTTCTTGTTATAAAACTTAATTATGAGTCTTTTTTATGATGAAATAGTGTCCCGTTACATCTTACACAATAGAAGAAAAACAAAATGTTTGTGTATCATACATCTGGTTAATATACATTGATATTCACAGATATAACATATATACAAACATCCAGGAATCAAAACATTGGCATGGTCAATAACGATATCTCTGACTGACCGTTAACATATATACAAACATCCAGGAATTCAAACATTGGCAGTCAATTAACGATATCTCTGACAGTACGTTATTCTCAAAGTCCTCCACAGTACAGTCCCTGCGTTTAATCGTCGAGTCTCCTGGTCAGTTTTATATCGAAGCCGACGCCACGTAGAAACTGTGGTACGTCTTTTCTTCCAGCCTGTAGATCTCCGATCAGGGATTGGAGTCGCCTCTGCATTGCCACATACTCTTGACGAACCCGCTTTCTCTTGACAGTACCAACGGCGTCTTGTGCGATGAGTGTTTCCACCTCCACGGCTTCTTTGCGTAACCATTCGATCACTTTCGTGGTGGTTGGATGATGGAACCCGATTGCAGCGCGGAATTTATTGTTCCATCCCTCCACCGAGTTGTTTGTGCGAGGATCGTCATTTACCGTTTGATGTCAATGGCGGGAAGACGGGCTGGCCTCCATGTCCGCCTGTAACGTATGTTATGTCGAAATACTCCAGCAGAGGCACAGCAACAGGAGGGCAGGTTGCTTGTAGATGTTGCAATCCCTCTAAAACGTTCCCTACTGGTAGAAATGCCAAGGCGTCTATCTTCGAACAGAATTCTTGGAGTTCATCGGACAGAATAAGAGGTGAACTGGGACGTCAAAATCCATCGGTCATATGAATTCGGTGGACCCCCTGCTGAATTGGACGAACCGCCTGGAAGCGAGGCGTCGTGTATCGCCGAGGTTCTCCCTAAATAATATCAAAAAAATCGGAAGATGTTTCGTATTTCGACTCCGTATAATATGGAAGCACTAGCAAGACACACCGTTTACATCATAACTCCGTTAACCCTTACTCTCGTGTAAGACCCTATGTTCTCGTCAGAGATCACTTGTTTTTTCCGAAAACCTAGTATGGTTTTCCATAACGCACAAATCCTACGTCATTGACGCATTTTCAACTCAAATGTCCCCTAAAATAAATTTCTGTTGGTGCACATGGACACAATCAATGTCAATAGATTGATTAAATACTGTTAAGGTGGACCCTCAAAATGTGTAAATGAGCCTTTCTGAAAACCAATAGTGTGGACTCTGCGTAAAGCATCGATCCGGTTCAGCCTGCGCAGTCCGCGCAGGCTAATCCGGGCCGACACATTCCGTCTCAGGGGGATAGAGATATAGTGTAATGCTTCCTGAAACAGAAATTCCACATGAGGCTAAAAGTGTATGTCCGGTAAACCTGCGCGGTATGCTTAGGCTGATCCGGGTCGATATTTTATGCGGAGTCCACAATGTTGGTTTTTTCGTGGAACGCCTCAAATCATAATACGTCCGCTGGTTTCTCGCCGCTATGTCTACAATCGTAATTCAAAACGATCCTATCACTGTTCGAATAAAGCGGTACGACACACACATAGGGGACTTTAGAGAGTGTTTAAATATATATATTTGGAATTCTTCAATAATTACCCCTATTGTCATAAAGGACAACCATTATTTTATCTTCTTACACTTTTTGTTATGGTATCTTCATATATAATTAGTGCCCACACCAAAATCCTGTTGTTCTAGACCCACAATATGCTAAAATAATTTGTTTTAAACCATGCAAATACCGCTAAAATAATATAATATTCATTTCAGAATAGTTTTCGAATTGATTTCGCTGTTAGAAAATTGTGAGGCCGCCTCTTTAATCCTCAACCACTAAAATACACGGCTCGTGCTTTTCTATTTTATTGTTTTATTTAATTTACGCCTCTTTCAACATTATTTCAGTTATATCACGGCGACAGTTCACTTATTCATGATCCCTGGGAAAACAAACCAGTACAAGGCTAAGAAAAATATGCCTTGCCCAAGGACAATCCACCATGACCGTCGTACCGCGACTGTGGATCGAACCCGTGACGCCCGGTTTCAAATCCCCGACGCTAACCACTCGGTGGATTCTGCCCGTCTGTCTGTCAAGCGAGCACTAACGGGCATCTATAATATGTATGCGGACTGCAAGAACTGGTGAAACTGCTGATACACTAGTTACTTATATAGACGCGGAAACACTAGTTACTAATATAGACGCGGATAAACTAGTTACTAATATAGACGCGGATACACTAGTTACTTATATAGACGCGGAAACTCTAGTTACTAATATATATACGGATACACTAGTTACTAATATAGATGCGGATACACTAGTTACTTATATAGACGCGGATACACAAATAACTAATATATACGCGGATACACTAGTAACTAATATAGACACGGATACACTAATTACTAATATATACGCAGATACACGTCTTACTAATATAGACGTGGATACATTAGTTACTAATATAGATGCGGATACACTAGTTACTAATATAAACGCGGATACACTAGTTACTAATATAGACGCGGATACACTAGTTACTAATATAGACGCGGATACACTGATTACTTATATAGAAGCGGATACACTAGTTACTAATATAGACGCGGATACACTATGTACTTATATAGACGCGGATACACTACTTACTAATATAGACGCGGATACAGCAGTTACTAATAAAGACAAGGATACACCAGTAACTAATATAGACGCGGATACACTTGTTCCTAATATAGACACGGATACACCAGTAACTAATATAGACGTGGATACACTAGTTACTTATATAGACGCGGATACACTAGTTACTAATAAAGGCGCGGATACACCAGTTACTAATTTAGACGCGGAAACACTAGTTACTTATATAGACGATGATAAACAAGTTACTAATATAGACGCGAATACACTAGTTACTAAAATAGACGCAGATACACTAGTTACTAATATATACGCGGATACACTAATTACTAATATAGAGGCAGATACACTAGTTACTACTAAATACGTGGATACACTAGTTACTAATATAGAGGCGGATACACTTGTTACTAATATAGACGCCGATACACTAGTTACTAATATAGAGGCAGATACACGTGTTGTTAATATAGACGCGGATACATTAGTTACTAATATAGACGCGGATACACTAGTTACTAAAATAGATGATTTGGGATGCAATATCACCAGAAACCTTTTGAAAATTACGGAAATATACATAAAACACGTGACTACTTATGATCACTACTTATTCTTCTACCAACGATCTATACATGAGCCGTTCCGTGAAAAAAAAAACATAATGTCCGCGCAGACTGATCCAGACCGACACATTCCGTCTCAGCGGGGTAGAAGTATAGAGCAATGATTCCTGAAACAGAAAATCCACAGGAGGCGAAAACTGCCTATCCAGGTAAGCCTGCGCGGCATGCTTAGGCTGATTCGGGTCGATACTTTACGCAGAGTCCACAATGTTGGTTTACTAGCGGGACGGCTCACATTTACATTATACTTGTATCATTAGTGTGCTTACATTAATCCTGTATAGGCCAAGTAAGAGCTACAATAGTAACGGCTATAAATACATTTGTCTTCGTCTGCCTTTGCAGATATTTGTTTGTTGTATTTGTGCGTTATCACATGACAATGCTTGTATCCGATCTAATATACCAATTACGTATTTCTTTATATGTCACACGTGTAATATAACTATTGTTGTAGTCATCCGCTAATGTTTACAAAATGGCTGAGAACATGTATCTGGTTTAACACAAACGTCACGATAGAAAGAGGAGGTAAAGGGACCATTATCTGTCATAAAAATATTTTGTGTGTGATTAGTTGATTAGGTATTACATGTTGGGACTATTTTCTGATAGCGAAAAAACGATTTTATTTTTAAGTTTCGACATGTGATAAAAAGAATCTGACATTCAAAGGCTGGCTTAATAACAAATGTCTTGAACTCGTTTAATAAAACTTTCTACGAAATGACAACTTATGTCAGATCTTATATATACGCCGTTTTCAACATCAATCCAGTGCTGTCGGAAGTAGACTAGTTGCACTCTAATATATCAGTTCCACAACAATATTAGATGTGACACCTGTGACACATCGGGGGCAATTAACCCTTTCCCACATAGAAAAAAATCTGCAGCAGACGACTTTGAAATCATAGTGACAAAAACCTGAAAGATCTCCATAAAAGATAGCTTAATTGTTAAATAAAGTTGAAATCATTGTGGCCAAATGAGAAATTGCTCATCATGAGCAATTTCATCTTTGGTCACAATGTTTTCAAAATTCGTCTGCTGCTATTGCATCGAAATGCATCTGCTGCTATTGCATCTGCAGCAGACGACGTTTAAAACATAGTGACAAAAGCCTGAAAGATCTCCATAAAAGATATCTTAATTGTTAAATAAATTTGAAATCATTGTGACCAAAGGAGAAATTGCTCATCATGAGCAATTTCACCTTTGGCCACAATGATTTCAAAATTCGTCCGCTGCTATTGCATCAAAATGCGCATGATGATGGGAAAGGGTTAAGTATAGAGTAGAATGGGCTCTAGTTGGACCTTTGCTGATCTTTATCCACAGAAGGATGGACTTCTATGGCTCATGGTTCATTTACTGTCCTCGAAAATGAAGCGAACAAAGACACACGCGTCTATAATAGTTTTGCTTTTCGCAGTCTTACACATCCAATGAGAACATTTCTGGTTGGACGGCTTCGCTGACCTCCATCACCGCCAACCGCCTAGGCATCCGGCAGCACAAAACAGTCCTACAATATATTCAAATGGATGCATATAAATGATACAGGAATGCTGAAACGGAGAGCAAAGAAATAAAGTATAAGTCACTCAATAGGCTTCTACGACCCGAAACCAATTCCTGTGTGGTGTTTCACCTTCCGTTGGAGTCATTTTGGTGGATAAATTATGAACATTTCAAGAATAAAACACAAACGCATTTGAGTTTGAAGCCATATATTAATGAAAATTTGGTTTCGCCTGATTTTATCACATGACAATGCTTGTATCCGATCTAATATACCCATTATGTATTTCACAATATGTAACGTGTGTAATATAAGATGACTGAATCACTATTTTTGTTTTCATCCGCGAATGTTTACAAAATGGCTGAGCATGTGTATCCGGTAAACACAAACGTTACGATAATTTGAATGAATAAACTTATCAAACTTATACCACGTGGAAGACAGTGGTGCAGAGGTAGAGCGTCGGCCTCTCGTATCAAAGGTCCCTGGTTCGAGTCCTGTGATGAGCGGGTCCTGACTTTGGGATTCTTCCACACAAACGGCGCGAGTACTGGTGAAGTCTCCAGGAAGCAGACATCGAGCGTGATTAATCTAAGCCCAAGGCTTGTTCGCAATCGATGTAAAATAAATAAGTTTAAACTAAACTTACGATAGATGGACGATGTAAAGGGATTTCGGTCATACAAATTATTTGTTTGTGATTAGTTAACAGTTTATTAAGTAATACATGTTGGGACTATTTTCTGAACGCGAAAACCCGATTTTCTTTTTTTGTTTCGTCATGTGATAAAAATAATCTGAAATTCGTTGTCATTTTATAAAGTTTTATTGAACTCGTCCAAGAAACTCGTCCAAGAAATGAGTTATTAATCTCGCTAAAGGCTCGCTTATTAACATACTTTTTGAACTCGTTTGATAAAACTTTATATGAAACGACAGCTCATGTCAGATCTGTTGTGTTACTGTTAGTCAGCAGTGTAAATAACATGTATCCTCATGGGCTGGAAGCCTAAAGTAATTTGAATGAATAAACTTATCAAACTTATCAAACTTATTAAACTTATATTTTGTATATGTATTTATGTTTACCAATGAATATGCACTTTGTATACGTAAAAAAAAACACTTTCTTTTCTGTTCTGTTCTGTGTAACCCTTGTGCACTTCTAGTAATTATTGGATTGCGCTCATTCCATGGCACTCCGCTTGCTTTGAGACGTAATTACAACTATGTTGAATTATGCTTGTGACTTTAATCCTTTCCAATGCACAGATAATTTTTAATGCATCAGCAAGCGACTTTTGAAATTATTGCACTGCTCATTATAAGCCATTTCTAAGTTTGCCGCACTGTTTCTTACCAAATTCAACCTAAATAATTTCCTTTACAAAGTAGTTTTTCCCATACTTATGTCGTCTGCTGTTTACGGGAAAAACATGTGTATGTGGGAAAGGGATAATAAGAGCCTTGTGGTAATATCAAGATAATTCCGTTAGCATTATTTAATACGGCGTAGAAACGGGTAATTATTTCGGAATCTTTCTGGATATAGCGATGCGTAGTATCTTATTTGAGCCGTCCCGCGAGAAAACCAACATATGGACTCTGCGTAAAGCATCGATCCGGATCAGGCTAAGCATGCCGCATAGCCTAACCCGAAAAGACACCTTTCATCTCCTGAGGAGTTTCTGTTTCAGGAATCATTACTCTATACCTCTATTCCCATGAGACGGAATGTGTCGGCCCGGATCAGTCTGCGCTGACTGCACAGGCTGATCTGTTTCGATACATTACGCAGAGGCCATAATGTTGGTTTTCTCGCGCGACGGCCCTTTTAAATTCAGTTGTGGGTTAAGGTATAAGCCGAGGGGGTATTTGCAAAAAGGTGCTTTCTGCATATTTTGCCAAAATGGACTTTTTTACATTTATTGACATGTCTTAGTATGCTGAACATTCTATCAAATTAATAGGATCTGGTATCAAACTTAAATGTATTTTATCATCAAATCAAAAAGGTGCTATCTGCAGAATGATCTATTGTTGTTTTGCAGAAAGATGTTATCTGCAATTTCTGAGGGCAAAAAGGGGCTATATGGTAGATAGCCCCTTTCTTACTCATAGATTAATTGGTGATAATAGGATATTCTGTACTTATAACATTAACAAAGTAGAAATTAGCACCGATAGTTTATCTTGTATAGTTGGGCATGTGTTTATTTTGTTTTTAAAGTTCATTCGATCAACACTAAACTGGTGTGTATAGGAAATATTGCGGACAGGACATATTAATAATTTATTTACAAGCAATGGATTACATTGTGTTGCAATTTTCACCAGGTGGAGACTGCTTCCTAAAATATATGTTGTTCTTACACAAGAACAGAAAGCATCGTCAATTTAAAATGGATCCTCACTTTGCAAGGCTTTAATTGATTACTTTAAAAGAAGTAAACTCACTATTTACCAGTTTCGGAGCATTTCTCTGATATGAACGATATTGATAGATAGATAATTTGTGATAAAAACATCCTGAATTTATCTGTTGATGTGTATTTAAATACCAGTCTAGGAGACAGCATACCACTTGCTATAGAAAACGTTCAATCACATGTGAAGAATGTTTCAGGAGAAATTCAAGTCAAGTGATTGTGATTAAGCCAGATATTGTGCGCCCAAGTTGAAATCTAATACAACTTGCATATCTAGTTTTTCCTGGATACAAGCATTATGATGTGGCAAATCAAACTTCAAACATTAAAATATCAGCACAAACAGCAACACATCCAGATGTAACACTAAGGAAACAATCAGACTACCAGTACCAATGTCCAAAGAGGAAACAGTTATCCAGAAAGGTTAAAAACAACAGACTCAAATGAAATGAAATAACAGAAATCTCAAAAGGAGTCTTGGTCAGGAATATATCAGTTACTCTGTAAAATGGTAGAGGGCAAAGAATGAAATACAATGCATGTTCAAAATGTAAATTCATGTGCTCAGGAAAGGGTTCTGGAGCTCCAGCCACAAAAGTATGTTTATTTATATTTAAATCAAAGGCAATTTTGTTTTTTCAAAATGTGCATTCATCCGACACTATACAAAAATCAACGAGCAGGAGATTTAGGCTTTCCTATATTGTATGCCAGTGTCAGATGGCGAAGGTTGAAGTTCTGTAGGAGCAATAAGAGTTTGCAATACATTTCTTCTTGTGGTACTTAGAATTGGTAGGAAGACAGCAGCATATTCATTTAGGAGTAGCAAACACAGTTATTTTTCCCCTTCAAGATATGCATGGCAGATAAACCATATTGATACTATTCCAGAAGACAAACTGATCAGGAGAAAAGACCACATCAAGTCTTTTCCATCTTAAGCATCACACTATACATGTAAAAATACGGAACGAAAATATCTTAATGCCAATATTTTGATCAGAAAAAATGTTTGACCTATATCAAATTACATGCAAAAAAAGATAACTGTTCCGTGTAGCTTTAAAGTCAACAGAAATGTTTTGTGGATGAATTTGAACTGGTAAATTCTATAAAGGATGGACGTCAACATACAATATATGCATGTATTTACTTTGAGATTCCCAGAGTCTTGCTTTCTAAGGGATGAAACAAATGGTGGACGTGGTTCTTTCGAAGAATGAACATGTTTGATTTACTATGTCAGCTCGCTCCAAACAATGTTAAGGTAGTTGCACTGTACTCTGACACATGTGATTGTAAAAAAATAAGTTTGTTGCTATTTGTTTGAAATATGGTATTGAACAAATAATATCTTTGAATATAATGTCACAAAACTTTCAAAGAGGGCACACAAAAATACAATATAGATCAATACATGCTGCGATTGCGCATGTCAGGAAAAAAACACAAACATGTATGTTCTCTCTTGGACATAGTTACAAGGAAAGGAAGGTCAGCAAGTGTCACAGCCAGATATATGAATGTCCTGTACATTGAAAAACTTCCAATGTCGGAGGTCAAGAAAAATGATTTGCTTTCAATTTCACAGAAAGATCGATTAATAAGATCGATTTGCTACCGCAGCTCTTACAATACTCTGACATATCTAATCCAGCCTAAGAGAATTGAGTTAATATTTTTGATATTTAGTTGTTTTGAGTTGAAAATAATATGGGAATGGATAAACTGCTTATTGAAAGCAATTTCTCCTGTTTCCTGAAATGATTTCTAAAGTCGTCACCTGCATATGCATCGGGAAAATGTGAAACTGATCTAAGAAACTTAAGAATTCCGTTTTGAAAGAGGACAAATTTGATTAATATCACTGATTTGCAAAAAAAAGACCGCCTTTTAGGTTTAAAGAACATAAAAGCATTTTCACTTACTAAACTATTTGGCGCTACATTGTAGGCTAAACAAAAAGTGCTATATGGCAGATGTCACTTTTTTGCATTAGATTAAACTAGATAAAACTGAAAATGACGTTGTGCTGAAAGGGGCTATCTGCAAATTGACCTTATTAGGCATGACAATGGAATTATATGCTAGTGATATTGTGTTGAATGATACACTGTTCAAAGATGTAAATGGTCATGTAAAAATTAAACTGTAACTAGAAAACCTGATTTTTGATGCAAGCCCAAACCTTTAAAATCACTTCCCCGAAAGTTACAAAGATTGCAGATAGCACCTTCTTGCAATACCCCCTCGACGCATACTTATATAGACTTTAGCCCTTTCCAAAATACACGTTCACCCAATTTGAAACAGACGACTTTGAAAACATCTCGGCAATATTTAAATGAAACTATAAATATTTAATATAGTTTAAAATATCGAGACAAAACTCGAAATTGCTCATGTTGAAGAGTACAGCTGAAAAACTGTCGGCAAAAAGAGGAAATTGCTCATAATTTCGTGACAACACACACATGCATGACACAATAATACGAATATATGGACAAAGCGCAGGACTATATTACTATTGTCAAGAAGTACCGTGCATCGTCTAGTCGCTTAAAGGGACTGACTCACACATTCGGCTCTGAACATTGGATTTGTTAAATAAGCCATCTCGCGAGAAAAACAACATTATGGCCTCTGCGTAATTTGTTGACCCAGATCAGCCTGTGCAGTCCGCGCAGCCTAATCTGGGCCGCCACATTCCGTCTCTGGGAGATAGAGGGATAGAGTAATGATTCCCGAAACAGAAAATCCACAGGAAGCGAAAAGTTTCTGTCAGGGTTGTCCTGCACGGCATGTTAGGCGGATCCGGGTCGATAATTTACGCAGAGTCCACACTGTTGGTTTTCTCGCGGGACGACTCATATTACTAGTATCAAGAAGTACCTTGCATCGTCTAGTCGCTTAAAGGGACTGACTCTCGCATTCGGCTCTGAACATCGGTTTTTGCTAGACATGATGTTTTA